>JBAIAA010001005.1:0-201737 GCA_037893245.1 Crossaster papposus
AACATACAATTTTAAGGTACGACATTCTCTCCAAATTTGATATAGACACAATCTGGGCAGCTGGAGAAGCAGATTAATTCGTTCATTTTGACCTGACTATTTAGCCTATATATACGTGTACATTGACCTACTTACATCTTTACTCTTTCGGCCTGTCTGACATTATTGAGTAACTTGGTTCCTTGCCAATAATATACATCGACTGATCTAGGCGGCAATATACGGGACCCGATGATGACAGCGAACCCGACAAGGCTGACCTCGATCTAGGACTGGGTTTTGGGAGGCAAATGTGCTTTCTCCGCGGCGACAGTGTCTCTGCACCTCACGCTTCTCCGCTGCCAGGCATATTGCAGATTGTCAGACGTTTGGGATCAATATCCATCGGTAACACGCAACGTTTAGCGTAAACCATTTGACTGTTTGTCTGGTTTTCACGACCAAATTTTGGTATGACAGTTTTAGCCAACTTCTCTGCCAGTTCGTTGTCATTTTCACAAAGATTTTCTCGGCCGTAACATATTTAAGTGAACAAAACAACTGGTTTTATAACGGAAGTCTTTGACACGCGACGATCGTGACATGGGCGATGCAATGATTGTTTTGATTCGCAATGATACAATGGCCTATGACCTGAGTTGTGATTGGAGGAATTCGGATCACGTGGTACAAAGAGCGCATGGATTTCAACCTAATGTGACGCGCTATAGCGTAACACGACCACACACAAATGCTCCATCGCTGTTGATAATTTAGTGCCGATTTTGGTCGATAATTACTCAAAATCGACAGGCGTTTTTGTGGAGAACTATTTTTAATCATATTCTCCAGACAAAACTATGTCTAAAACCAAAGAGTTATGTTAGACCCAGGGGGGTCGAAATGGAATGAAAAGCAAAACGTGTACACCGTACGGCCTAACAGGTGTGCAGTGTAGGGGTGCACTAGCCTAATTCAAGTTCCATTTAAAACAGTGTAAAATCAACAATGTTCAGGACCACGTTTCATGCGGAGGCGTTTTTGTGGAGAACTATTTTTAATCATATTCTCCAGACAAAACTATGTCCAAAACCAAAGAGTTATGTTAGACCCAGGGGGTCGAAATGGAATGAAAAGCAAAACGTTGTACACCGTACGGCCTAACAGGTGGCAGTGTAGGGTGCACTAGCCTAATTCAAGTCCCATTTAAAACAGTGTAAAATCAACAATGTTCAGGACCAACGTTTCATGCACACCGACATCACTGGGGTTTCTCAAACAACAATCAAATTATTGTCTTGGTCTTTATCTTTCCATTTATTTTCAATTTTAGGTTAGCCAATAACATTTTTTTAATATTCACACCAAAAGAAACTCACCTCCCGAAAAGTCTTACTTCCCGAGACTGCAAGCAGCCGCCATTTTACAAATGGCATCCCTCCACGTTCTAGGGCAATTAGGAGCCCTTTTTTTAACCGTAATTATATCAAGTCTGCCCTCAGTTTGAAGCTCAAAAACCAGGGAGTTGATCCCATGCTATATTTACACAATCCCACTATTTTTGTTTATCAAACGGCCTCCTTTTTCAAAAGAAACTGTGTGGGGGGGGGGGGGGGGGGGGGGGGTTTCATGCTAATGACACCGCGTAGAAATTCTCCCTTCAATAAGCCATTTGCGCGTGACCCCGAGTTAAATTAGTAATGGTACACTGACTTGTTCAGACAGCTTGGCACAGTTTCACTTTAAATTCTCCAGACCAAAGACACTGTTGCTATATCACGTGATTCGGGGCAAGCTTTTGCATAGTTACGTAAGAGACGCTCAGCACCAATACATTGTTTACAATATGTGAGAATGGCAAAAAGACACCAGACCATTCCAGAGCTGGGGGTTGCTAGCGTATGACGCGTAAGGCTTGCCCCGAATCACGTGATATAGCAACAGCGTCTTTGGTCTGGAGAATTTAAAGTTAAACTGTGTCAAGCTGTGTGAGCAAGTCAGTGTACCAGATGTTATTCAAATTTAACTCGGGGTCACGCGCAAATGACTTATTAGGGTAGTGCACCCTTTATACGAAACATGCTCTATTTGACCTTTCATGTGACCTTCTATATGGAGCGCCTTTTAACACAAAGTAACAATAATAATGCTTGGTATTGGGGCGCCTTTGTAAACAGCAAAGAATACTACAAGGCGGTTGCGAAACTTACAAGAATTCAGTCAGTCCGCAGCGCACTGAAAAGCCGTTTATTTTATGTGCGCTTTATGCATGGCACTTTTTGCGTGAACTCGTTTTTGAATATTTAATGAGCTGGCGACGACGCCTATAATTTGGTCCGAAACATTTGTTTTATTCACCGACTGTCAATATTATGTATATTTTCTTTCGGATAAGGAAACATTCTGGTATATTATAAAATTATATTGGAAATTATTTTGTCAATGTTATTCACTATCATTTAATCATCCTTTTCTTGTTTTAATTTAAAGTTGTAATTCCTGTAAAGTTGTAATATTTATCGAGATTTTATTTGTTTGTATGTTACCATTCGAGTAAGGATTGACAGACTTTCGAGTCAGAGTGTTTAATTATACTTTTGTCAATCCTGGCCAGCTGGAATTGGATTGTTTTTGTTTAGTTAAATCTGTTTATTTTGTGAATTGTTTGTTGTATGTTGCTATTGGCCGAATAAATAATAATAATAATAAGACATTTAGAGGGTGAAATGTATAACGTAAAAAAAGCTTCCGAGCCAACAAATTGACCTTTAAAAAATGACGAGATTTTCCCATTTTCTGGATAATCACTACTTCGTTTGCAGCGTGTAGTTCGTTAAAACAAAGGTGCCGAACTCTCGCAATTACTCGCGTAAATCTCGTGACCGATTTGCGACGCAGGCCGTGCAAATAAAGTTCGGGATATGACCTCATTAACGCGTGCGCTGCGGATGACTGAATTGATACTTTCACGTCATCTTGTGCTGTCGTGTCAATGAAGTGTAATATTTAAAGTAACTGTAGGTTCTGGCACCATTATTTTGTAATGAGAAGATTGAGTGGAGTGTGGTTGCCTCATATTGGCGTGCATATTGTTCTTAATGCCCTTACCTTTGGCTCAGGCATTAGCGCATCCAGGCCCATGAACCGGTTTTAAACGTACATTTAAAACCAGCAAACCACATTCCTTTAATATATTTAGGGCCATTTCCGGGTGTTAATTCCGGCAATGGAATGGAGTGTGCAAGTTGGACCTCACAAACCCGACCGATTTTACGGGAATACATACATCCTTACACCGTTTATATTAGGATCTACAACATGTGTTACACCCTATTTTGTTGGCATTTATTGTGTTTCCCAACTCAGCCAATCCAACCAAGGGCAATAAATAAGTAATTTTAAAGGAAAGCAAGCAGCACATTGGAAAGAAGTGTTTCAAATTGATGACTAATGGTAAAACTAATAAAATTGTTGACCTCGGTTTCCGTTCGATCGATTGCACCAATTCAATCCCGGGAGGCTGCGACTAGAATCGTGATTATTTGTTACCAATTAAGACAAACAAGTGAGTGCAATTTGGCGGAAATTGCATGTTTTATTACAAACTGGCAAATAGATAACAACCGCTCACATAAAATGATACCAGTCTATAGTTTTAGCAGGGTCGACGAATGAAGACTGCAAATGTTGTGTTGAACTATATAGTTACATCATGGAGAAATTTCTCCATGGTTACATGTAATTACACTCGTCATTATTGAAAAGTGCACTGTTTGACCAGTGGCATACAGTGATTGTACAGGCAAGTCCTACTTCAAATCACTGGTTTCAAATTTCAGGCTCTCAACTGCAGGAACTCCAGCCACATTCTGGTGCCTAGTTGTTGTGCTTCAGAAACATTCAATCCATTGATATGAACCCAACAATTTAACTATTTCCATTTACTTCTATTTATATTTACTTCTTGGGGATTTTGGGAGTCGAAGGTGAAGCCAATAATAAAGGCGATTAAATGGCCAAAAAACGACTAATTAGTGATAGCCAGTGCAACGGTGCGCCACAGATCAAATAGAAGGATCCGAACAAAGATAGTTCTATATCGCTGCACTAGTGCAATTAAAACAGTCACTTGTTATTTAATGAGCAGTACTTTGTTTGTATGCATGCCACCGCTTAGTGGGCATGAACTACGGGCATCTATAGGCCTACATTAAAAAGCTCGCAAACTCAAAACAGCAAGAGGCAGTTTCCTTGTTTAATATTCAAAGCAAATGTATGCAACTGAAGTAAGCCACGATAAAGAGCAAGTTTGTTTGCAAATTTATTGCAATCTAGTTTATTCGGCTTGGGTCATTAGATTTTAAACATATCTTTATTCCAAAAATTGATTTTTATGCAATTAAAGAATAATAAAAAGGCTGTTTTTTCTTTTGTCTCGATCCCCACTTTTGGAATCCTCTAGTTGGCTGGGGATTAGGGACATATGGTTGAATGTAAATAAGGTAGTCTTTGCATACCACTTAACAAAATACCTGGCAATAAGCCAATTCGGTGTTCCAACTGCACATGGTGCGCAACAAGATTCGGCGATTTTTCTATCGGAATAAACAAACAAAAGTTATAACAGTTCGAACAAAGATTTTGACAGACAAAAACACCTAAAAACACTTCGCTGTCCAAACGTTTTTTTTGTCCTGTTTTTTTTTTATGTTACTTTAGAACACGACAATCTCTGTAAAATTTGCTGGCACGGGCTAATGCTTTTGTATGCATGTAATGAACAGTTTTTCTCGAATTAAAAATCTTCAAATCTTGTTTGGCATACCCGCAGTTTGAATACCGAGCAGGTATATTGTACACTTGTTATTTATTGAGCATATTGCATGCCACAGCATAAAGTTGAAAGTGGGAATAAAATACGGGCATCACAAAAGCTCACAAACTCCACACACTATAGAAACAATTTTCTTGTTTCATTTATTATTTCTCAGGGCAAACTTAAAAAGGTACAATACACACGGTAACACCCCTGAAAGATTGCCAAATGTGAACTAAATCACAATCGTTTAATATTTAAAGGCAACTCAAGAGCTTGTCTGCACAGTTGGTTTGCAAATTTATTGCAAATTAATGCAGACCACCCAAAAGCAACCCAGTTTTGTAATGACCCCAAGAACTACAACTATATATAAAACAACGACCACAGACAACATTATCGACAACCACCAGATCACTCCCAGACTATTGTAAGGGAATAAATGTGTGTTCGAGAGGTTTTAATCACTATGTTTAAAACTGCTTGGAGTCTGTATTAAACAGAGTGATTAATACCGACCGAACACACATTTATTCCCATTCATAAATACCTTTTTTGGTAAAATTCAGCAAAAAAACCCCCGAAAATTCCGGAAAATTATCGCAAGTAAATTTCGGTGCTTCGCCATTCTGTGTGTGTCAAATGACATGTTTCCGCCCAACACTACCCGCTCATACTATTGGAGACGAGGTACGGTTGGAAATAAAGTGAGCCCGTCAAATTTGACGTCGATATTCGCGTCAAATTTCACGTCTTTCCCAAAAAGTCGCAAATATTGACGTCAATATTCGCGACCGTCGACTTGCTTCCAAAGTCGCGAATATTCCCGTAAATATTCGCGACAAAATTCACGACTTTTCCCCAAAGTCGTGAATATTGACGTCAATATTGACGTCAAATTTCGCGACTTGCCCCTAAAGTCGCGAATATTGACGTCAAATTTGACGTCAAATTTCACTACCGGACCTATATTTTGACGTGAATTTTTTTTCCCAGCAAGCTAGGTTTTGGCTAGTTTTGCTCAAAGACCAAGTTTTTCATTTGTCCGGGGCGCGTCGTACCCGTCTATGCAGTTCATCAATCATCCATATGCTGCGTTCCAATCGCGTCGTTTTTATCGTGTTCATTGTGAATTTCTTCATTTTCACGAGTAGGTTGCACTCCAAACGCTACTCACCAAGACGCACGGGCACAGTCGAGTTATCGTGCAGTAACTTAGGGCATTCTTTATCGCTCAAGAACTCGTACGTGAACCAACACGCATGCGCGAGTATTCATTCGTTTATGAAGTCGTAAACATGGAGAAAAAAATCCAACTCGAGTTCACCGCTGGTGAACACGAGTTACCAGGCGATTAGAACGCCATCATGATTACACGACTCGTGAACACGATAAACACGACGCGATTGGAACGCAGCATATCCGAAAACGGGCTTATTGAGGGCGCCCTCGATCGTCACAAAATCCAGCAAAATGATCCCGCTAGATACCCTGTAATTATTCCGAAAAAAAATAATGTTATAAAACTAAATTCGCGATCACCGGACGGCGATCGCAAACAAAACCTATAATAACATAAGAATATTCAACTGCCCGACGGCGGTTGAAAACAAACACAGTTTTTCGGACAGGTCAGTTAAACGAGAATTACTATAAAATTCCCAAATCCACCCATTCATGATAATTCAAGCAATTACCAACAGTGCATCCCACCTTTAAAACAAATCCACTGATCTCTCGTGGCAATCGAGGGGGCCCCTCAATAAGCCCGTTTTCGGAGTATTGATGGTTGATGAACTGCATAGACGGCGCGCCCCGAAACAAATGGAAAACTCGGTCTTGGAGCTAGCCTTGGTCAAGGCGAGCTCGTCGTTATCCGTTCGTCGTTATCCGTCCAGAGATACAGCGCGAACAACGACCTCAGTACGGCCACTATTTATGCAAATCAACTGAGGCTACTTTTTCGCCTTGGATCATTGGGTTTTTGAAATCCTATGTTTTTCCTATATTTTGCGTCACATTTCTAGCGCATGACCTCGTATGCCAATACATATAAGTAGAGGCGGGGCTAAGATGTGAAGTGTCCAATCACAACGCGGTTGAATCCCGACGTCATCAAATTTGATGCAGCATGACATTAACACAAAATGGCAGATATTCAGCGTGGTCTGTCGTCCGAAGATCTGTCGTGTTGTGAATTTTGCAGCGAAAATATTATCCCTCGAAGATTTTAGACCCGAGCAGCGAAAGGCCATTAGAATCCTTTCTTCGTGGTCACGGTGTTTTTGTGAATTTGCCGACAGGTTATGTGAAATCCGTCATTTTTTAGGCAGACTGAGCCCCATTTTGCTCGGAGCTCGCACGTACGGCCATGTACTCAGCGTCAGTTTTCAGCGTGTTCGGTCAGTTTCTTATCGCCGCATAATCGGCATTAACCGATAAACTACCCTTATTTATTAAAACAGTTAGACATCAAGGCCCACTGCTCTGGAATAAAATCACCCCAGTACCATACTTTAGAAATATAAACGGTTATAAAACGTTCCTTAAGAATATTATTATTTCCTGTGGAATATAATTTATTTATCCCGTAGCACGTAATACATAATATTTCATGTATATTATATTTGTACGTATTGCATCGAGTTTAAACATTCTTGTTTTCGAAAAATCTGGAATTCAGCTGTACTTTCAGCCAGTTATTTGTTTAATTGTTTGTTTCTTTTCTTGTAACAATAGTTGTACATTAATGCGTATATTAATGCGTTAACCAAGGAACCAGGCCACGTACAAGCATTTGCTTTTTGCCTGGTTTCCGCCATTCATCAACCTTTGTGCATTGTATAAATAACTGTGTGACATTATTTATTGTGATGTATGGAAATAAAACAATACCAATACCAATACCAACCCAGGCATGCGCGTTATCGCCACATCGTATGGTCCAAGCGGGTCCAACGCTGTGGGGAGGGGGCATGTTTAATTTACGGCTGCAGAACCAACCTTCGAAGTGATCGCAATATCGTAATTTAAACAGGGACAAGTGTCTTATATCCTCAATAACTCCTCAGATTATTTTCTTGGCAAAATTCAGCCGGCAAGGCATTTAATTATCAGAGTTCCGCGTTTTACCGAGCCACGGTTTTGATCAGCTGGATTAGATGCGTGCGATATAATGTAGGGCCGAGTTCGACACGTTTCAACGAAGTCGCGGCCCCTCCAGTCACCGCGCTTGAAAACTCAAAACTAAGCAGCTAAACACAACTAGTTTTGACCATAACATTGTCAACATTCAAGAAAATACCCAGCAAAACGAGCGAAAATAACTGCGACCCTCACCAATCAAGCAAGACAGTTCAAATCTTCATGTGTAATCCCTACAAGCCTTCGTAAAAATCAATCAACTTTCTCCGATACAATAATTATGTCAACGATGGCGGTGTTCGTAAACACTTGCGAGCTAGCTACGACCTTTCACCGCTAGCTCAAATTATGCAGTTTCTACGCAACGATCGACCAATAAGAAAACGACTATAAAGGTCAGCTTAATCTTTTAGCACAATGAGCACCGCCCCCAAAACCTCAACTTAACCAATGATTCCCTAATTATGTAAAGGTTACTTACCTGCAATATAATTAGAATTATATGAGATAATGGAGGAGAGACTCACTCAGATTGTATTATGTCTCATGATAACGCAGTCAGTCCACCCTTTGAAGTAATGGTATGACCCTATACAAATTCAAATCTTTAGTCAGTAGCCCAGGTACCGGTCGATGTACCAAGACTCCACCATGTAACCTTGTCTCTTTGAAGCTCAGTTCGCTGTTGGTTACGGCTTAGATTGATACTTGGGAGGGATCATTCTGTTAAAAACAAAAGAAACATTAAGGGAGGGAGACTGAGTCTCTCCTCCATTATCTCATATAATTCTAATTATATTGCAGGTAAGTAACCTTTACATAATTAGGGAATTATATTTCGCTAATTACGGAGAGACTCACTCAGATTGTAGACTTTAAAGCCCATCTAAGCCGATGCCAGCACCCCTTGGTTATAATCTGCCTTTTCAGGATTTCTGCAGTAAAATGCTGCAAACGTCCTTGATGAAGACCAGTCTGCTGTCTTCAAAATGTCACTCATAGCAACACCTGCTCGCTTCGCCGCTGAAGAAGATGCACTCCTAGTAGAGTGCGCCTTGAAGCATGCAGTGTCGATACCAGCTTCAGCCATGGTGGCTTTCAACCAGCGCGCAATTGTTGATGACACCACTGGGTGATGTGGTTTCCCGTAGGAGATGAATAGCTGTGTGATACTAGTACTCTCGGAGCTCCGAAGAGAACTAGTACGATCCAGGTATTCATCTAAAGTTCTAACAACACATAACTTTCTGTTCACAGAGTATTTATGTAGAGTCACCTCTCTGTAAGGATTCCGGGCCGAGGCACACTTGGTTAACTGTTTTAGGCAGAACACACAATTGCCATTCTGCTCTCTTCTAAAGGAGGAGATGTCCAAGGCTATTAAAGACGAACATCTACCTGCTGTCACAAGGGCTATTAACATAGACAGTTTGAGTGAAAGCTGCTTAATGCTTAAACGTCGGTTGTCCGGAAGACTATTAAAATATTTTAAAACAACACCTACATCCCAAGTTGAGTTGTATCTTGGTCGAGGTGGTCGTAAATTAAAGACTCCTTTGAAAAATCTGGTGACTAGATGGTGCTGACCAATGGGTTTTCCCTCAACAAAACGATGTGCAGATGAAATAGCCGATCTATAAACATTAAGTGTTCTGTACTGAAGACCATCTTCCAACAGTTCCTGTAAGAAGGTTAGAACATTTGCTACAGTGGCGTGAATTGGATCAATTTTCCATTTAGAACACCAGCTATACCAGCGTCTCCATGAAGATTCAAACTGTTTGTGAGTGTTCTGTCTCCAGGATGACAATATGGTGTCTGACACATTCGGTGGAACTCCTTCCGTTGCCATGGTTTGCCGGACAACCTCCACGCGGCTAGCTGCATCTTGTGTGCGAGTGGATGGTGTTCGAGGTTGTGTGGTAGTCGAAGAAGATCTGAACGCTTCGGGAGAAGGAGAGGGTTGCAAACCGTCAGCTGCAGCAGTAGTGGATACCATGGTTGCGTCTTCCATACGGGAGCGATCAAAACCATATCTGCTTTGTCTCTGCTCACTTTCTGGAGGCATCTGGCCAAGAGTGCAAATGGAGGAAACGCGTAGCCCTGTATGTCGGTCCAGGTCATTAGCAACGCATCCACGGCCCAAGCCCATGGGTCTGGGTTCCACGACACGAATCTCTGAAGTTGGGTATTCAACCTGGTTGCAAACAGGTCGACTTCTGGCTGGAATGCAAACCTGTCCATGATCTTCTCGAAAATTTGCGGAAGAAGAAACCACTCGGATCTGTCGTTGAACATCCGAGACATACTGTCCGCTATGACATTTTGCGACCCCGGAAGTTGTTCTGCTGAAATTATCAAACCCCGTTGCAGACACCAGACCCAAATTTGCACCGCCAGTCGTGACAACTGTTGGCTGTGTGTTCCACCTTTGTGGGAGATGTAAGCCACTGTTGAAGTGCTGTCTGTTATCACGCGAATGTGCTTGTTCGTGTGACTGGTTAGAAGTGACTTGAGCGCATACCATACTGCAAGCAGTTCCAAATAATTGATGTGATTGGACTGTTCTTGTTGTGTCCAACGGCCTCCCGTTCGAGTCCCGTCGAGATGAGCTCCCCATCCCATCAACGATGCATCTGTGTAGAGATGAAGGTTGGGGTTGTCTTGAACAAGTTGGTGACCATTCCAGGCCTGTATGGAGGCTATCCACCATTGAAGTTCCTCTTTCGAGTCCTTCGACAGAGTTACTGGTGACTCGTAGGACTTGCCTCTTTGCAGAGCACAGTTCTGGTCGTTTTGTAGGCAACGATAAAACAGAGGAGCAGGCAGGACCGCTTGAATAGTTGCCGACATTCGGCCGATTAGACTCGCTATGTCGCGAACCGTCAGGTTGTTGGACTGTTGAACCTGTCGACAGTGAGACACGATCTTCTCCAACTTTTCCCTTGTCAGTGACAGTGTCATGTTCATGGTGTTTATGATAAATCCCAAATAAACAAGTTCTCTTGTCGGCTCTAGTTGAGACTTGGCGAAATTTACCACAAATCCCAGATCTTGCAAAAGCAGTAATGTTTGTTGAAGGTTGCTTCTGCATTCCTTGTGTGTGGCTCCTAACACTAGGATATCGTCCAGGTAAAACACACAACGGATCCCTTCCTGGCGAAGAAAGGCCGCCACAGGCTTTAAAATCTTTGTGAATGTCCGTGGAGAGCTGGACAGGCCGAATGGCAGGCATGTAAACTGGTAAACTTGCTCTAGCCAAATGAACCGGAGAAATTTTTGATGAGGCGGATGTATCGGAACTGAAAAATAAGCGTCCTTGAGATCTATTGAAACCAAGAAATCGTTCGGTTGTAACAGGTTTTTTACACTGGCGAGACCTTCCATCTTGAAGTGATGATACCGAATAAACTTGTTTAGGGGGCGCAAATTGAAAATTGGCCTGAGATCCCCAGTTTTCTTGGGAATGAGGAACACTGATGAGATGAACTGATCTGTCATATGTTCTACTCTGGAGATTGCCCCTTTCTCTAGCATTGTCTGAACTTCTGCAGAAAGTGCCGATTTGTGGGTGTCGCTTTGAATTATTGTCACTGGAACATGATACTGTACCGGTGTTTGTTGAAGCTCGAGATGATAACCTTGGATGGTTTCTAATACCCATGGGTCCTTGGTGATGGAAATCCAATGATGAATGAAATACTGAAGGCGTCCTGCTTGCGGACGATGGTGCAACAAATCGATGACTAGTTTTTTGAACTCTGCTGGTCGAATGACCGAACACTCCGCTGTTTTTTGCCTTCATTCTCTTTGAACGGTTGCACATTACGTCTGAAGGTGCGAAAGGAATTACGGCTGGGGCCACCACGACGACCTCTGGTATGTGATCGTGCCGTGGCGAAACGACGATATGGAGTGAAGCGTTTTTCCTTCAGGGTGGAGGAAAAACCTTTAGTTACCTTCGCTGCTATCTTGTTAGCCTTCTCAGTTTCTTCAATGTCTTTCATAATTGAAGACCCAAACAGTTCATTCATAGATGGTGAATTCTTACGAAGAACCTCAAAGCGCTTATCCACAATGTCATCAAAAAGATGTTGACGTGCTGTTGCAAAACTTTGAGATGCAGATCCCAGCAAGATTAATGCTGAAGTCAGGTGCTCAACAACGAGATCTTTACTCACGGTGTCAGGGCACTCGGCATCCACCATAGCATCAAACAAATGAAGGAGTGGCAAGGCTGACTTTAAAGCATGCCCGTGAGCCGACTTCAAACGATCATCACCAGAAACAAGGGATGAATTAGCTTGTTTAAATACCTTCTTGATCCCAGCTGGCAGCTCCGGAGGGTCAAAATGGCCTGTCTGTTCCGTAGAAACAAATAGCGACTGAAGTTCCTCCTTCAGGTCTTCAGGTGAAAGTTTGTTAGTTCTGAGTTCTTTCCCGACCAGTCGAGAACTTTAGCAGATAATGGCGTGCCTGAATCCTTGCGGTGAGGGTTACGAAAAGTATCCTTGGTGCCCACTGATGCAGAGGAAGGCGTAGAAATCGTGGAAGTAAAATCATCCTCACCACTGACGACTTCAGCCTCAGGCGATTCAATATTCGTCTCGATATTGTCCTGATTACGAACCTGGTGAGCTGTAGGAGCTGGCAAATCTTGTTGCTGCATGGGCATCATCCAAGGAACAGACATACCGTAAGGAAGCATGCCGTACGGTGGAGCCATTGTTGGTGTCATGGTTGACTGAGCACCCCCTGTCTGCTGCATGCCAGGTCCTTGAGCTGCATACATAGGCAAATTCCATCCAAATGGATTGAATGGCGGTTGAGCCGTGGGAGCTTGTCCGCCGATGTAGGGTTGAAAGGCAGGTTGGGCGTATTGTACAGCTGGGTGTGGCGGCCCAGAAGTACTGCCCTGGCTTGGCGGTAAAAGTGGTACCGGGTATGGCGGCCCGGTTCCACGCTCGATATTAGGTGCCACCCATGGCGAGGTAGACACCTGCGAGCTGCCTTTAGCCGTAGGAACGACCCGTGGCGAGGTCGGACCTGCGGAAAATGCCATGCCGTCATCCTCCCGGTCAAGAAGAATTTCCTTCGTTGCCTTAGCAAGAATATCCATCGACTCATCATTGTCCGGTGGTCGAGACACCGTGGCCGACGCAGTTGACGACGTCGAACGTAGGCGATTACTTTTACGATCCATAATTGTTGTAAATGTTTAACGCGTGGAGAAATCGAAAAAACACGACTTTATCCGACTGCGCCACAAGAAACAAAGACAAGGTTACATGGTGGAGTCTTGGTACATCGACCGGTACCTGGGCTACTGACTAAAGATTTGAATTTGTATAGGGTCATACCATTACTTCAAAGGGTGGACTGACTGCGTTATCATGAGACATAATACAATCTGAGTGAGTCTCTCCGTAATTAGCGAAATATAATCCAAGGCGTTCAAGTATCTTCAGTTACTTTGCATAAAATAATGGCCGCGTGAGGTCGTTGTTTGAGCGCTGATTACCGCTGCGCTGTACGTACGGACGGGTAACGATGAACGCCTTGACCAAGGCTATACTATACTCAGCACGGTATGAGACCGATGGACTCCCCCTTATAATAGTCCCCCATTAGCCTCTGTCATGAAATGACGAAAATCAACCGAAGAGGGCGTTTTGCGGAAATTTGTCAATATGGCTGCCGAGCTCTCGCGTAAGGCTAACGTAATTAGTAATTAGCTATACCATGGAGGAAAGACAACAGATAGTTAGTGAATTGCGGGAAATACTTAATAAAAAAATGGCCAATCATAAAACTAGATTTGCTTTCCTGCACTTGAAAAGATTCGCCGTGTATTTAGGCTCCTTAGAAAAAACCAGTTAGGCCCAAAATGTTAACATTTGTTTTCAGTGGCACATACTGAACTCAGTGAAGCTTTATTTGAATGCCATATATTTGAATGCAATACAGTAAACAAATTCTGGGGCCAATTCATACAAGCAATATTCTTTTTGCATTCTTTTTTGGACATCAAATATAAATTTGGGGCTTTCACACAAGCACTTTGTTTACATAATTACCGTATGGACGTTACTCCTCAACATTCCTGATCCAGCAATGTTAAAAACTAACCAGTTTTAAATACTGTTCCATTAAATGTAGACGCCTGTGAAATCTATCTTTCACCCTTTTATTGACTGAAACCTAATTACATGGGTCATAAATGACATTACTATTAAAAGAAGTTCGTAAATATAAACTTGGATTTTCCAAGAATGTTTCAATTGCGCCACGACTTATCCTAGGAACACTCGGTCGATTGTGTGCCAAATTTCTGGACGCCACCGTTGGGGTTTTTTTTCAGACTAAGTTTACACCTAAATTGTTAACAGAGGGTAAATGGGAAGCATTAATAACATCAACATGGTAAAGGTACAATGAATTTGCAGTTTGTCAACAAAGAAGTTTGGCAACATTGCAGTGAGGAAAGTCGGCCCTACATTAACTGTTTATAAACAATGTAAACGTCGAACAGCTATAGCTACGCACGTACGTATAGCGCAGCACACTTTCACCAACTGACCATTTTTTTCAGTCGCTTTTTCTTTCTCTTTCGTAATTTTGCGGTTTTGGGTGACATTCAGCCTTATACGGTTTATTCTTCCGAAATAGCCACAGCCTTTAGAGCTCCGTCGTAAGCCATTAAGTTCTGACATTGACGACACACGTGTTGCTGTGGAAACAGGTCATTTCGTACCCAAGTCATTTCGTACCCAAGTCAATTCGTACCCAAGTCCAACGAAATCAATTACATGTAGGTAAACTGAGTTTGTAATTTCCTCGTATTCATGAGTGATTGATGTTAATAGTTATTTTTTTATCTTTTTCTTGTAGGACGGGTTCTGACGGGTCGCAAGATCTTGAGCACTGTTTTCATTTGAATTGTTTCCCCGTTGTGATCGCCCGGAACTTTTGAAAACAATGATGAGGGATCGGAAGGGGGGTGTCTATTTAATATTTATTAAACAAATTATTGTATTTGATTTTTATATTAAATATCAGACAAATCTTCTTGTTAGTGCTTCTTTTGTATTATTATTAATTTATATAAAAGTAATTTCGTACTCTTTCTTGGTGGACAATTGTGTTGTAAATTAAGTACGGCGTCAAAATTAACTAGGCCTTTGGACAACAATAGGACTAATCAGGCAACCGACGCGTGCCTGTGATGCACGCCGGTGACGCCGGATGTCGGCGACATCACTAGATATGTATCACAATCAATTTTCCGCGCGTTGACCTTTTAGAAAGGTCATGACAGAGGCTAATACCTGTACACGCGCACCCTGTTGAGAATTAGAAACGCACTGCAAAGTCACCCTGTTGAGAATTAGAAACGCACTGCAAAGTTATGGGCGGCCAAAAGGGCCAAAATCAAAAATATGTTCACAAAGGACAAAACAATAGACAAAGAACAAAATGGCAAGAGGACAAATTTACAAAAGGACAAAATTCAAATCAAACAAAGGACAAAGCTGCAAGAGGACAAATTTGCAAAAATACAAACTCCAAATCAAACAAAGGACAAAACGGGAAGAGGACAACATTACATAAATACATAATACAAAGCAAACAAAGGACAAATCGACAAAAGGACAAAGTTACAAACAGACAAAGTCAAAATCAAACAAAGGACAAACGGCAAAAAGACATTCAAACAGGTCAAAAGGACGTCCGTATATACACGCAAAGGACGTTTTCACAAAAGGACGTCCATATACACGCAAAGGACGTTTTCACAAAAGGACGTCCATATACACGCAAAGGACGTTTTCACAAAAGGACGTCCATATACACGCAAAGGACGTTTTCACAAAAGGACGTCCATATAAAAGGACGTTTTCACGAAAGGACGTCCATATACACGCAAAGGACGTTTTCACAAAAGGACGTCCAAATACACGCAAAGGACGTTTTCACAAAAGGACGTCCATATACACGCAAAGGACGTTTTCACGAAAGGACGTCCATATACACGCAAAGGACGTTTTTGCGATTATACTTTAACATCCTTACTTCAATAACATTTTCTAAAGCATGTAATTGACTAAATAATTATTAAAATATAGTAATGGTCCAAAATGACTACAATTATACCCTATCATTTGCACGCATTTACCGTGTCTCCAGATATCATCAAGTAGTCAGTATTGACGTGCTTTAAATTCACCAAGTTGTTTACTGGCACAGTTATCCTATTAAAACCTTATGGAAAATCATATGAAAAATATTGTGATATTTAGCCCAGCAAACAAAAAACTAGGAAAAAATGATGTGTCCCTAAATTGGGCTAACAAGTAGGTGAAGGGTTGCCTAAGGTAAGAGACGTGAACAACTAGTTCGAGGAAACCCCCCAAAATTAAAGATTTATGTTGCTAACAATAATCCTATCTACGTTAAAACTTTTTCAAGTCTTCCATGTTAGGCAACCCTTTAACTACTTTTTAGCCCAATTTATAGACACACCATTTTCCCCCAGTTTTTGTTTGCTGGGCTAAATATCACAATGTTATTATTGTTCATATGATTTTTCATAAGGTTTTAATATGATAACTGTGCCAGTAAGCAACTTGGTGAATTTGAACGCTAGGGGCGCTTCTTCCGATGTCCACTTCTGAAGTAAACAATCATTGATCTCCATTATAATAGACTGGATAGGACACCGCGTATCTGTTTGTGTACGAACGCGTGATCTGAAACAATGGCGGTGCGCTTTCTGCAGTAGGGTAAACGCGGCATGTGTATTCACTCTGGAAACTAGTCGAGTAGTTATTGAGTTTATCGGATTTTTATTCATATGGGGGTATGAAGAATTTAAGCGCTCTGCCAATAAAATCATTAAAAAACATTAGATTAACTAACGAATAACGATAGGGATTCATCTTTTTCACACTTTCTTGATATGTAGGCCTTCTATTTTTTCCTACGTAATGTACAGCCTACATTTTTGAATGAATATCATTTTCCTTAGGCCCTTCAGTGAAATTGATTTCCAGTATATTGCTCTTTCATTTTATCACCCCTGTAGGCCATATAATAGTTCAGTTGGAGACAGACACAGAGTGAATTTATATGGTCGTATTGAATTTCTAAAATGACATGAAACACTCATAGGGCCTATAACCAAGAAAGAACTAAATTGAACATCACAAAAAAAATTATATTTGTATTTTAAATGCAAAACAAATTTTTACGAATTTTTTTTAAAAACAAGTACTTTTTTGTATTCGTGTTGCTCTCCTTATCATACCAACTTATATCACATTATATCACATTTGTATATATAAGAAAATGAATGTGAATAAGTATAACTTCCGATACACATGAGTCAAAAAGAAATTATTTCTGAAAATATTTTGGAAAGAAACATGAAAGTGCATCTATCGTTGGTCCACATAAAAAAAAATGACACCATTTAAAAACCTAATTTCAAATTACTTTCAAACTGTGGACAGCTGCAAAAAAAAGTACGGTGGTACAGTATATAACGCAGTAAGTACGATCTAGCGAACCGCGCCGTCCGATCCAGCGCACAGCGGACGTCTGAAGAAGCGCCCCCAGCGTTCGACAATGGTTAAGTAAAGAACAGTTTGTCCTTTTGTGAAAACGTCCTTTTGTGAAAACGTCCTTTGCGTGTGTATGGACGTCCTTTTGTGAAAACGTCCTTTGCGTGTGTGTATGGACGTCCTTTCGTGAAAACGTCCTTTGCGTGTGTATGGACGTCCTTTCGTGAAAACGTCCTTTTGACATGTTTGAATGTCTTTTGGCCGTTTGTTCTTTGTTTGATTTTGACTTTGTCTGTTTGTAACTTTGTCCTTTTGTCGATTTGTCCTTTGTTTGCTTTTTATTACATGTATGTATTTCTGTAATGTTGTCCTCTTCCCGTTTTGTCCTTTGTTTGATTTGGAGTTTGTATTTTTGCAAATTTGTCCTCTTGCAGCTTTGTCCTTTGTTTGATTTGAATTTTGTCCTTCTGTAAATTTGTCCTCTTGCCATTTTGTTCTTTGTCTATTGTTTTGTCCTTTGTGAACATATTTTTGATTTTGGCCCTTTTGGCCGCCCATACAAAGTGTAAACAGCGCCACCTTTCGGCGAGACACGCCAGCGCGTGATTGTCGAGCGTTGGCGGAAGCCACACTTTACGCATGCGCACAATCGTTGATTTTTTTTTTAAATTTATACCGCGAAGCTAGCTACGCATGTTTGACGCCGTACGCCCCAAGTCCACGATTTCTTTTTGCTCAGTCAGATTATGGTTCTGCAATCATTTAATTTTAATCTAACTCTAAATCTCTCGTCCCGACGCAACAATGAATCCTTCCGATGAGTGGGAACTGAGTAAAGAGAACGTCCAGCCGCTGAAACACGGGCGGAAAGTGACCAGTTTGACGACTGCTTTGCAACCGCATAACGTTGATCAACACCAGCAACTGATTCTACAGCGACAGTAAGTTGACAATACACAATGCAATGACAATACTAGTACATGGCCGGTCGAGTAAAGCCGGCCACGGCAGCATATTTATTTACTTAATTACGGGCCCTGTTCAGCAACTATCTAGTGTTCCTGTATTTGTGTTAGACTTAGTCCGACTAGAATATTTGAACCTGTTTCTTTGAAGTCCTGTTTGAACTTATTTCTTCATATCATCTCGATAAAAAAAGTCGGTCATGCAATTGCAAAGACATTTCCAATTTTGTTTTCAATTCAATTTAGGCCCTATACCGGCTAGTCTGACGCTTTACAGTCACTTTGCCTCATTTCCATTTCGCCCCATTGCCACTTCGCCCCATTGCCACTTCGTCTTCGCCCCATCGCCCCATCGCCACATCGGATGTCAGACAAGTCGACCGTTGAGACAACTCGACTCGGGACAAGTTGACCGTTGAGACAACTCGCCCGCTGAGACAACTTGACCGTTGAGACAACTCGACTCGAGACAAGTCGACCGTTGAGACAACTCGACTCGGGACAAATATACAAATTATGAAATACATGTGTAATATTAACGCAATTGTCGGTCTAATGTAAGGCGTGCGTGAACGGTACCGAATCCCAAACTGCATTGCGCACCAGCGCATCAAAAACGACGTCACCGTGCACGGTACGGCCTCGTTAACCGACCAGCTGGATGGGATAAGTTGGCGAACAGGCCCGGCAAAAACGATGTCACCGTGCACGGTACGGATACGTTGGCCGGGGATAAGTGCGCACACAGGTCTGGCAAAAACAAACGATGTGTACGGACAATCACACTGCGCTATATCGGCTCTGTTATATGCAACAAAAGGCTGATATGTAATGCCCAGTGTACTTCTTAGTTTACAAGGTATTTTAACCCAGTTTTCAATGGGATAGCACCATCATTTTTCTAACTTCAGCTAGCCTATCATCTCGCCCAGCGGCAACCCCAGCCGTATATCAACCCGGCTATCATAACTCATGTATCATAACTCCCAAACGGCGATCAGCCAAAGGCGACTCTTCTCAACGGTCGACTTGTCTTTCCATTTATCGGACATACGGTCGAGTTGTCTCAACGGGCGAGTTGTCTCAACGGTCGACTTGTCCCGAGTCGAGTTGTCTCAACGGTCGACTTGTCTGACCCCCGCCACTTCGCCACTTCGCCCCATCGCCACTTCGCCCCATCGCCACTTCGCCACTTCGCCCCATCGCCACTTTCAAAATTTGTACTAAAATTTACTGCCACAAAGGATATAGCCTTGGTCAAGGCGTTCATCGTCACCCGTCCGTACGTACAGCGCAGCGGTAATCGGAGCTCAAACTACGACCTTACGCGGCCACTATTATATGCAAACTAACTGAGGATACTCGAACGCCTTGGATCATTAGGTTTTGGGGGCGGTGCTCATTATGCTAATAGATTAAGCTGACCTTTATAGTCGTTTTCTTATTGGTCGATCGTTGCGTAGAAACTGCATAATTTGAGCTAGCGGTGAAAGGTCATAGCTAGCTCGCAAGTGTTTACGAACACCGCCATCGTTGACATATTTTATCGGAGAAAGTTGAGTGATTTTTACGAAGGCTTGTAGGAATTACACATGAAGATTTGAACTGTCTTAATTGCTTGATTGGTGAGGGTCGCAGTTATTTTCGCTCGTTTTGCTGGGTATTTTCTTGAATGTTGACATTGTTATGGTCAAAACTAGTTGTGTTTAGCTGCTTAGTTTTGAGTTTTCAACCGCGGTGACTGGAGAAGGCCGCGACTCTATTGAAACGTGTCGAACTCGGCCCTATATTATGTCGCACACATCTAATCCAGCTGATCTGAAAACCGTGGCTCGGTAAAACGCGGAACTCTGATAATTAAATGCCTTGCCGGCTGAATTTTGCCAAGAAAATAATCTGAGGAGTTATTGGGGATATAAGACACTTGTCCCTGTTTAAATTACGATATTGCGATCACTTTGAAGGTTGGTTCTGCAGCCGTAAACATGCCCCCTCCCCACAGCGTTGGACCATGCTTGGACCATACAATGTGGCGATACCGCACAGACCAGCATGCCTAGGTTAATGCCGATTATGCGGCGATAAGAAACTGACCGAACACGCTGAAAACTGACGCTGAGTACCTGGCCGTACGTGCGAGCTCCGAGCAAAATGGGGCTCAGGCTGCCTGAAAAATGACGGATTTCCCATAACCTGTCGGCAAATTCACAAAGACCACGAAGAAAGAATTCTAATGGCCTTTCGCTGCTCGGGTCTAAAATCTTCGAGGGATAATATTTGCGCTGCAAAATTCAAACAACACGACAGATCTTCGGACGAAAGACGACGCTGAATATCTGCCATTTTGTCATGTTGTCTTAAATGTCATGCTGCATCAAATTTGATGACGTCGGGTTTCAACCGCGTTGTGATTGGACACTTCACATCTTAGCCCCGCCTATACTTATCTGTATTCGCATACGAGGTCATGCGCCACAAATGTGGCGCAAAATATAGGAAAAACATAAGATTTCAAAAACCCAATGATCCAAGGCGAAAAAGTAGCCTCATATGATTTGCATAAATAGTGGCCGTATGAGGTCGCTGTTCGCGCTGTATCTTTGCACGGGGCGCAAGCTAGCATGCAGCATATGCGGGGCGCGCGTACAGTGTATTTCTGGACGGATAACGACGGACGGATAACGACGAACTCGCCTTGACCAAGGCTACAAAGGATAGTGCATGCACAATGCACCGACGCGGCGTACCGCAAGCACTCTATAGTACTAGGTTACACCTGTCTGTTTATACTTAGCCACGCTTTGATGAATTTCAAACACTACCTATTTTCCGAAGAATTTGCAAATTGCAGCAACAATTTGTTACCATTTTACTCTGTAGCCCTAAACTCCCTAGGATGTGTGCAAAATCTAATTTATTTAGGAGGATTTGGGAGGGTTAGAGTTAGTGATACACATTGCTCTTTGACAACCAAAAGCCGCCAAAATAGCACCTTTCGTTCCCCCCAAAAGGTGAAGGCCGATACAAATGTGTTGTATTTTCGGTTTGCCGCGAATCCTTCACGTGAAAATTGCAGTAGTGTATGTCATGGAGAGACGTTACCAATACCATCTAGCCGGGACCAGACTTTTTGTCGCACACGGTGTAGGTGCATAACGTTAATGTTAGTCTCTATAGACTTGTAGGGATCCGATCTGGTCCCCCCTTCCCAAAACGGTAGCACCCCTATTTTTAAATTGTATAGTCCCCCAATATGGGCAACACCCAGGAGACTACAGAGAACTGGTGATGTGGCAGTCCTTGTACCCTTCAAGCCATTCTTACATTAGATGACTTGAGGAGTACAACAAAGAACAACCATTACCAGTTTTCCCCCTGTCTCTTTACTTCACAGGTATGTGGGATTTATTTGAATTCTTTCTCATTGATACAAATATGTTCATAGATTGCCTAGATGCCATTCTAGTTAAGTTTCACTTTATGGGAAAATAGTCATTTTGTCATTTAAACCTTGACCATCCCTGTGTAATTTTAAGTATACTGAAGACACACCCAGGTTTGTGACTTTCTACTGCAGAGTCATGATTTTGATTTAGGAATATCTTGTTTTCCTGATGGAGTTTTGATTAATTAAGTTGTGTTTCTGGAAGTGAAGATTTTATAGAATATCTTAATGTACTAGATTACTTTTCCAAGTTTATGTATTGGGAGGAGGAAAAGTCAGCGTAGCTTTCAATTTTAGAAGTTTATTCATTTTCATTGTATAGCGACATGTACATGTGCATGCACTCGTACCTATCTACATCTACATGTACATTCGACCAATGGTCTGAAACAATAAGGACCCTGTGTGGCACCTTCAGGTCTGGTAGAGTCGTTAACTCCAAGCCCTGGGGGCTTGGTCAATGCCATTTTATATCACTCTAGGGTCAGTAGTAGCCAGGATAGCCTGGGATAGTTTCCTCTTATTTACAGCATGCACAGGTACATGTATAACCTCCCTCGGGTTTTGGTATCAGAGGCAAGTGCCAGGCTAGGCTAGTATGAAGACTGGGTATTCTAGCAAAGTTGACTTTATTGTTTATATAGGACCAAGACTTTGCCAGGGTCCCTGAATTGTGGTTTTGAGTTAATGTTTTCTTTATTCTTTTATCTAATGTGTTTCTTTACTCGGTTTCTGTTCCTTGCTCTATGGGTTATTGAGTGTTTAAGGGTGGTTGCCTCAGAATAAACACATTTCTTTACTCCTAGTGGCCTGTGTGCCTAATGAGCGTTACACTGCACAAGTGTTTGATAATTTATACCAGGTCTTGGAATCGGTATTTAACGGGATTAGTTTAATTATGTAGTTATTTCTTTAGTTTTAAATATATAAGTTGTATCATTCTTACATTAGATGAATTGAAGAGTACAACAAAGAACAACCACCAGTTTTCCCCCTGTCTCGTTACTTCACAGTACGCCTACCTGTGACTCGGACGAGTCACCCGTGGGTGCAACAATAGCACCTTTCGTTCCCCCCAAAAGGTGAATGAAGGCCGATACAAATGTGTTGTATTTTCGGTTTGCCGTGAATCCTTCACGTGAAAATCGCAGTAGTGTATGTCATGGAGAGACGTTACCAATACCATCTAGCCGGGACTAGACTTTTTGTCGCACACGGTGTAGGTGCATAACGTTAACCCTAACTCCTTACACAACAAAGGAAGTTGGAGGATTTTGAAGGAATTGTATTGTTCAATAACAATGGTAAGGGAGTTAGGGTTAATGTTAGTCTCTATAGACTTTGTACACAAATTTGACATTGCTTTCCCTTCTTTTATTGTTTGTTTTTCTTGTCAATACAGAGCAAAGGAAGCTGCGTTGCGCAGCTACACCAGCGATGACCCCTTAGCACCCTGGGATGATTACATCAAGTGGACGGAGCAGGCCTACCCTAACGGAGGCAAGGACAGTAACCTCGAGGTCCTCCTGGAGAAGTGTCTCAGCAGGTTCAGGGGCGAGGCACGCTACAAGAACGACGGCCGCTATGTCAACTGCTGGATTAAACTGGTGCGTTATACTTGAAATAAAATTTAGAATGAAATGAATTTCACCATTTCATTAATACATTTCAGGTATTTGAACCAACCCTACAGAATGTGTACCGGTACTCAGTAATGTCAAGATTAAATACTGGGCCCCACAAATTGTCAGGAGAAGACTAATCCCTCAAAACAATTTTCTGCCACAACAAGTTCAATTGTTCGGGGCCGTAAGGTTTGTGAAAACCACAGTTCTAGTTCTACATGCAGTTCTAATTCAGAGTTGACAAGAATGATACCTTGTACATGTTTTTGCAACGTCAATTGTTATCGTACTCAACAGGCCAACCACTTTTTGAACAACCCTCTGGAGATATTCCAGTTCATGTGGGACCAGTCAATCGGCACAGAGCTCAGCATCTTCTACGAGGCGTGGTCCTTGGAGCTGGAGCAACACGGGAACACCAAGAAAGCCGACGCTGTGTACATGGAGGGGCTTGCCTGCCACGCCCAGCCCAGGGACAGGCTTGAAGCAGCACATAGGTAGATTTGGAGCCTTTTGGGCAATGAGCCAGCATGCACAACAAGTTACGATGGTCGCGTAAAGTTTCCGCTCAGCATGGTCAGTTATCAAAGTACTATGACCACGCGTAAACTGCTTTGTCTCGAGATCAAAATGTGACTGCACAGCGCCGACAATGTGTGAACTTCTGCCAGTCTTGCAGGGAGAATAAAACGTTCGGTCGCGATATAATTTTTTTTAAATTTTTTTTTATTGTTTATTACCCAGGGTTAGCTAAATCAGTAACAAGGCTGGTTTCCATTTGGGCCCTGCGTGTAAAAATACAACCATTACATTACTTAAAAAGTGTATAGAGGTAATACAAAACAACGACAGTGATATAACTATGTGACTTTCAAGTTCAAGTGGGGGTGCACCGTAGAATTACACAAAGGAATGTCGCGGTAAGTTAGTGCGAGGCCACGGGAGAAAAAGTGGAAAATGTTTGCATCGCTATTTAATTCTCAGAGAGTTCCAGACGCGAGTTGCAAGGGCAACCATGAACAAGCTCCAGGAGGAAGCAGAAGCAGAGGCACCGGCGACCCAAGACGAGCAACGATCGCACCTGGGTGAGCTTAAGGCCAAAGGTCGCACCCAGAAGGTCAGCAGTCAGAGGGTGGGGTCAGCCAAGCAAGGTACGTGTACAATCGCCCAAATTAGTAAGGGGTTCTATGAAAATAAGACAGAACTAAGCAGTTGAGGTTTGAAATTAAGGTTTTCAGGCATTGAGAAAAAGAATACATACATGTATGTAGAAACTGTTTGCTGTGCTTAAAAGTAGGATACATCATTAGTAAAGTTTGCTTAGAAAAAAATTAGGAATGGGTGGATTTGGGGGGGTTGTATTTTATAGTAAATATCGTTTAACTGACCTGTTAGAAGGTTTACAATCATGGTTGCTGAGAAAAGTAAGAAAACGATGTTCGTTTTTTTTACCGGTTTCAGAGCAGTTCTTATGTTCTTGATTATTTTCGCGATATAAAAGAGAAAAAAATCGGAGCAATTACAGGATATCTAGAGCAATAATTTTGATGGATGCCTACCATTATTACTTTTAAATAAGTAAGATATTTCATAATAATTCCGAATTGATTTTTGTTTCTGCAAATGGTGTATCCTACCTTTAAATCAGACATTACTTGTATATTAATATAGTTATGCCTGTTTAAAATTTGCAGTAAAAAGCCCTAAGTTTTCTGGTTTTGCACATTAAACTTAATGGAGTTGGTGAGTTTGAATGAACAAAATGTTTTATAATAGCCGGGAAAACCTATATTTCTTTACAAACATGGTGAGTAGACATAACAAAGATTAAAAATATCAATCAATAAATCAATCTACATTTGTAAATATTAAAAAGAAATCGCCCACATCCACTATTTTGCATATTGACTTTGGTGGATATGACTTGGGTGAATATAAGTCTTTCTTTTATTCTGATTCCGAATAAATTTTAGTTGATACTTTGTGGGAAATTACACATGTCGGGTGTAACAGGGACACCATGATGTCACACCTCTGGACTCTGCATTTATAAAATGACCCTTTTTTCCTTTATTCACAAAGTTTAAAGGTAGTATACACCATTGGTAATTGCTTGAATTATCATGAATGAGTAGATTTGAGGGGTTGTATTTCATAGTAAATTTTGTTATAACTGACCTTTCCGAATTTTTACAATCATGGATGTCAAGAAAAGCACGAAAAACAGCGTTTGTTTTCAACCGGCGTCGAGCAGTTATTATGTTATTCGCGATCGCCGTCCGGCAATCGCAAATTTTTCTTTATAAAAATCAATTTTTCAGAATAATTACAGGATATCTAGCGCAATCATTTTGCTGGATGCCTAGAATCAGTGTTTACTTTCATATGAGTAAGATATTTCCTAATAATTTGGTAGTAAAATTTGTCGATATCTGCAGACACTCGCAGACTTTGCCACTGATTTTCGGTGCCTTTTGCGAAATATCTATTCCAGTGGTTATACAATTTTTCTGAGTCCTAATCCGTGTTGCGTTACTAGCACTACTGGATTTTAATCTCCCACATATTTCTTTTCTTTCCAAAGTGAACAGAGGGGGGCTCGTTGTTGCCCCGCCCACCCAGGAAATGGGCCAGAACTTCTCGGTGTTTTGCGACGACAAGTTATTGCGGTCTGGTGCCGGTCTAGCTCAGTCGTCTGTACTACCGGCCCCGACGGGGGAGTGGGAACACATACCGGTCCAAAGAGAAACACAGAAGGAGAATGTGCAAGAGGCGGGGCCCTGGGCAGGACAGAAGGTAAACAAAAAAAAGGGGGGGTGGTGGAATGGCGTACAGTGTAATTGACTGCTTTGAGATAAATTTAGTCTTCACTGTACCCTGTCTCTTCAATATGTGTTATTATTACCCATACTTTGAGACCTGACTACATGTGTACATGTAGCTGACTACTGATGATCACCGTGTACAGCAACGCGCTAGCGTTAACAGACGCAAGCTATAAACAAATATTCTACGCGTACATTTATAGCGCGCAGTATCAAGATTGGCGAAGCCTAGGGTGTTATGCGTCTCAGAGGGTGTTCAAAACGTCATATACATCTAAAAAACAACCAGATCTCGTATATCTCAGAAAAAACTAAAACAGAAAAATGTGACCATGATCTGATAATTAACCTGCAGGATTATGACTTTCTTCATCAACGTTTGTTTGCTGGGCATTTTTACGTCTTACGATGTCAAATTCGACCAGTTCGTGTAACGGAATAAATACATGCATGTCGGCTATGGACTGGTTTCGGTCCTTAACTTTGTCCATTGAAGCGTGCGGCAGGAACCATTCCAACAATGCTGCCTGCATTATGCATGCTTTGCATTGGGGCGCGGGAGCACATGGCTTTCTGGCACCATCACCGTACCGCACTGTACCAGCATGCAAAGCCTTGTTGGTTTATCGGGGCATATTGGGGCAAAAACAGCAGAGCGCTCCTTAAAATTTCCACGGGAGAAGTAATTTCTTCAGTTTGTTTGGAATGCGAACCGGAACGATTGATTTTGTATCATGGAAAAACCTATACTACAGTAGGGGGGCCTACTAATGTACTGTTTTTTTTACGTACGCTTGCGGTATACTCATGCAGTATGTGTGCCAATGCATGCGCTAGCTAATAGCTAGCTTGCCATGAACATCGCGAATAAACTCGATCCTATCCCTGCAATTCTACGTGTGCGTGCACTGTTGTGTAAATGTACATGTACTGTACATGTACATTAGGCCAAATAAAAAAAAAACGTGCCCTTTTTTAAAAGGGGAGGAGGCCCTTTTTTTTTCTTTTTTTTTTCAAAATGGCCGCCGGACACATCTAATTCGAGTCATGTAGTGAACATGTCACACCCTATCTTCAAATTTAAAATTAAAACATGGTTCACACGTCACACTCTAGCCTTCCTATTAGAACAAAAAATATTTCCAGTCCAAAATACGATTTTAAAATTATATTATCTTTAACAAAACAAATTTATTTTTTGTTTGTTCCCAAAATGGTTAAATTATCATTTTTTTCAACAAGAAAAGGAAAAGAAAAAAGGAGGCGGCCCCCAAAAAGGAAGCGGGCGGTGACGCTAAACTTTTTAAATTTTTATTTGGCATTATACCTGTAGTAAACAGTTGATCTGGGAAATCACATTTAATGTATTCAATATTTTAACTCGCCCGCCGGACGACCGAGGGAAGTCTTTTGACTCGTCCGTGTTTTCACTCGCATTTAGCAAGTGGGCGACCGCTAAGGGAAAAACCCTGTTTTTTAGTATTTATTTTTTACTGTAACGTTAATGACGCAAACAAAATGAACTCACAGACTTTGTTTGCTCGTTCGCTGCTCCACTACAGTTTACTATCGTCAATAGTGTGCAGGTGAAAATTGCGCGGGTACCAATGATAAACAGCTCATAGCGAGCTAACTTCGGCTGCTGTGTGATATCACATGGGGTGTGGCGGGATTAGCGTTGTTATACAACAGACACGTGGTCGTTCTAGACCAATACAAATGCAGTAATCAAGACAGGTACAATATGTTGGTTACTACCGGTACATGCACATTATCAGTTGTAACAACACCTACACGTACCTTCGTTTTTTAATTATTCCTTTATTTTCTACTCAAATTGATATTACAAATGGCCCTGATAATAACACGTCATACAGTTATAAAACTTAAAAAAATTATTGATTCCTGACAAATATAGATTATCGTTCGTCTATCTGTTCAGTTTGTTACCATCTTATTGTCTATAAACTTTTGTATCCCCTCGTGTCGAGTTTGGCAGTGATTGGATCTTTATAACTGGTCGTCAAGCTCGTTAAATGGCACCTTCTGAACGGTTTAAACCCCCTTTCTCCACAGGGATTGTCTGATCGTCTAGCGTATCGTAAGGTATGTTTAGGGACAGCTACGGACTTGAGGTTTGTGGCATTATAAACAACACCTACCCCTTGAACAAGTACATTTTAATACCTCATTTGGATGATTTCTTGGGCAGGTTCGTCAGCAAAGGAGTGCGGGGATCGGGATCAGCCAGGCAGCCGCCTTTGTCTATCCTTCATTCCAGGTTCACGTCGATGAGACGGCTCCAGAGATCACGTGAGTTTGAAAGAATTCTTGCTGTCTTTTGTCACTTCTGATCTCTATTTTATTTGTTAGCAGTCAAATATTCCAATATTTTCTACGTTTTTCTATTTTGTTATCATTTATGCTGCTCCTGCTTTGAATGAATGCTTTTATGCACACAAATTCACTCAAGTTCTGGAAGGGGCCTAAGTACGCCGTT
The DNA here is from genome assembly GCA_037893245.1 of Crossaster papposus. Classification (NCBI taxonomy): domain Eukaryota; kingdom Metazoa; phylum Echinodermata; class Asteroidea; order Velatida; family Solasteridae; genus Crossaster; species Crossaster papposus. The sequence continues at coordinate 28,863 of JBAIAA010001005.1, forward strand.
TTTGTTCATGGTATTCTTCATCTACTCCCCACTGAGCGGGGAGTAAAAATCCTGTCATTCGGAACCCTGTTCGCGTGTTCATTCAACACGAGTTTCGAATGAAGTAGGAGTACTATAATTGTGCTTCCAAGAGCTCCTAGGTGGATAATGACAAAGTGCCTTGCCCAAAGGCACACGCACCTCTGACACGGCTACGGCAGAGCCTACGTCGAGTTATTGCGCCCTCTAGCGATGCTAGAATTTGTGTTTGCAAAATTATGACAAGAATTTGCAAGAGTTATCGTCTGCTCGCAATGTTTTGTTTTTACAGTCACTCAAAATACCTGATTATATGGACGTCTTTTAATAATAATAATCAGTTCTTATAAAGCGCACGTATTTACCAAGACTGGTACTCAAGGCGCTCTATGATTTTTCAAAGACAAGTAATAAAGAAGTTTATGAGAATATGAGACCCATTATGTAGCACCGTTGGAAGATTTTTTACAAGGTGCTGCGGCGCACTTTGCAGCCACTGCCAGGAACACCGGGGCAAACCCCTTCTCTTAGCGATAAGTGTTACTGGGTTCTTTTACGTGCATTACACAACACACGGGACCTACGACTTTACATCCCATCCGAAAGACGAAGCAATAGTGGTTGACTGCCTTGCTTTAACCCTTCGACGTGCCACCGTACTCAAAGGTCAAACAAATCTCATGTTACATGTATTCCTAGTTCAAAGCATGCCGAATAATGTGTGAACATATAAAGCCATAAAGCTAAAACAGCTTGGGGGTATACACGAAATACAAGCGACTATCAATTTTTGTTTGTATAAACCATATGGCAGCACGTCGTCGCAGCTTTTTGAGGTCTAATTTTCCCTTTCAAGCAATCAATCGTGCTATTGTTGTCTTGCCTTATTCAACAACACCAGCTGGTTTCCGGGTATCTGACCTATGATAAAGGGCTGTGTAAACATATAAAGCTGTATAACCAAAACAGCTTGGGAGTATACACGAAATACCAGCGACTATCAAAAATAGTACGGACGCGCTTTCGTGTATACAAAAAAAAGAACGCACTTAGAAGGCTTAAGGACACACGGGTCAAGACCGGGACTTGAAACCCACACTCTGCTGATAAGAAACACCAGAGCTTAAGTCCGCGTGCTCTTAACCGCTCGGCCATAACATTCCTACTCGGTTTGTTAGTTGCAATTCAATGCACCATCATTAAAAAATAATACAAATCTTGCTCCAAAATTAACGATAGTCCTGCCTCCATTTTGTTCGGCATCAGCTGGAGAACTTCATTTACAGCTAGATTTTTGTGACGTTGTAGCCGTAGCTGTAGCTGTAGCTCTAGACGACATTTTAGACAGTGCTCCGAAATGGCCACCGCAGATAATAGCCATACATGTAGCTGTAGCTTTAGACACCCGTTTCGGACACGGCCTAATCCTGTTTTTGCCAAAACAGATTTTTCATGCTAAGCTAACTTCATGAAATTGACCTCCTGGTTATAGTTTTAAAATATTGTATAATCCCCTCGCAGCAGGGATTGGTTTTTAGTGCAGTTACATACACTAGGCTTCAGAGAACGACCAATTACGGGACGACAAACGACACAGTTCTGCGACTTCTCTCTAACTAAGTTTATTGCTGATACTCTACATGTAATACAATCCGGACACAAATGTGACTGACAGATGGCCCACAACCGATGGGTGGCACACAACTGACGGACACATCGGGTGGCCCTTGACAGACCCTGTACATTAGAAAACAATGTGAGAACATTGGTTGAAAATACTATACTTGTTATACATATTACATCACAACACCTAATTCAGTTTAAATGTGATAGAAAGTTTCTGGTTCGTGTAACTTTCAGTGGCGAATACTAAACAGGTCATAATAGTTCACTATTTTGTGTATAGCAAAAGGACTCAGAGGAGCAGTCCCTGGGATTTGGTTTGTCAGCACTACAACCAGAGAGTTGGTTCTCCTTGGCTTGAACAATTTTATAAGATTAAAATAAGGCAGACAAAGTTCCATTATCCGACAGAAATAGTTGACTTGATTTCATAAAACCATTCTTTGTAGGACACCTCTGCGGATGCCGGAGCCATGCAGTCAGATACTGAGCACTCGCAAGCCAGAGAAACCCTCCAACCTTCTGCAGACTATAACCCAGGTGAAGCTTGATGTCATGGGTTTGAGTACAGGCTTGAAAACCCTTTACCCTGTTTATACATGCTCTTAACTTCAGCACTTTCGTGTCGCCTAAACAAAGTATTGGGGACGCTAACCAGTTCTATATTTATTTTTTTTTTCATTGTGACCTGTTATCACAAAATGAGCTGAAAGTGGGACTTGAGATATCTATATTCCTGGATTCTGTAAAACAAGAGCTTTCCAAGGGTATACCACATTTGGGGTTATGACTTCAGTAATGAAAATATGGACCGCCTACTTACATGTACTTTTGAGAAAATGATTCTTGAGAAAATGGCATTTACAATTATTGCAGTTGTGTTGCAGTCAATGCACAGTAAACTGTTACAAACAGGATAAAATGGGTTTTAGAGACATTTTACAGAACAAAATACATGGAGAAAGGTAGCACGAGAGTTGCAGATAAAGGTTTAACTGAAAACAAAATTGACCACCCCTTAACATTTTGGCTTCAACCCATTGTCCAACAAAATGGCAATTTCCGACTTTTACCTCATTTTGTGGTAACAGAACACGTATGACCGTACATGTACGGTATGTAGACCTCTGTATGTGTGTAGTCTCCATGCTTGTATGTATTTCCAAGTTTCAGCCTTAAAGTTTTTGAATAAAGAGTATAAACTTCTACATGCTTTCAGGGATTTTGATGAAACTTAGATGCAGTGACTTTTGGGTGGAAAGACACAATTTGTTATCGGATTGCTGAGGTCAAAGTCATGTAGTGGTCCATCAACAGAGGTCATTGTTCGTGTATGTTCAAGTTTCAGCCTTAAAGTTTTTGAATAAAGAGTATAACTTCTGCATGCTTTCATGGATTTTGATGAATTTTGGATACAGTGACCCTAAGGTGAAAAAACATTTCTTCATCAGAATATTGAGGTAAAAGGTCATGTAGTGGTCATTTGAGGTTGTCATTTAAACATGCTTGACATTTTACTTTTTTTTTTTTTTAAAGAAAACAACAACTCTAATCCCTGTGGGCAGGTCTTTCTTGATACACTGTCTGTCACTGTTTTTATTATTGTGAAGATTTTCTACTTTGAACATGTAAATGTACAGCAACCTGTAGGGGATGATAAGACCAAAGCCATGTACTGCAAACATCTCATCTACAACGGTGCGACTGAGATGTCATTTGAGGAGCTGAGAGCGATAAAGTACAATGCCAGACACGAAGCAAGGAAACTAGACGGTGAGCAATATGGCGAAGAGGATTGGGGGGGGGGGGGGGGGGGGGGGGAGTATTATAATTGGACATGGACATTTTCTGTTTGACTTGAAGGTGGGACACACCATTGGTAATTGCTTGAATTAAATTGTATCAGGAATAGGTGGATTTTGTTTGGAGGGGGGGGGGGGGGGGGCCGGGGCGTTGTATTTTATAGTAAATATATTTTAACCAGTTCGCGCCGGAGGACGTATATACACGCAAAGTTTTCAGAGATTCAAAACGGATGACGCATAAACACGTCACAGGCAAGGCCAGGAATGTTTGTTAGCAGCGTTAGCAGCGAGCAAGGCTGGAAATGCATGGGTGTGCTTCTTGGTACCATCGGCCTGAACCGGCCTCGGATCGCGTTTTGGTACAAATAATATCGCGCCTCGTCTCGGTTAATGTTACAATAATCCCGTCGGAAACTGGTTAACTGACTGACCTTTCCGAAGTTTTAAAATCATTGATGACAAGAAAAACGGCATTCGGGGCAGTTGTTTTTGTTGTTTTCTTTGGTTTTGTTTTTCACGATTGCTGTCCGGCGATTATGAAATTCAATTTTTCAGGACAATTACAGGATATCTAGCAAAATCATTCTGCTGGATGCTTAGAATCATGATTTACTTTCAAATAAGTTCGATATTTTTTTCATTTATTACTGCAGCCGCTTCCCATAGACTTGTGTGCAATTTCAAGCCACAGCCAAGTATAATTCCAGACACAGCCTTATTCTTTCCATGCTCTATTTTGGTATTATATCACTGCAGTGTAAACAAATCAAGTGGCCAATGATATCAAACACAAATTCATTAGTTTTGACCCCTTGATGACAGTATCATCAACGTCCCTTTCCTCACTGCATCGGATTATACAAGTGACTGCACAGAAGCCTTTGTCCAGAGCTGCAGGGCACAATGGACCGAGTGTGCAGCTGCCTCACAGGCCATGTTCTACGGCGTAGCACAGCTGACCACAGCATCACGGCCGGTTTAGTGGGCCGCGGCTATAGCCGCTTCCTGGCGTTAAGGGGTTATTGAATGGAATTCTGAAATATCTTTTTGTTTGCGTCATTTCAATTTTCAAATCTGGCGAGCAGAAGAGAGAGCAGCCCTTATGAAGCAGCGATCTGAGTACCAGGCCATTGTCAGACGGCAGCAAGAAGCCATCGAACAACAGATGCAGCAACAACGGTGAGTAACTGGCTGCTTGCACTTGTACTCACTACTAGTGCTGGGCGAGTAGTGCTTTTTCCCACTCGAGTACTCGCAAGGAAATTACTCGCGATTAATCAAGTACTCGCGAGTAGTTGTCAAAATTTTCGCAAGAAAAAAATATATATATATATATATATTTTTTTTAATGTATATATATTTTGTTTAAACTGCAGCAATTTGATTTCCTTCATCGCTCAAGTTCTAATTAAAAAATATCCAAGATTAAAATTCCTTTCGTATATTAACTCCATGTTGTCTGATTACGTTGTCTGGAAAGAAACTATATCACTGACTGAACTCACTACTGAATTATTTTACAAACCTGGAACGTGGTTTTGACACCTGATATCGGTAGTGTCATCGGTAGTGTCAACAATCATCGCTCGCTAACATAATCACTACTCGCGAGTACTTATTGCTACTCGGGCTGGCACGAGTACTTGAATAGTTTAACAAACAAAAAACGCGAGTAGTGCTACGAGTACTAAAAACAAATCACGAGGAGTGACATAGTCGAGTTAGTCGCCCAGCACTATACTCACTACACAACAGTTGTTAGTCATACATTTTTAGTCAATAGTTTTTAGGGGATTTGTTTTCATGTGGTAAACAAAAACACTGCATAACGATGCATACTATCGAAACGCCGGACGCCGCAAAAGCAGCGAACACGCTAAAATGTCTATGGTCATCAATGCTGTGACACAATAAGTTGGGAATAAGAGACGAAGTTGGAATGACTAATCCCGTCTTCCAATTGGTTCTACAACTGGTAGCGCGTAGTCCAATGATGTCAAGTCCTGCAGTGTGAATACACAGAAGATTATATGTGACCCGCTCCATCGTAATCAGGAATAAGTCGCTGAGGCCGTTTTACGCAATCGGCTGTTGAAGTGAGCGCATGGGTGAAAATCGTGACCAAGTCGATTTTCTGAACATTGTATTTTTAGGAAGTGTAGTTATAACAGATTATTGTCATTTTGTCTTGTATGTAAAAACGATCAATAAAGAAGAAAATGAAGAGGATTTGTGTGCGCTGTCCGTATGATTTTGGTCAATTTTGTTTATTTCAAAGCTGTTTTTCTCGGAATGTGGATTCGGCAAATAAATATACACCTGTCATCTTCATCAGACACATAACTTGTTAATCTAAACAGATACACACTTGTGATGGGTATCATTACAAAGCTTATGAAATTCCCCTTCTTACCATGTGCCTACCTCAAAAAGTAATTTTGAGACTTATTCCTGATTTTGATGGAGCGGGTCACTTATCACAGAGACTCATTCTCTGATGCCAGCGGAGTTCCTTACTCTCGTTTTTTCTATTACTAACTAGGGCTGTGCATCGGAACCGGGTAATCGAGTACCCGACCGTTGATTCGTTGATTCGACCGTCGAACCAATTCCAGATTATGGAATCGATAGCCAACTTTACAAACAGCATTTGTATCTGCCAGACGATGAAAGCAAATTGAGGTTCTGAATGTCAGTTGTTGGGAATTTTCTAAATAAAACAGGCTTCACAGGAAAATAAATTCGGACAAAGAAATCGTCCTTTGAGGATTCTTTGTTCCCTCTGTTCTGTTTTGTGTTTCGATCCTCGATCGTAATACAATGTTAAGACTACTGATGCTTTGTGCAATATTGTGTATTCCCCATAGAAACACATGCAGAAGACTGGACTTGGGATTCAGGACATTTGTGCATCATTATTTGTGTTTTCAAACCATAGGAGGGTTAATTGTATCTATATTTTCCTCTAATCCCCATGCACCCATCTTAAGACTGATGCACCAACAGCAAATGGAGGAGCAGATACGGGTGCAGCAACAGATGCAACAACAGATGCAGCAACAGATGCAGCAGCAGATGCAGCAGCAGATGCAGCAGCAGATGCAGCAGCAAATGGAGCAGATGCAGCTACAGGCTGCTGCTGTTGTACTGCCCAAACAGGTATATGGTTGGTTTGCCAGAAGCGCGTTTCAAGCGAGTTTGCAAAGACCTCTGTGTGATTTAGAAAGCTGGACTATCATAGACCGATTGCGCCCTCTAAGTCACGTGACTTTTAGTGGGTATCAAACATCAACAAACAAGGCGTTCTCCATAGCAAAGTACCGCTGTTGCAAAGTACATGATGATTGTTGCATTTGTTTCTTCGATCAAGGCTTTTCTTTCTTGAAATCGTTAGTGCTAGTCCTCGTGCCGGTCCAAACGTTCCGTGACAGTACCACATCGTGAACATAACGTTCCTTGTAGAATTTGCAAGACCTGCTGGAACTGTTCGTACTGGCTTTATTCAGCCATTCCGGTAAGGTCTCGGGTACAAACTCCGGAATATTCTTCAGAGATTTCGAGAAAGAAAAGCCTCAATCGAAGAGACAAATGCAACAATCGTCATGTACTTTGCAACAGTGGTACTTTGCTCTGGAGGACGCCATGTGTGTTGATGTTTAATACCCACTATAGGTCACCTGACTTAGAGGGCACAATCCGTCTATAGCGGGCCCACTGTCGAATACAGTGGTCTTTGGCTAAGACTAGTGAGTTTATGGTTGAATAATACAGTTGTATATTTCTCTTAGATTCCAAGCCGACAGCAGCAAGCAGATCCCTTGCAGCAGGCAGAGCCACTGTGCCATGAGAGTGGCCTCTCAGTCCCTCTTCGCAGGAAACCTGAGAGTGAACTGTCTGTTAGGTAGGGAAATCTTTATACCATGTAGGAACAATACGACAACAAGTACTGTGTGGCTTGCTCTTAAAGGTAGTATACACCATTTGCAGATATCGAAAATATTTACTACCGAATTATCCAGAAATATCCTACTCATCTGAAAGTAAATGTTGATTCTTTGCATCTAGCAAAATTATTGTGCTAGATATCCTGTAATTATTCCGAAAAATATAATTTTATAATGAAAAATTCGCGATCGTCGTCCACAAAGATAACATAAGAATAACTGTTCGACGCCAGTTGAAAAAACCTGCTGTTTTTCATGCTTTTCTCGGCATCCATGATTCTAAAACTTCGGACAGCTCAGTTAAACGATATTTACTATAAATACAACCCCCCAAATCTACTCATTCATGATAATTCAAGCAATGACCAATGGTGTATACTATTTTTACTGAGCCAGTGTGTACAAGAACTGCGCAAGCTGTTTAGTTTAAATAATTCTACCTGAACAAGCCCTTCTACCTGAACAAGCTAAACACAAACATATTATCCAATTCTGATATGTTTTTAGGGATATAATAAACAAATTTACTGATTTTAGCCGATTAAAGGTAGGATACACCATTTGCAGATATAGAACATTTTTACTACCAAATTATTAGGAAATATCTTACCTATTTAAAAGTAAATAATGATTCTAGGCATCCAGCAAAATGATTGTGCTAGATAGTAAGTAATTTAATTTACAAAATCGAATAAAAAAAAATAATCGCGATCGCCGTCTGGCGATCTAAAAAAAAACCACGTTGATCTCCCTATGCTTTTGCACGCATACTATGAAATGTTATTCTTGAAAGAAAAATCTTTATTTTCAAATCTTGATGTGCACGGGCGCAGTTGGAATACCGAACTGGCTTATTACTGTAGAGTGCTTTTTCATTACAGGGAACCCACAGTCACAAGGCAGCTAATGTACGAAGAGACTAGCAATCAAGGTACTACATGTGTACACTATCTGTTATTGCAATTAATACCCAGCATGTTCAGTCAATAAGCCATTTGCACGTGACCCCAAGTTAATTAGGGCATAACAGGGTGAGGACCCGGTCAATACTGCATGAATCAGGCTTTGCTCCGTAAACATAATGAGTCGATGTGGCCGGCTGCCAAAGGCGCCTTTACTTTGGCTTGACCACGTTGTAGCCGCGTCCTTTGCAATTCAGCACCCCAGCTGCGAGTAAGGATGATAAGCTTCCCAAATGATTATTATGATGAAGTTTGCGGAAATGTCCAAACGTGCATCTCTAGGACGTGCATCTCTAGGACACACATTTGAAAATGGCATTCTTTTGTAATTTTCTTTAAAATGACAGCATGCCAGACAGAAAAATTTCACAGAGAGTTTAGAATCATTAATATCTTTACAAGTAAGCTTTTCAACAGTATTTTGGTTGGTTACTTTTTGGATAGCTGCAAAAGGTATCTTGCCCCTTTAAGAAATTTAGCTCACTATAAAAGTTCTGTTAAAACATTGAAGAGAATGTAGTATCCTGACGCTACTAAAGTCTAGGAAGAGTCGAGGCAATTTTCTAAGTATTTCCTAACAAAATTAGAAATGTTTCTTAGTCCAGATTATTTTTGCACTGATTGACCTTTATTGATATGATATATGAAGACAAAAACATCGTCTGGTTGCAACATTCTTTCTAAAACATTTTGCTCCAGAAAGGAACTAAAGAGGTAAAAAGTTAGGGACTGTACCATGTTGGGGGTCCGGGTTGCAACAATGTACCATGTATGGTGTGCATCATACCAAAACCCTACGTTACTCTAGCCTTCACGGCTAGCCTCCAATTATCTCATTCATTTTTCATCCCAATCTCCCCCTGCCAGCCGCGTGGATGAATACAAGCAACACCTCATCAGCACCTCATCAGCCGACTCCTTCGTCCAACCACAGCTGCAACGTCAGTCAACTCGGTGCCACCGCCAGCCAGATCACACCGGGATCCGCCAGCTCGGCGAGTCTCGCCGCCCCAAACCTCTCCCAGACGCGCACCCCCGTGGAGCTGCGGCCCGCTGCCGCCCCCACGCCCAGCTCCTCCCGCAACGTCTCCGGCTTGAGTCTGAGCCGGCTGATGACCCCTAACACCCCCGGTTGCCTGACGCGCCCTTCTCCCACCCTGCACACTAAGGAGGCTCTCAGCTTGGTCATGGACATGTTGAACAAACCTCTGGGGGATGACGACAACTTCATGTGGGAGGCCAGACACGAACTGGCTTCAGCCAAGGGTGACAGTGACTTCGAGGCCAACTTTGCTAACACTGGCAAGTATATTCCCCCAGTTTACACTGCTTCTATCTGGGAGCGTATGATACTGTTTCCATGCACTATCACAACTTTGCAAGTGAGTTTCTTTAGAATACCCTGATGCGCATGCATCTAATCTGCATAATAACAGCTGTATGGTTCGCGGACTGAGTGAAACTTTTGACTGATTGAAGCCTGCGCTGCCATGTACACACATGCCAAGCTGCTATTTGGTCATGCACCTATATAGACCTGTCACCACAAAATGAGAGTAAAGTCGGAAATATTGAAAATTGAGATATTGGTATTTTCAAATTCTTGAGAAAGAGTGCTTTCCAATGGTACATAACACTTGGGGGTTTTGCGATAAATACTTTTTACAGCGCTCTATAAAGTTAGGGTGTCACAAAACGTGTTTGTGAGAAAACTTACTTTAAACATCTTAAACAAAACACGCAAAAGATTACAAAACGGGACAAGTAAGGTTTGGTTAAGCATAGCAACGGCTATGTTTTAATCATTATTTCTTTTTGAAATTTTCCACACATACAAACTATTGTATAAACAACAAAATATCAAAATTTGGAAAACGTGGGATACTCACGAGTACCTGATTTGCATATTTAATTACCGTGTTAATTAGACCACTAATGGACTTTAATCCTAACACTAACTGCTCAAAATCGTATAATTTAAGAGGTTTTTCGATCATCTGATCTCACCCAAAAAATGGGAATATGTAGAGGAGGACTTGGGCTTTCCAAATTATGCAAAATCTCAAAATTGACCACCCCTTCATATTTTGACTTGAAATGGCCATATCTCCAAATCACATAGTGCGACTTTACTCTCATTTTGTGGTGACAGGTCACATATAGACCATGTGCCCTCTGTTTACATCTATATTCAAATGTGCCCGTCAATATGCGCATGCATCGTGTTTTGCTTAAATTTGGATAAGAGGGGACATCAGAGGTCACATAATTCAAAGGTGGTCTGACCTGTGGCGTCACTCCTCAACCAAATTGTATGCAAAACACGATGTGTGCGCATATTGGCGGGCACATTTGAATACAGATGTAAACACGTGACGTCAGAGGGCACATCGTCTATAGAGCTGTGCATACTGTGATATATGCACGGTGAATGCACATAGCGTGACTACATGTATATGTATGAAGAAAGACTGTGTATGTTTATGTGGTTATGGAGGGTTGATTTCAGTGATCTGAAATTCGGTACCCTCTGGAGACCTGAACACAATGTGTATAATGGAGACAATGTGTATAATGGAGACAAAAGGACGCCGGAGGGTAAATTTCTATAGATGAATAGGTCGCCACAGGGAATTTCACGAATTAGATTTTTGGAGTGTGCCTCAAATTACTCAAAAACTAGGTTTAGGATGTGGGTTAGGGTTAGTGTTTGGGTTAGGGTATGATATAGGGTATATTGGGTCGAAATTTCAACCCAGGAAATTAATTGTGGTTGAAATAGGAGCATTTTGAAAAAGGTGCCCGACTTTTTAAGCAGTTTGTACACGAGAACAAAGAGATGTCTCCACTAGGATACAAATTTGAGTGTGTACCCACACTGAGTGACAAGTTATTGACTAATTAAGGGACAGCGCCTTATAGATTGTCACTATAAGTAATAGTGATGATTGTTTATGCATAGTTTCACTAATTGTGCTATTAAATGTGACTCGGCGCGAACTCACGATGTTCAACAGTATTTTCTTGGACTGCAATGCATTGAATCCAATTTGCGCGGTGGGACGGTGACCATTCAAGATCACAACGACTTACCCATCGGGGGCTGAACCATTTGGTACTTGTTTTTAAAATAGTGCAAATGTAGTAGAATAGTGTTCAAAACAATTGGCATTATTCCCATATCACATACGCAAAATCCGAAAAAAAAATTCTAAAAGTTTTTTCATAACTTTGAAAATTAACTTTAAAAAAAATCATAACACATTTATGATGTATTAATTTGGTAGTTTTATTTTCGAGGTTTGCAAATGCTGTATTTGACCTTAAATGCTGCATTCACTCCTCCCAGATTCCGACAAATCCCAGCTACCGTGTTTCCCAGACTTCAGCAGCACCACTTCAAATAGCGGTGTATTTTCCGCTGCCAGTAAGGGAGCCACTTCCGGCCCGACGTTCACCATTTTCAATGAGTCCGCGGCCCCCAGCGGTGTGAGACGTCAACCCAGTCAAGATGTTTACGACCACCTTGACAATCAGGAGAACATGTAAGTGGTTTTTTTTTACAGTTGCGTAGCCCGTACTCTTCAATTTTTGTCCTGTCTGAAAATTGTTTAGAAAGAGACTATGCAATCACTATTCATAATAATCTGCACGTAGTCCATCTGTCCGTCCCTTAGTGTATTCATTTTTTGGTTAAAACTTTGAATAATTGTAACAGGCTCTGCGAAAATGAGTCACATGGGGGTAACAATTTGATCAGAGTTGTATACATGGTTGGAAAGAGTATGCAACAAGCTTTAATTTGATAGATTTGATAGAAACCTGTGCGATGGTTGCTTCAAAAGTTATCACTTCTTTAAAAAATACAATTACATGTACATGTACATGTAATGTCTTTATCAACTTTTAACAACCCTGTATGGGGAAATATGCTGTGCGACAAGCGACTCATTTTTGCAGAGCCCATCACAATTGGTCTTACGTGTACATGTATATGCAAAGTTGAAGGCCATTTCCAATCAAACTTGGGTCATGGATGTGATATTGTGACCTTAATGTCATGGCTGTGTTAAACGCCAAGTATTGAGGTCAAAAGCCATTTGAGGTCAAGTAGTAAAAGAGACTTGAGTTGTAAAATTTGTCTCATTTGAAAACTTCAAGTTCAATAGGCCGTATTTGTGAACGTTGAGGGCGCTGTGCTCACGGTATTGGGGGTATAATCAACCCTAACACTAAACAGTCCTCAATATTTCACCTGTCGGAGGTTTGAGGACTGTTAGGGTTAAATTGATTAGAAAATAATTCATGTCAGTTAAATACATATATTCTTACATCTCCAAAATTAAAACTTTCAATATTCCATTTTTAGATAAAAGATAAAAGTTACTGAACTACTTCATTAAATGCCATTTTGTCTGTGTTGGGTACCCAGAAAATGGTGTCTTACTGCACCCTTATGCGACCAGGAATATGGCGCATTGCAAGCAAACTTCTATGTGTTAGTGATAATAAAGATCACATACCGGTACTGAGTTTATATTTGAGGTCAATTTGAAAAATGGGTAATTGTGAAAGCTTGCAAGACTTGTGGTTTGAATTGTGGTTTGAAAACCATTTTTGTTTTCTGAATAACCTTTTGACCTGAACTATTTCATCAATATACCGAACTTGCTTATTGAAACAAATGTCATTGGTGTCAGATGAAAACGTTGATTTCTTATCGCAATTGACAGGCCGCCCAAGAATTTCGTCAAGCCCAGGCCCGACGGCCGACAGAAGCTAGGAATCTTGCAGCCGGCCCAGGGAATCCCCTTCATGTCCTTGGAGGAACAAGAGAGACAAGCCAGGGAAGAGGATGAACAGAGATTGCCGGAAGAGGTATGGGTTGGAGAAACACCAGTTGGGTAGCATTTTCATTTTCTAATAAAAAAAAGCAGGGTTGTTAGTTGTCTTTTTGATGACCAAGTGTTATGAACGGTTGAGAAACATTCAGGTATTGTTGTATTATTCAGCTCGGTGGTCGAGTGGTAAAAGACGTCTGCGCTAAAAAACAGGAGGTTGTGTGTTCGAGTCCCACCCGAGTATTTTCTCAGGACAACACTGAATATATGTGACCCACTCCACAAAAATGTGTATTATGCCACAAAATAGTGAAATTGATTTATAAAGATGGTTGGAAAGCCCACAGCGTAAGCTTTCAGTTGGTATATAATAGAGCTACATAGCCACTCCTGTTCTAGAGATATGATGTGTTTGCATATTGATTACTTCCTTGGAGTTGAATTACACAACTGAGAAAACGGGCTTTCAAAAAGCCGGCTCTGTTGTAGAACAACAGAATGATACCCACAAAATGGGCGTGTTTTCCACTTTAATCATCAAAATCAACATTTCTTTGAATGAAACCTGAAAATATTGGTGTTAAAGATGTCATTAATGGCAAAAAATGTAAATCTAAATCACATTTTGATGAAATGTTAACCCTCTCAATGTTGAGTAGGCTATTACATGATAATGCACAGCGCGACCTAATACCCTTTTTTGTAGAGCCGGTCACATATTGTATAAAATACGTTCGTGAAGGGCAAACAAACAATATTGTATTTGCATCACCCCGACACAAATTTCATCTTATGATAGAATCAATTAATGTTGAAAGTTGTTGGAACAAATGAGGTATCCTACCCCTACTTCCGTTGTGTACAAAGTCTACAGAGAGACAATTGAATTTTCAAAGTATTTTCTAACAAAATTGGAAATGTTTCTCAGTCGCAGATTCTTTTCAGTCTTTTCAACATTTTTGCAATGACTGACCATAACCGAGATAATATATGATGTAAACAATTGACGTCATCTTTCCCAAGTTATTTTTAGGCCCTTTTTATTTCTTCCCAAGTTGTTAGCTGGTTAACCAGTTCGCGCCGGATGACGTATATAAACGCAAAAATTTCCCCAGATTCAAAACGGATGACGCATAAACACGCCAAGTTCAAGTTCGGAAATGTATGTCAGCAGCGGGCAAGGCCGGAAATGCGTGGGTGTGCTTCCCGGCACTATCAGCCTGAACACGCTTCGGATTGAGTTTCGTTAAAAATAATCCCGCCCGTGGGCTCGGTGATGTTAAAATAATCCCGGCGAACTGGTTAAACACAATCTTTTCTTTAATAGATGCTTAGTTTATAATTAGAGTTTGTAATATTCTAATACAAAATAACACAAAAATAATGCTGTTCTAGACTTACATGACAAAATTAGGTGTTACTTTAATGGTGCATGCGTGACCAAGAAAACTCTGATACCCCATTTAGAATTGACTCCAATTGTGCCGAGCACAACTGCCTTTAAAGGTAGGATACACCATTGGTAATTGCTTGAATTATCAGGAATGGCTGGATTTGGGAAGTTGTATTTTATAGTAAATATCGTAAAAGGTAAGATACACCATTTGCAGATATCCAAAATATTTACTACCAAATTATTATGAAATATCTTACTCATTTGAAAGTAAATAATGATTCTAGGCATCCAGCCAAATGATTGCGCTAGATATCCTGTAATCATTCTGAAAAATAGAATTTTATAAAGAAAAACGCGATTGCCAAGCGGCAATCGCGAAAAAACAAAAATAACATAAGAATAACTGCTCGACGCATGTTGAAAACAAACGCTGTTTTTCGTGCTTTTCTTGGCATCAATGACTGCAAAACTTCAGACAGGTCAGTTACATGTAAACAACATTTACTATAAAATACAACCCTCCAAATCTACCCATTCATAATAATTTAAGCAAATACCAATGGTGTATTCTACCTTTAACTGACCTGTCCGACTTTACAATCGTGGATGCAGAGAAAAAAGAAAAGAAAA
The DNA here is from genome assembly GCA_037893245.1 of Crossaster papposus. NCBI lineage: Eukaryota > Metazoa > Echinodermata > Asteroidea > Velatida > Solasteridae > Crossaster > Crossaster papposus. Next base: position 44,082 of record JBAIAA010001005.1, read on the forward strand.
CGGCGTTCATTTTCAACCGATGTCGGCATTTGTTCTTGTTCATTTCGCGATCATATTTTTTTATATAATTCAATTTTTCAAAACAATTGCATGATATCTGGCGCAATTATTTTGCTGGATGCTTTACTTTTAAATAAGTATGAGATTTGTTAATAATTCGGTTGTAAAATGTTTGTTATCTGCAAATCATGTATCCTACCTTTAAGAAAACATTTGTACCAGCGAGCATGAAGGGACCCTCGTACTAAACTCATCCTATCAAAACCCAACAGCATATTTTGTTGGAATCTGTTAGGATTGGTATGGTCCCCCTAGGTTAAACTATAACAGTCCTTTACATTGGGTTAGGCATACATTCATGAACCTTCAGAACCAAAGTTAAAAAAATGTCACGTGTACAGTTTCCACCATATGGTATTGGAATTTGCCAGAATGGGCACGATTCCTACTAAATTATGCTAGGGAGTTTAGGGTTAACTTAATCCCTAAAACCCCGAGCTCAATGCCTGTCAGACCCCACTTCAATATCTCCCACCTTAGATTGATATCATGGATGGTGTACAACCCCTGCCCATGGACGAAGGCAACCATCCCAATCCGTCCGACCTGATGGCGCAACATGCCATCAACGAGACCATACTGAACCACCAAGACACCCACTCCGCCTTCAAGGTCGCCTCCCGCATGGCCTCCACCCCCTTTACCTCCTCGGGCATACTGGCCTTCCCGCCGCTCAGCTCCATCAAGCCCTCGCTGCCGGGGACAACGGACATCCAAGACGCCACCCTCTTCCAGGAGTCTTCAGCTGGTGCCAGCGGCGGCAAGCCGGCCCCCTTGTCCAGTCGCATCATGATGGCCAACACCATGGAGAGCTTTGACGCTATCGAGTGCACAGTGAATGCCGACAGTCAACCAAAATTGAGGTTGGCTAGTTTATTTACCCTTGCTATTCGGTAGATCTATGTCTTTGACAGCATTGAGTGCATTTGTTGGTGCTGATTTGCTTATCACAGGATTACATTCCTTGCTGCATGTGGCTGGTCATCTTTGAAAAATATCAATGCAATAAACATGAGGTGTTCAGAAAGGCTTTTTAAGGATTTAGTAGAGCAAGGATTGTTACCCAAGGTTGTCTCATTGTTCTTCACTACAATGCTGTCTGAGATCACAAAAGGCAACAGCTGAGGTGATCAAGAGCTCCATCCATCGGCCTTTAGTTTGTCGCTTATACCAAGTTCTTGTGTAAAAATTAGTGTCTGAGTAGCCTTACGTTGAATGCAAGGCTGCACTGTATCTGCAATGTCCGTGCGATAATCACCACCTATAGACTACACAGCCCACACTGTGTTACTGTACGCGCCCAATCACGCATGTGTAGTCTAGCACCAGTGTTTCGTCAGGAGCACAGCCTTGTATATTTTGTAACTTCAGGGTTTTGTGGGCTATGCATAGCAATTATGCACGAACGTTGCATATGCAGCGCAGCCTTGTATTCAAGGCTATAGTGACGGAGAATGCTTTCCTCAGATTAGCTAGTGCCTCTGTTAAAAAAGAACTCTTGAACTGCATCGTCTGATTTTAAAACCTTCCCCTGTACATGTCTTTTTCAAAAACAGATGCTTGAAAATGCTGCAGCAACTGTGAGGTTTCTTATTGCTCATTGCAATGTTTGCTTCCCTCTTTTCAGCCCCATCATGGAGCGTAGCAATGAAGATGCTCGCTCTTCTGCCTCCAGCAGCACCAACTCAACAGGCTCCGCCCATCACTGCTCTACAACCCACGCCGGTGTGTCCTCTGGGAACTCTACTGCCCTCTCCACCATCCATGCTGGGCTCTCTACAAGTTTTGCCCCTTTGTCATCCACCACGTATGAGGCTCACTCCACCTCTCAGTTTCTCTTCCCGTCGACTTCAGGAGACCTCCTCGCAGATGCCAGTGGTAGCCTTTTGACCAAACAGCAAGCGTCTTCAAACAACAGCTACGACTCTTTTTCGACATCCAAGCACATTTCATTGGCTGCTTCTCAGATGAACACCTCAATCAGCCGCTCCAATGTTCATCCTGCATCATTCAATACAAGCAGTGTCCTAATGTCTACCTTGGTTAACAATGGTTTACCTGCGGCTTACGCCAGCTTCCAGTCAGAATCACCCATGGCCTCGTCTCTGGCTAGCCCACCAACAACCAGCCAGAGCACCTTTGACATGAGCAATGTCAGCGTGCGTCGGGGCAACGGCAATCAGCACACCAGGATGGACCGCTCGAAGGTGCCTGGCGAGCACAGTTCTTTCACCGGAGCCCTCAGTGTCGCTAGCGACTTCGTTGATCCCTTCCCTGATGCTTTGAAGGCAGATATGTTGAACGGCATTCCAAAGGATGTCAGTGAGTACACCGGCGAGCAGAGCACAGACACCGGAGCCCCCAGTGTCGCCGGCGACTTCGTTGATCCCTTCTCTGATGCGGTGAAGGCATATCTGTTGAACGGCCTTCCGCAGCATCTGAGCGAGTACGATGGCTACACTGAGTGTGATTACCCCATGCCAGAACTGGTGCCAAGTGGGTCAGTTGCACTGGGTAAGTCTTGACAACATTGTCTTTTTTAGAAATATGAGTCGTTCTGGCAAAATGAGACGGAACTGGGCACAGGGCATAGTGAAGAAGACTGCAAAATAATGAATAATGGGTGATTTTGTTTACTTTTTAGATTTATTGAATTTGTAATCTTTGGTATGCCTACTAACTATATTTTGTTAGGAAATAGTATAAAGTAGTGTACAAAGTATTTTTTTGGAAAAACAATTGCCAATTTTCATAATCACATACGTACAAAACTCGAAACTTCAAAGACCTTTTTCTCAACAATTTACTTTTGTAACATGTTGATAAATGCAAACTTTAAACAGCCTTCTTTTTAACGGCATGTCAGATGGAAGTGCAAAAAATGGCATTGTAAAAATATTTTTGCCTTTTTTCTAATAGCCGAGAAACCCTCATTTCAACCTCTGCCCAGTTCCGTCTCATTTTGAAATGTAGCCATCATTTCACTTACCTTATTTGCATCTTTCACATGCCGACAATATTTTTTAAATTTCAGGCGACGAGTGGTACACCATCGATAAAGTCACCGGAGAGGGAGCGTTTGCCAAAATCTTTCAGGCGTCTGTCATGAGTCTCCACACAGCCGACTACAGCAATCTCCTGATTGGAGAGAGTGACAAGGTGGTGCTCAAGGTGCAGAAGCCGGCCTGCCCCTGGGAGTTCTACATCAGTCGAGCGCTGCACGGGCGACTGGACTCGCTCAAAAATCCAGTGGATGTGGTGAGAGATCTCGATTATGTTCATCTTGTTTTAATAATGGATTGTGCTCTTCTTGAATCTTGGTGTTTGCTGAACCCAGAGGTTGTAGTGTCTTTTTATAGTCTGGGAGCCAGCTTCTGGAATCTGTCGTTTTGTTTTACCCCTAACGGGGAAAGGGTTTGGCACTTGTATATGGAAGGGGACGTCCCTGGAGTAGTTTATAACCGGGTGTAAGCATCCGAGGTGGCAGCAATGTACTTTCATTCACCAATCTCTCAAGATACCCCCGCCTTGCTACACATCCCCCAAATTATTCAGTAGGAACAAAGTATAGGCTGAGTAAAACAAATGTCAATTTTCTTAGAAATACAATAAGTGTGCCAAATATTTCCGGCCATTCTGAATAGCACCTGTTTATTGTTACCATTCGAATCCTGTTCTGATAGCCGAGAGAAAGTTAACATGTGGATTGGTCTGATGGGAAACAACACCATCCTTGGACCATTGTTTTTCAATAGAAATATAAATGGTGTGTAAAAAATATTTGTTTACTCGGCCTATACTTTGTTCCTACAAAATAGACATTTGCGGGATGTGTGTAGCAACATCGGATAGTCTGGACCCCTGACCTAATGAACCAGAAATTAGTCGGAATATTTTGGTCTGGAGAACCGGAAAACCTGCAAGCGCTCCAACATGTCTCGTTTCACCCGGTGGTACTATGGTGCATGCATGCGGCCAGTGCATCAGCGATTGCGGCATGAACGCAAATGGACACGTACAAAATTGCGATGCGATGCAGCAAAAAATACAAAATCACGATTTAATTTTGCAAAATTGCGATTTAATTTTGCAAAATTTGTGCCGGCCGGCAAGCTTCATTTTTACCCCGAGTGCCGGCCGGTGATGTTGAATGCCGGCGGTAGCCGGCCGGCGCCGGCCGGCGTAGCTACAACCCTGCTTACACCCGGTCCTATAATACTCTAGAGACACACCCCTTCCATGTACAAGTGCCGAACCTTTTTCCCTTTTAATAGGGGTAAAACAAAATAAATATATAAGCTTCTTTTTGAACTTGGCTCCCAGAATATTATACCTGTATTGTAGCTGACTCCCTGGGTGGACTGCCTGACTGACTGAATCGTGAACCAGACAGCATTAACAGGCTTTCAAGCATTCCTACTTTACCTACTTTTTTTTTTACCTTGCTCCTACTTTCCTACTTTTTTATTTTTACCTTGCTTCTATTTTTCCTACTTTTTTTTCTTGAAATTTCCTACTTTTTATCTCCGCCAAGGAGGTTATGTTTTTGCCGGCGTTTGTTTCTCCGTTTGTTAGCAGTATTGCAGAAAAAAAAAACTGGAGCGATTTTAAAGGGATCGTACACGTTTGGTAATTACTCCAAAAATTAATGGCAACAAAAACTTACTTGGTAAGAAGTACAGCAGCTTTGGATAGTATAATCCATTTTTAGAAACTTTTCACTTCGAAGTACTGCGGTTATGGAAAAAGATATCACCTTTTATCCCCAAAAATTTGAATCTGAGAAGCGATACTGCAGTGACATTTCTCAGATTGTGTATTCTAATGCAGATTATTCTTCCTGCGTGGACATTTAACCGCTCCAGATTTTCGGCAATATCTCAAAATTGCTACCACCTTTTGAAATGAAATTTTTACAAGTTAGTTTTATGGTATATATCTATAACTATACAGGATTGAAACAAACAGTGGGTTCCAATAACCAAACGTATACGATCCCTTGTAACGAATCCTTGTCAGTAAATAGCTAATGGGTCAAGAATGATGCCATTACATTTTTAAATTGATCAGGATCCAGATCAGAAATCAAGATCACTTTGAATGATTTTGTTTAAGTTCGAAGATAGGGCGTTTTGTGTTTAAGGGCGACATTTGACATTTGTGACCGGCTCTACAAAAAGGTGTATTAAGTCGCGCTGTGCACTATCATGTAATGGCCTACTCAAAGTTGAGAGGGTAAACATTTCATCAAAATGTGATTTACATTTGTTGTTGTCATGAATGGCATCTGTATTACCTACAGTTTCAGGTTTCATTTACAGAAATGTTGATTTTGTTAAATAAAGTAGGACAAAATACAATTTTGTGTGCATCGTTCTGTTTTACTATCATAGAGCCGGTTTTTTGAAAGCCTGTTTTCTCAGGTGTGTAATTTGAACTCCAAGGAAGTAATCAATATGCCAACATGTCATATATCCAGAACAGGATGGGCTATGGAGCTCTATTATACCAAATGAAAGCTTACGTTGTGGGCTTTCCAACCATGTATATAACTCAATTTCACTGTTTTGTGACACAATACCCATTATTGTGGAGTGGGTCACATTTGAGGGCACTATACCAGACAACCGGTATTGTTGGGGCGTGTTTCTTCGACTGCCCTTTTTTCTGGTTCCCACTTTTTGTGTCCCACAACTCCACAAACCTTCATTTCGACCTTTGCCGAGTTAATTGCCGTCTCATTTTGCCAGAACGTCATATATACGTGTTAACTGTGATATAATTTATGTATAAATCTTTATGCTTGTACCCGTGTTTGTACAATTTGCGGACTATTTTCTACAAGCTTATGATGAGAATTTACAAATTTATTCTAATGTGTTAAAACAAAAATCTAAATCATCTTGTATCATTTTTATGGTAGTAGAAAGCGTTCTCTCTATTTTCCCTTTGTTTGTTGTTGCATTGTATTTGAAAGCTTAATGCATACATGTAAGTTTAAGCCTTGGTCTTTTGGTTTTCCTCTCTGTAGAGGGCTTCGGTCATGTATGCCAACAGCATGCACATCTTCTCTGACACTAGCTGCCTGGTCACCAAGCACCACCGCAACCTGACCCTCCTGGATGCCGTCAACGAGTACAACAAATCCAAGACGGCCATGCCCGAGGAGCTGGTGCTGCTCCTGACCGTGGAGATCCTGCACGTGGTGGAGCAGGTGCACGCCTGCGGAATCGTCCACGCCGACATTAAGCCTGATAACTTCCTGCTCATTCTGTGAGTCCTGCAACCTGGTTTCTCAAGTTTAGTGCATAACTTGAAAGAAGGAACGCGTTGCAACTCGGCACGTATTGTTCAGTTCACTTTATTTTCCATAAAGTGAACTGAACATCAAGCCTGATAACTTCCTGCTCATTCTGTGAGTCTTGCAACCTGGTTTCTCAAGTTTAGTGCATAACTTGGAAGAAGGAACGCGTTGTAACTCGATACGTGTTGTTCAGTTCACTTTATTTTCCAAAAAGTGAACTGAACATCAAGCCTGATAACTTCCTGCTCATTCTGTGAGTCCTGCAACCTGGTTTCTCAAGTTTAGTGCATAACTTGGAAGAAGGAACTCGGCACGTATTGTTCAGTTCACTTTATTTTCCATAAAGTGAACTGAACATCAAGCCTGATAACTTCCTGCTCATTCTGTGAGTCCTGCAACCTGGTTTCTCAAGTTTAGTGCATAACTTGGAAGAAGGAACGCGTTGCAACTCGGCACGTGTTGTTCAGTTCACTTTATTTTCCATAAAGTGAACTGAACATCAAGCCTGATAACTTCCTGCTCATTCTGTGAGTCCTGCAACCTGGTTTTTCAAGGTTAGTGTGCATAACTTGGAAGAAGGAACGCGTTGCAACTCGGTACGTGTTGTTCAGTTCACTTTATTTTCCAAAAAGTGAACTGAACATCAAGCCTGATAACTTCCTGCTCATTCTGTGAGTCTTGCAACCTGGTTTCTCAAGTTTAGTGCATAACTTGAAAGAAGGAACGCGTTGCAACTCGGTACGTGTTGTTCAGTTCACTTTATTTTCCAAAAAGTGAACTGAACATCAAGCCTGATAACTTCCTGCTCATTCTGTGAGTCCTGCAACCTGGTTTCTCAAGTTTAGTGCATAACTTGGAAGAAGAAACGCGTTTGCAACTCGGCACGTGTTGTATGATCCATTTCATGAAAACTTGCAGTGCGTTGAACGTATAGCAAGGTTTTATAACTTCCTGCTCATTCTGATCCTGCAACTCGGTTTCACCGAGCACTATGATTGCGTCGCAACTCGAGTTGCGACACGTCGTACAATCCATTGCACAAAAACTTGCATTGCATTCAACGTATCGCAAGGTTTTCTAGGTTTGATAACTTCCTGCTCATTCTACGAGTCTTTAAACTTTGTTTCACGGAGCACGATACGTCGCAACTCGAGTTGCCATGCATTGTACAATACATTACACAAAAACTTGCGATGCGTTGAACTGATGGCGTTCAACTGATAGCATGGTCTGATAACTTCCTGCTCATTCTGTGAGTCCTGCAACCTACACGTTTGACTTGAACCCACAACCTGCAAAATTAACCCCAAACCACGAATTCAATGCTCCAGACCACTAGGCCACGGCACTTGTACTTCCATTGTACGATCCATTTCACGAAACTACTCCTGGAAGCCCGCAAAAGTCCTACTTTTATCCTGATTTTGTCAGGTTTTTTTTTGCCTGATTTATTTTGTAATTTTGATCCTACTGTCCTACCTTTAGCAGTGGGTAGCAGCTCATGAAATTAGCAAGCCCCTCTATCAGTTTGTTAGTTAGTAACAAACATTCATAGTTCGTTATCTGGTCGTCTCGGCACCTCGCAACTCTTCATCTTACCAACTTGGCCCCTTTACAACTGGCACATACAGTGCACACAAATTAACTGGGCACCTGACAAATTGGGCACTTTGACAACTAAGTACCTGCGACATGCCTTTAGATCAAACAGCCTACATTGACCAATAGGGTAACAAAAATTTAGGATAACGCCTGCAGTTGCTGCAGGTGTGATGATGATCTGGTTACTAAACAGAGCAAGAAGTGCTGCAATAGTCACTCATACTGCTGCATTTTGTAGGTAAAATCTGCATTGTCTTTCCGCGAAAGCACTTTTTCAAGCATTTTAACTACACACGTCTGAAACTCTGACAAGTATTTTGAATTTCTGTCCATGGCTGCCTGTTTCACTTTAGAATCGAACAAAACATTTTGTTCATACCAGCTTGCAACTGAGTTACATGTCTGCTGCGTACTACTGGCCTTCATATTGCAGGCCAATAGAGGGTGGAAACCAGGCCAATCCCAGTTGTGCAGCTAACGTTAGTTATGTCCTGTAAAGATTATTGGTGTGAACACGAATTGGTTTAATCGAACTTGTTTTTCACTTTGTTTTTGTTTTGGCAACAGTGATGATGATGATGACACTGATGATGACACCGATGGTGATGCGAGTGGCTGCATCGTGACCGACACCAAGCACGTTAAGCTTCTCGATTTTGGCCGCAGCGTTGATATGCGATTGTTCCCGCAGGGTACGACCTTCATGGCTACATGCGACACTGACGGCTTCATGTGCCCTGAGATGCTGGCGGGCAAACCGTGGACGTATCAGGTGATTCCTACGTTTTTGTTATGTTTTCCTAGTTTCTTACCTTTCTCCCACTTTTATAGAAAGAACGCTTCTACAAGTGCCCAACAATACCAGCATTTTACGCATGGGTGATTGTGTAGAGAGAGAATGAAGTGAACATGTTCATTGAAACCTCTTCAGTGTGTGTAGCTTTTTGAAAGAAAATTTTCATAACTTTATGATCGATTGAAAAGATGCACTCCACTTGCACTGTTTTTCTAGGGACAAGTTGCAGGTATGCCCTTTTGGTGCAACACAAGCTTGTTTTGGATGTGGTTGTCATCGGTTACTGTCATGGCAACCTCAGGGTCATTTAGTGGCTAATCAGCCCTTGTCTTAATAACGAGAATAGGATATCAAGTGATCATGCACAGCCTACCAGCACTACCAAGCCATCCTGTTTTTTTTTATAAATTCGCTTTCCGTGTCTCATCTGTCACAGACCGATTTATTTGGTGTGGCAGCAACTGTGCACTGCCTGATGTTTGGCTCCTACATGAACATCTATGAGCAGAAGGGACGATGGAAACATACTTCCAATATTAAGAGGTAAGTTGATCAGCTTCAACCCTAACGTTCAGCTAATCGTCCAGGAATCTCTGTGTGTACGCGTGTCTGTCCATGATTCGATCCCCAACCGGGCACTGTAAGGAAAATATCAGGACTCGTGATATCAAAAACAAGTGGAAGCATTTCTGTTGCAATTTCTTTAAGGTCGTGATCGACACATAATGCCTACGGTACTATTTTTGTTAATAGATTTGTGTTATTCATAAAAAAGCTCCAAGCTCGGTTGTCATTGACCTGCATGTTATTTACGAGTATAAAATGCCCACTATTTAAAGGCAATTCTGGGGACGTGAGATTCCTGACATGTTCCTGTCACCAATAATGGCCTTTAAAAAAAAAATGTTTTTATGTAGATGCTACAAAGGCAAATGGAAGCAGTTCTTTGACACGCTACTGAACGTCCCCAGCTGCGACGCGCTGCCATCTCTCGGAGAACTCAGACGGGATCTGGAGGAGACTCTGGCACAGAGCTGTGACAATCTGGATGCAAAGATCAACAAACTTGCATCCATGCTGTTCACCAAATAAGAATCCCCTTTCAGCACCCCTTCCCCCCTCTCTTCCCAGTCGGTCCCTGTCCCTGGCACACGAGGTCGTATTAATTAACATGTATGTCCACATATATTAGACGTTGGTTCCAGAGATGGCTTCGTTAACCATCGTATGATACTCGGACTAGCTGCGAGCCAATCGCTGACAAATAATTCCGGCCTTGCGTGTAACATGTTTATCAGTTGTCCGTTTTGGATACCCGAAAAACTGGTACACGGCGTCGAAACACAAACTTGTTGAAACCGAAAACTCCTTCGAGATCCTGCGAAATCAGAATGACATATTCTTACTCTACTTACTTATGAAGACTCTGGAGGTCAGAATCCAATGGTAGCTTTCCAAAACCACTGAAATTGGCCCCAGTTCTTGACGTCTTGCCTACTTGACCTGTTTGTGTCGCATGCCGTGTATATATGCGAAGTTTTTTTACGGAATTCAAAATGGATGACAGGTGAACACATAAAAAGCAAGGCTGGAAATATCGGGGTGTGCTACTCACAGATGCCGGCCTGAACCCATTTCGGATTGAGGTTTGTAAAAAAAAAAAAAAAAAATGCCCCTGGGACCGGTCAATGTTGAAATAATCCCGGCGCAAACTAGTCAACACCAAAAGCTCCTCTATAAGGTCTTTGAAAATCAGTAGTGAATCAGAATAAGATATACAGGACATTCCACGAGGTTGGGAAACTAGGGGCCTTTTCGAATCCCTGGCTTTTCTTTGTCTTTAGCTTAATGCGATATTATAGGCTCCCAACTGCGAGATCTCCAGCCACATTCTGATGCCTGATGTGCTTCAGAAACATTGAATCGATTGATGTTAACCCAAATGTTTAACTATTTCCAATACCTATACCAACCGGGCCAATGCAAGGAGAATCCTTCTGAAAGAAAAGCGAAGCCAAGAAATTACATTTGGTCCAGTAGTAGCTGGCAGAGAAGAATATTAATATGGAGGATTCAGAACTAAGCCTGCAGCGGTTAAACGGTTACACGGTTAACCGACCGTTCAAACGGTTACACGGTTAGATCATAGAACAGTGGATTGTTGTTACCATTTGTTGGTGGAGCGTAGGCACTGTTAACATTGATAAGAGAACAACAGTTTTTTATGCACATTTGTAATAACTTACAGTGTAAATGTTCTGTTTTGTAATACATCGACACAATTGCACTGTAGTTGGTTCCTATGTAGATTTCACATTGTATAATTGTATAGATTTTCTAGTAGTGAGAGCTTTTCATTGTGCATTGGCTAATAAAATCGTCAAATGATGCATGAGCGAGATGCTCCTAATTCAACATTTGAATTGAATTACTTTAATTACTTTTGCTCAATTACTTTAATTTGTTGTGGGATGTCTCATTGGAAAGCTCGTAACAAGTAAAGTGCTAGAAAATTATCAATTCAATTTGAAAAACTATTTTTTAGGGTGCAATTCCCTAAAAGCATGGACACATACACTATCTTTAATAAAATAATTTTACACAAATGCCCTTTAAATGGACTGTATCTATTTATTTTGTACATGCGGCACGCCCACGTGTGTTTAGTGTTCTTATCTGGGCGTCTGTAATTGGGTTTCCGATGCAGCCAGTTCTACGTTGTGACGTCATGCACGGAGTGCCTGGCTAATAGCCTCAGTCTTCGGCTCGGTCCATTACCAGCGGTCATCCTCCAACCCGGTCAATTATCACGCAGTAATATTTTTACAGTTATTTTTAGACGATGCAACAATTCAAATTATACTAAACGCCTGCTAAACGGCTTTTTCCAAAACTTCCGGCAACGCCTGCAAGTGGCTTTACATAGTTTTCGGCTGGTGTTAATTTTGGCCAATGAGAGCTTCGATTATAAATATATTATTTAACATTTGCAAACATCAAAACAATAAATGCCAAACTAGAAATGTGTTTGTGGACAAACACAAGCTGTTTTAGCTGTTTAAAATAATTCTGGCATGTGATAACGACATGAGTATAGGCCTATCACTTCAAATTTCATTGATAACAAATGTGACGTAAAAGGCATAAAATAGTAGATCTAAAACTAAAAAATAAACCTTTAATGTGACGTCACATACCCCCCTGCGAGGGCAGTCAATGGGCAAATATGCACTGGGCAAAAATTCAACACAGAAAAATTGAAACATGAGGTGAATGAGTAACAATTTCTATACATGTAGTTATATCTAACCTGCGAATGTCAAAGTTGTTGCAGAATTTTCCTGTATATAATTTTCAGAATAATTAAAGGATATCTAGCGCAATCATTTTGCTGGATGCCTAGAATCATTATTTACTTTCAGATGAGTAAGATATTTCTTAATAATTCAGTCGTAAATTTTAAACTGGAGAAAAAATACTCATCATTCGCATCATGTTGCTATTTGTCTGTGTACACATTTTGCCCAGTGCACAATTGACTGCACTCGCTAAGCCCCACAAAGAAGACATACTGGACCGTATGTAGAAACAGCTGGTACAGCAGTCTGTGTTATATCGTCGGTGCAGTCCAATGATAGGAAGCGAACCCAGTGTCACGTAGTTTTGCCGCAAAAGTTTAAACATTCACTCTTGGAGAAGCTGCACGGAGGCCAAACGGCGGCCATTGTGGCGTTGCCCGCCAAGGCTAGGCTAAAACACGATATTACTGGTGGCATATGGCCGTGGACGTGAGAGCTGTATATCGAAAGTGTAATACTTGCGCCAGGCACAAATCGCCTCCTAGCTAGGAAGGGGCAGGCACTACTACAACAATATCGCGCGGGAGGCTCAATGGAGCGGGTGGCCCTGCCCCTGACCCTTACTGCCTAAAACCGAAGGGGGAAACGAGTGGATATTGGTAGTGGGGGACTACTTTACGAAGTGGGCTGAGGCCTACGCACTCCCTGACGGGAAAGCGGTAACAGTTGCTGGTGCCTTCCCCGGGGACCACAATCCGACCAGGGCAGGATGTGTTCTCCAGTATGCGTGCCACCTTCGGTATGAACAAAAACCATACGACCGCATACAACCCTAAGTCGGACGGGATGGTGGAAAAGTTCAATCGGACCCTGTTATATGACCATCTCCATAATGCTGGACACCAGTCGTCACCAAAGGGACTGTGACCGACAGTTGCCGTTCGCAACCTTTGCGTACTATCGGGAGGCAGCACTGTACGAGGCGCGGCTGACTGGAGATCTTAATATTGCTGGTCACTTGGGTTCGGGATCGTAGCGAGCTACGGCATTCACAGGATGCCGATGAAGCAGGACGAGTAGTAGCCAAATAATTAGAAGCAAGGTCAAACAAATGAGGCACATTCATATGCCTATCCCCTAATGGCCCTGTACATTTGTAAAATGAAGCAGATACCCTTTAATTAAGTGCGTGAATTTATTTGTTCCTGTGCAATATTTTACTTGACTCCGTCCCCCCCCCCCCCCCCCCTATCGTCGACCCAAGCGAGCTAGTAACGGGAAGCGGTGGTATATTTTGGTCAAACGTATGGTGTTCTATATAAGACACTTATTTGTTATCTTCGTGCGTGTGGACAGCTCCATCGTGCAGGGAGTAGAGTGTCGTGCGTGTGAAGAGCTCCGTCGTGCCTGTGAGTAGAACGTCGTGCGTGTGAAGACCCAGCAAACACATGACGTTATCGTAACGTTGCTGGAAAGTTTTGGTTTGGTCGTGTTGGATGTAAACGTTTGCCTGACGTTATGGCAACATCCGATTACAACGTTAACATTGTAATGTTCTGGAAACAGTTTGTTTTGACATTTTCGTAACGTTGCTGCAAAGTTGTGATGATTAACGTTAGGTATAACGTTTTGGGGACGTTTTTACAACGTTGGGGTGCAACGTTATATTTAATGCCATAAAAACATTATGTTCTGACATTATCGAAACGTTACTACAAAGTTGTGGTTTTGTCACGTTAGTTACTACCGTTCATAATACGTTATAGCAACGTTAGTTTTGCGATGTTTTTGAAACGTTTTGTTTTAGACATTTTGGTAACGTTGCTGGAAAGTTTCTTTGAATAACGTTAGGTATAACGTTTTGGGGACGTTTTAACGTTTGGGGACGTTTTATATATTTGTGACCAGCTTCACAAAAATGGGTATTATGGGACAAATCCGTCGTTTATACAAAGAGAAAAACCCAGACAAAAATGTATACATGTATATCATTTTACAAAAAAGAGCTGTTCGTATTATAAGTAATGCCAAATATCGTGACCACACTAATCCTTTATTTGCCAACCTTAAGCTTTTGCGATTTAATGACCTATATTACCTGAATTTGGGTAAATTCATGTTTAAATATATAAATAAATTACTTCCACGATGCTTTGATACATGCTTTACTTTAACCTCGAATGTTCATCAATATTGTACTAGAAGTGTATCGAAGAAAAATCTGTTCGTTTGTTCTAGTAGAACTTCAATGTTGAAAAACAGTCTTGTACAGCGAGGTATTAACTTCTGGAATGCTCTGAGTGACTCGATCAAAGCATCATCAACTCTATCTACATTTGTTAAAAAGTTAAAAATTAAATTGCTCAATGTGTATTTATAATATTCGAACCTTACAACTAGGTGTTTGAATTGGATAGATTCAGAGTTACCGTCGTTGTAACGTTACTCCTGCTTGTTATGTTCTTAATTGTCCGTGTGTTTTGTTTCTATTGGTCTTGTGCATTGTAGTTGTCTGTCTTAAGGTTAGGGAACAAAAGCTTTTGCTTCACCCTATACCTAACGTTGTTGTTTAATTATGTATTCTTATAAATTACACCTATTAGAATAATATCCTATTTATGTTTAAGGCCTCACTAGGCTTAATCATAGGGCGTACATGTAGGCCAAGTCTAGCATTTCTTTTATATTTTAGATGTTTCTGGTATACTTTGCATCCATCTTTGATTTGATGAGCAGGTACTTTCTTAAGAAAAGTTCTGAAGAAAATTATAAATTTATGTTTTATTAGTTTACTTCCACCATGGATTTATGCAACGTTTACTGCAATTTACGCGTCCACACACAAAAAAGAGCGACCTCTTGTGATCATTTTCCCCAAAGCGCGAACATTTTGGAGCCTACGACTGGATCAGAGGGGTATTGGGTAACACAATAGAGCGGAGGGAAGACATAAACAGGGCAATGTATTAAACAACAGTTTTTTTAGGGTACGGGTACAGTTGAATTGAAGAACAATCCCCGTTTACTTTGAATATTCCCAAGGCTTAAACACTACATCTCGAGGTCGATATGACGTCACGATTTTAAGGGCAAGCCAGTCGGTACCAAATGTTTCCTCTCCATCATCCACTCGCGCCGCTAAACAACGCGCCGCTAAACAACTCCCACCGCGTCGTTGTAGTGACCTTAATAGTACACTATACGACGGCTTTACTCACAGGCACGACGGACCTCTCCACAGTCACGACGGCTTTACTCACACACGTACACGACGGACCTCTCCATATGCACGACCGCTTTCCACAGGCACGACGGTTTTACTCACAGGCACGACGGACCTCTCCACAGGCACGACGGCTTTACTCACAGGCACGACGGACCTCTCCACAGGCACGACGGCTTTACTCACACATACCACGGATCTTTTCATAGGCACGACGGAGCTCACCACACGCACGACGCTCTTCTCATAGGCACGACGGAGCTCCCCACAGACACGACGGAGCTCTCCACAGGCACGACGAAGCTCTCTACACGCACGACGCTCTACTCAGTCACAGACACGACGGAGCTCTCTCCACACGCACGACGGCGATAACAGATAAGTGTCCTATATAGAACACCATACAAACGGACTCGGATCTCGCTAAATGGTAGCAGCGGTCTATCGCGCTACAATATTTTAATATAATAGCATAATCGGTTTTAGTTTTGTACGTAACAAGATTATAATATGCGAAAATTCAAGTGGAATTCTCGCGTGTCGCTATGCGGTGTATTCCTGACAGCTGATTATCTACATGTTGGGACAGACTTTGAAAAACAACCTTAACGTGCGAGCTCGTTTGTAACGATCAACAATCAAATTCGTTTTCAGTTTGTATAGATAGGATACACCATTGGTAACAAAATGGTAAAAAAGTAAGAAAAACGGAATTCGTTTTCAACCGGCGTTGGGCAGTTGTTCTTGTTCTTCTTGCTTTTCGAGATTGCCTTTGGCAATCGTAATTTTCGTTACGATTTTGTGAATTCAATTGGTGGATATCGAGCGCAATCATTTTGCTAGATGTCTAGAATCATTATTTACTTTCAAATAAGTAAGATATTTCCTAATAATTCGCTAGTAAAACAATTCGATATCTGCAAATTGTTTATCCTACCTTTAAGGGAACAATTATTGTGACAGTCGTGTTACTTCCTATTGTCCTTGTCTTTTCCAGAATTACATTGCCGACTGGAAAAAGTAGCCGTTTCTCACGACAGGAAATGTATGTAAAGTTTCAGTAATTTCAACTTCCCACCCAACCATCCACTGCAAAACACAAAGTGGTAAACTCATTATTCTACACCATGCCACCAAACCACGTCCATTTCCAAGCGAACTTTTAAAATCATTAAAGGTAGATTTTCAAACCTCGGTGTAGCTTAGTCTTTTGTTACAATAGTTCATGAGCCGACACTCGAACCGAATAAACATAATTGGTGGTCACTAGCAGAAAAATTAACTCAACTTTGGCATCTTTATGAATTTTGGCATTTTACATGAATATTTGTTTAACTCCCGAGGGCTCCTAGGCTAATATTAATGACTAGGCCCTAAGGGAACCTCGTGCAAAATATGATGCTTTTATCTAGACACTAGACGATTTCCCCGGCAATTCCCCGGGGAATTGCCGGGGAATTTCGGTCGGTCTGTTTACACTGCCAAAGAAATCCCCGGAAAACTGCTTTTCCCCGGGAAATACTTACCCCTGCTCGGGAGTAGGGTTAAAGGAGAAATCCCCGGGGTTTAACGTTTTTTCCGGGGAAAAGCAACTAGTGTGAACGTCGCAGGGTTTGAACTTACCCCACCTTTTTGCGTCCACGGGTAATCTCGAAAGGTCACAGGGTCACAAATAGCGAGCCAAATAATTCGCGCGGTGACTTAGTATTGTAATGCGGTACCTTTCAAACTTGTCGTAAATATATTTACAGTTAAGTACAAAAGACAAATAATAACTTTGAAAATTATACAAATAATTTAATTTTAAAGAATATGAGCAAAATGAATGGTTTTAATATTTAATAAAAGAAGTGTCGTAAACAAGACTGTGTTTAGCTTCCTTCTCGTGTACGTGCATTTATAATGTCCCGTGTGGTTAGGTACCAGTCTTATATTTTCTTATCCGCATGATGCGCGGCGCGGCATTGTGGGATTGGACTTCAGCCCACAATTCATTTTGGAACTTCCTGATGGGCGCCCTCAGTTTACACATTTCCCGGGGTTTGATGGCCAGTGTGAAACGACCGTGCATATTCCCGGGAAATAGTGTCCCCGGGAGTTACCAAAAGGGTCTAGTGTGAACGGTTGCTGGGGTGTTGGTGGGGTAAAAAATTCCCCGGGGATTTATTTCCCGGGGATTGGCTCTGCAGTGTGAAAAGGGCTTATAATAGGTCGGCAGGTGATAACTTTCCCGCGAATATCGGCGTGGCGTTTTCATTGTTATCTCACTCTGACTTGTTTTTTTATATTTTGCCAGGGTAAACGAGATAATGGCATAAACCTTTATCGGGCGCCTTCCGGGATGTCACTCCGATAAATATTTGTATAACTGGGCTTGAAAGATTACTCAAATTGATTGTCTTTAACTCTTATTAGAAATGTACAGGCAAAGTTGTCAGCTGTTGTAACGTGTAAACCAAAACTGCGCGAGCCACTTATTAATACCGTCTATTTCCACCAGAAATTTTTTATTTATGTAAATGAGGCCCGTGATGCATAAGTGAATTGCGGTCTTATTTAAAATGTGCAGGGGTCCAATCACTCGGGTCATTTTTTATCAATTTATATCGACTTTTTAAACTTTGTTAATGAGAGATGCCTCTAAAATCGTCATAAGTAATATTACCCAGCATAACTGTTTTTTGTTATGCACACAAAATTAAAAACCTTATTAAAAAACTGCCTCGTGCGCACAATGTCATCGAAAATTAGCAAGGCTCCTTTCCGCATCAGTTGTCAAAAATACCTGTGTGAGTCTGGTTCCATCACCATCATGCACGCATGCGCATAATTTTTAGCCGTTCGCGCGGGAAACTTGGGGCCGTACCGTGCGAGTATCTACTGCGTATCGCCGTGACATTTCTTGATGGATGGTAAACCCGGCCCAAATCACAGGTATTGTTTTAGACCTGCTAATTTCACGTACGCGTACGGAGACACATATAGGCCTACGCTTATATCGTGGGTATACGTACGTGTTTGCATGAGCTCACCGCATTCGCTATAAAAGCATGTAACATATGAATATTTATATTATCTTTATTCGTAACCAATCAAACTGCGCCGTAAATATATAATCACATTTAATTGATTCTTAGCCAATCAGAGTGCTCCGTCTAAAATCGGTAGAAGTCACCAAAATTACAGATGGTTCAAGTCGGTAATTGGGGATCAACGTACGCCGCATCTTGGGGCCCGAGGTTGCACAGAACGTTCCCACATAATTATTATAACACCGCTGGTAACCTCCGAAAGTGCGGTAGATGTACAGCGTGTCTCTGAAAAAGAAGTTAATTCTGAGGGTTAATTTGAAAAAGATATGAATGTTATGGCTAATAATCATGTTTTAATAACCATAAAGTATCAATGCTTTCCAGCGAGATCTTGATTGCATTCTTCCGTTCATAAATCACTGAGCACCATTGTTTTAAAAATGGTATGTAAAACAACTTTTTGGACAGTTCATGCGTTGAATCATGCTGTGGAATGGCAGGCCAGCCAGGTCACCCAATTTGACTCCTTTTCATATAGGGGTATTTGAAGGACAAATGGTTCACCAGTCCACCGCGTAACCTTCAGAATTTGCAAACCCACGTTCAACAAGAGGTCGAAATCTTACGTGATGATCCTGCATTGGTGAGACGAGCTGTGACTGACATGCGTCGCCGTTGTGGACTTTGCATTGAAAGAGGAGGAGGTACATGGAAGGTATTGGGGCATAATTCAGTACTTAATAAATATCACCAATCGATAAACGTCTTGTACGTATCACATGCTTACAAACGGTTAGATTTTCCTCGGGTCATATCTGAATGTGCTGCTCATGTCAGATCATGAACTGTACCCAAAAGGGTTTGTATCTACCATTTTCCAAACAATGGTGCTCAGTACTAGTAATGCATAACTGGAAGAATGCAATCAAGGTATCCCTGGAAAACATGTTGATCCTACCTTACAGTGAAATGCATTGGTTAAATTAACCCTTGTTAGGATTAGGCCCCTATCTTTTTTTCGAATACAATTTATGTACAGTGTCAGTCGCGACGGCGCAGACGAACTAACGAACAATTACCGACTTGATTTCAAGTCTACGACGGGCCGAGGAACTCACCGGGATCGCTGTTATATATTTTGTTATTGATTAATTCAACTATCTTCGGCGTGCCTGTGAGCTGAAACACCTGGGACTTGAACGAGATTTGTTCCCGTATCTAATCATAGCGTTGCAACCCCCCCCCCCCCCTTTCCCCCAATCAGCCGAACCTTACATAAATAGAGGACACTTGTCGCTTATAGTGCTACTTTCTTGAGAACAGAGTGAGGTGTTTTGCTGCGCGCTATAGACATGATGAAGTTGCTACCGGTCCTCGCGTTAATGCTGGCGCTCTTTGCTGTCGCGCACGGCACGAGCTATGAAGGGTAAGTTTCGCAGTTTTGTTTTTTTTTCGTTCACATTCAAGGTCGAAGAAATGACAAAAAAATCTTATGAAATATATATCAAATAAGAAAAATTACATAAATCGACAAAACGGAGCATTCCAAAGGGTAAATTTGCGGAACAGTATAGGCCTTTACCATGTTGTGCCAATTTTTAATTTGTTTAGAATTATATAGGCCTTACAGCTTTTATAATTTTATTTAATAAAAACAAGTCATTATTTCGAGTTTCGGTATAGTATACACCATTTGCAAACATTAAAACAAAATAACTACTGAATTATTATTACAAATACCCTACTTGACTTTAAGTCTCAGGCATCCTGTAAAATCAAGGCACCTGATGTGATGTGGTTTTTATGAATTGTAAACGGTTGCCGGCCGGCAATCGTGAATACCTGACTATTTTCAAGCACTGCCCCCAATTTATTGAATTCGTCTAAAGGAAGTCAAAGAAACAGACTGCAAAAACAGCACTTTTGTCTTGGGTTTTCCAACTTCTATTAACACAACACTTTAAACAGGTCAACGTCACAGCGTCACAGCTATTCAAAACCCATCTAGCAGGGAAGCCATTATATTTCCAATCCCATAATGTTTTCCCTAATATGTTTTTTAAATCTAGGTATGAAGTATTCTCAATCGCCCCGAAATCCAGAGGCCAGATAGAGCAGATGATGGAATTGAACACGCAATTCTATGACGAAGTATGTGGTTGCTATATAGACACTTATAAGCTTGTACCTTCGATCGTTTGTTTATTTGCTTTAACGTGTAGCACTAAATACTAAGAATACTACATGTACTACTAATAATAAAATAACACAAGGAGACAATCCCATAGGGATGTACACAAACTTAAAACAGTCCTTAACAATTGTCTCTAAGATCTTCGAGATTTATGCTATTTAGACCCTAATCTGTCGTTCTAGAGCAAAAATAACTCCCAAATGTCGTTTTTGAAAGTAGCTAGACACTTAGGTAGAAACTGAAATGTCTCCCTAAGTGTCATTGTCTCCTTATTACCTAAAAACTTACGCTAAAAACTTACCTAAAAACCAGCTAATTTATCTCCCTAAGTGCTCATTTAGTGAAATAATAGACTAATCATCTTTTAGATTGTCTTTATGCAGGTCTAGTGAACAAAATTCTCCCAAGAGGCGCACGTATGTGCACTATTCAAACCGCGGCCTTATATTTTACTTTCACCCAAACCAATCACAGCTAGACTTCTGGAGAACCGCCCCCGTTGGACAGTACAGCCAGGTGATGGTGCCGCCCTATCACGTGGACAAGTTCAAGGAGGCTTTGGAGACCCTGCAGCTGGAGTTTGAGGTGAACATCAATAATGTCCAACGTCTCATTGATGAGGAGAAGAAAGCCATGAAGGGACAACAGAGGGCTACCAGCTTAGCCACCTTCGATTACAACCAATATCACAGCGTTCAGGAGGTAAGGCATCCCTGTCTTAAACTAAACTAAACTAGCCTTTTCCTCTCGCAAAACGGCTCTCGGACAACATAGAGTATACATTGTACAGTGCTCGTAGAGATCGAAAGGCATAAGCCCAATAATGGGCCTGAAACTTGATTTCGTGTTTATACTTGCAGGCTCTTCCCATTTGCTCTATCTTTTTATGGATCTTCTTATGCCCCTTTCCCACATACAGCAGAGCACGATTTTTCAATTATTTAAAATCGCAACGGTGTCGTACACATGTTCGTGGTCAATTGTGGTCTACCGTAGCGCACCGTAGTGGAACGTGATGTCACCGTGGAGAAGCACAAATATTGCTCTACCGTAGAGGTACAAAAATCATTGTCCACCGCAGCAGCATCGTATGAGAGTCGTTACGTTGTCTTGACGTTGTCCGTGGTTTTGTCGTGACGTCGTCTTGTACATTCGTACTATTCGTACTTATTTGTAGTGGCCACAACACCTACCTTCGCTACGTTGCTGATACGATGCCACTACCAGTGGCATACCTGGCATACCTCGTCAGGGGGGGGGGGGGGGGGGGGGGGGGCAAGCGATTTGCACGAGCAAGGGAGGGGGGGGGTGTGGCTGTGGAAAACTGGAAATGGGTGAAGGGGTAATAGGGGGTGTCCCAATAACACAGTAGGGATTTTGTTGATATTAGTATTTGCGATAGGGTGATTGTATATCTTTGGTCTATTTTGATTTAAAAGAAGGAATTACCATTTAAAAAAATATTAAATGTATTGAATTTTGACAAAATCAGTGGTTAACTTATCACTGGTAATGACAATGTTTCTATTAACCTACTTCTATTATTCCTCTTTGAAGACGCTTTTGACATATTATGTTCCCAATTCTGCATATTTGGAGATGTAAAAAAGTGTATTTGACAATGAATTGAATTGTATTGATTTGCATTTGTTTCATTTCCACATGCACAATTAAAATTTTAAAAGAATATTCAGAATATGCATCTATTCACTCATTGAAAATAAATGTAGTAATAAAAAGTAAGAAAAAAATGAAACAGTAAAATGATATATCACTAGATAAGAGAAATCACTCACTGGGAGGAATGTCAGAAGGTTGAGGGGTGGGGTCCGGGGCCCGCTTAAGGGCCCTGGAAATTTTTTGATTCTATATGCTTTGCGGTGCAATCTGAGGCGATTGCTGGCCACTTTCCTGCAAGTTTTTTTGCAAAAATGTAAAATAAATATATGGAGATAAAATGGAGAATTATGGAGATTATAATAGAAAATGTATATTAACATATACGTTTTGTGAGGAATGTGGGGCACACCCCAAATTTGAAAATGTGAGCGCGGGGCGCGAAGCCTTTTCGGCGTGGGGTCCGGGGCCCGCTTAAGGGCCCCGGGAAATGTTGGATTCTATTATGCTTTGTGGTGCAATCTGAGGCGATTCCTGGCCTCTTTCCTCGGATTGTTTCAGCAAAAGTTTTCAAGATTATATGGAGATAAAATGAAGAATTACGGAGATTATAAATATATGAATGTGGGCCACACCCAAAACTAGAACATGCGAGAAAATAAATATATTTAGCAAAACTGTCGCCAAAAAGATGAGCTTTCGGACAATGTCCTAGCTTGGGTTAGACAAACCATAGCTCCATGGACAAACCAACTAACTAACATTCTTACACAAGGTAATTAACAACATAAACATTCATCCAGATATACTGCAATAAAAGGGTAATTGGCAATTAGGGGACATTACTGCCAATTCAATGACCACATGTCCACCAGGCGCGGGGTTATTTATCGAACCTCGATGCCAGGTAGTCCGAGTATTACGTTGATTAACGGAGCCACCTCTGATACCAACGAGCGGCTAGATATGCGCGCCAGGCCTTCAGGTTGTCTTCTGCGGATAACACCAATGTCCAGCCTCCTCGACCTCTGCGAGTAGAGACCCTGAGAGGGCTTCATGATATGTGCATGGAGTAATTGAACGGGTACGGGTCGCAAACTGGGGTTCCATGGATTGATAACCCTTTTTTGTCAGTATTATTTTATGCCAAAAATTAGCCACAGCAGATCATCCGATCCAATCCTCCTCCTTTCCTTTTCCCTCACCTCCCCCTCTTTACCCCCACCCCCGGTTTTTTTATTACTCATTTTACCCGGGGGGCACGTGCCCCCGCGCCCCCCAACCCCCCCCCCCCCCCCCCCCCCTCCCCCCTTAATGGAGGCCCTAAGTTCTTTGCTTTTTTTTGCTTTTTTCCCCGGATTTTCAATAGCACTTATTATAGGTCCCGTTATACCCAAAATCTAAGAACTGCTATTAACTTATACACTATAAAGAACTGGTACAGTTTGTTTCCTAGTTCCTTGACCTGGTTTTGAAAATGGCACATGCGCACAACCTTATGTCGCTTTACACAATGGCCGAAACAGCGGTGAAATCGCGCGCCACTAGACAGTTCGCATGCCGATTTTCCTCATTTTTGTAGCGCTGAAAGTCAAAATTGTGTGTGAAATTACAGTGAATGCCTGTTCTGAAAATAAATGCATATGGCCTACCTATTCCCAACGCCGTTAACAGTGAACTGTCGATTGGTTATTGGTAGAAAGTGGGGGGGGCAAAATAGATACCTTTTCAAAAGTGGGGGGCAACGCCCCCCCCCCCCCCCCCGGCCCCCCGGTTCCGCCGCCCTTGGATGGTGCTCATTTTTCATTGACTATTTTTGGATTGTAAGTTTATTGTAAGTTTACGTGGGATGAGTTTAATTTGAGGGGAAGCAAGGTTCTAAGAACCTAAGTATCTTCCATTCAGTGGGGTCTAGACATGCCCAGTTTTGATAATTGGCCTTTACCATGCTGGGAAAAAAAAATCACGCCGGCCGGCTGGCCGGCCTACGAATCCTGGCGCGCGCCGCTCCTGACCGGGGGCGGGGCGGCGCAGCCTAGCCTAGGCCCTGTGCTCATAACATTGTAGGCGTCTGTATGCAGGTCGTTGTACTAGCAATCGACGATCTCGTGCTGGCGTACTACGTATGAAGCTTGAAGTACATAGTTTATGCAAAATGATGCAACCCCCTTCCCCTCCGTCAGTTTGGTGTTTGCTTGTGATAGTGATTACCTTTTTTTATTTATTTATAGGCCTATTTCATTTTTTTGCTTGTCAATCAGACGTTGAGACATTGGTCTACCTTTCAGCCATGACGATGATGAGTTGATGACCCTTTTTGTATTGAAATTGCTCTTTTTTTTTTCCTTTTTTTTTTTGCTTGCTTGCTTGCTTGCTTGTCACTCGTCAGGGGGGGCGGGCAGACTGCCCCCCTGCCCCCCCCCCCCCCCGTAGGTACGCTACTGGCCACTACGATGGTGCTGCGACCTAGTAGGACTTGAACAGCACGCCACAAAGAATGTATTTTGTATCACGTGACTCTTGTTGATCGTATTTTTTTTTTTTCAACAACATCCAAATAATTCACCCATTGCGCCTTTTTCTCTCATCGTACAAACGTCTTGTTAAATCGTACTGACATTGTACTGGCGTCTTGCGAAATCGTACTGACGCCGTAGTACAATCTTGGCATTTTGTAGTACGTCGTGACAAATCTTGATGATGTCGTAACTCTATCGTAATATTTCGTAATACTGCCGTAACACATCTTGACGGCGTCTTGATAGCGTCTTGACAAGACGTAGAATTCGATTGACCTTGAACTTTTGAGCGCGAATTGCTTCGGTACATCAAGATGTTTCTACTTTGTAAAATTGTGCTCTACAGTAGCAAACATCGAGTAAGTGGGAAAGGGGCATTAGGTGTGGATGGTGTCTTATAGAAAGCAGTCTTGCTGCAGTGTCACTTACACAAACGTGTAGCGCGATTTTCATGTTGCAAATAATGCCTACATGCCACTTCTTAACCCCCTGATTTTAATTATTATACACCATAACATCACATAATGAACAAACACCACGAAAATTCATTTCAATGGCTTACCCTGAAACACAAGATCGGGAACACGTCTTCAAAATTCCTAAACATTTCGAGGTCGCTCAAACGGCGGCCATCTTGTACATATTAAGTGACATGCGTGCACAGTGTTGGGTAAACGTTGTCACGTGCGTCAGTGGTAACATTTTTGTTTGGTAATATTTAACTTTTCGATGTGTACAACAAAACAATTATGACAGTTTCTTGTAGGATTATTGTGACTTTAACGCATGTGTAGCTGGAACTTGTAGCCGGTACTATATATTTACCTTTTTGATATGACACAAATAGGCGGTACAGGCGAATTTTTCATTTCGCTCAATATTAAGTAAACATTACACAATTGTTGTACCCAACAGTTTTACAAAACAATAATTTACACTTTATTTGTTAGAGTGCATGTGCTGTGGCCACAACAAGCTCGGGTTGCCGTTTGTTCACGTATAGCGGATTGTAGAACAGTTATTGTAGGCTTCAAGTGTTTGGGACTTTGGTCAGTGAGTTCACAGGCATACAGACGGGTCACCTACACTGTAGAAATAAAATTGGGCTATTTTTGCCCATTTTTTAAAACCCAATGTTGGTCTAAATATCAATAGGTAAAAGATTGGTTAAATATTAACCAACCAGTTATAGGAAGATATTTTTACAAATAATTGGTTAATGTTTTTAGTTGATATGTTGGGATATTTGCCTTTACCCCATTATTGGTAATTTGTAGTTCACAAATTTGTTGGTTAATTAGTATTACAACAACAAAATGGTTATGTGCAGTTTTAACATTCGTTGGTTAATTATATATTTACACTAGGAAATGGTTGAACTATTTTCTAAAAATTGTTGGTGAAATATTTTCAAGGAATTGGTCCGATTCTGCATGTCCCACCTCTGTTTGTTAAATTTAGCGCAAGGGGCCTATCAGTACAGATTTTGTTCACTACGGTAATTGTAATACTTTTCCTAATCAAAATTTAAAACCATGCACGCAACGATACGGTACAGATTGCTTATCACTATACTGGGTAATCCACTTTGCCCAATAAATTAATATAAAATCATCCAGCTACGTGGCGCAGATAGCCCATCACAATATAGTGGGTATTCCACTTTACCCAATAAAATCACCCAACGACATGGTATATATTGCCCATCACTTGTTGGTAATCCACTTTACCCAATAATATTAATAATAATACAACCTCCTGCTTAGTATTTTTGGGGGTTTTGGTGTTGGTAAATGTTGAACAAAAACACCCAACATATTTCGTATTAAAGGAGACAAATTATTGGTTGAATAGTATAGGCCTATTTGTTAACTAATGTTTTTACAGTGTATGCAAATATTCATAAAGTTATGAAATATCACTCGATGCGTATTCCTTAAAGGGATCGTACACGTTTGGTAATTGGAACCCATTGTTTGTTTCAATCTATAGTTATAGATATATACCATAAAACTAACCTGTGAAAATTTCATTTCAAAAGGTGGTAGCGATTTTGAGATATTGCCGAAAATCTGGAGCGGTTATCATCCACGCAGGAAGAATAATCTGCATTGGAATACACAATCTGAGAAACGTCACTGCAGTAACGCTTCTCAGATTCAAATTTTTGGGGATAAAAAGTGATATCTTTTTCCATAACCGCAGTACTTTGAAGTGAAAAGTTACTAAAAAGTCGACTTGAAGAGCGGAGATTAGTGATGGGTCGTGTGGTGGGTGTCTTACTCTTCGTTTACTTTGCCAGTCGCCACTGTATTACATTATAGAGCTACAGGACTCTATGATCACATGTAGTTTGCTAACTCACTTAAATATAAATGGTGTTGTTTTTTTTCAGATCACGGATTGGATAACAAACTTCCGCAAAGCCGAGTCTGGTTCGCTCAGGATCGAAGAATTTACCGTAGGCAATTCACATGAAAATCGTCCGATCAAGGGCTTAAAGGTGAGACAATTCAACCTTTCTGGTGGACTCAAACAGGAGGGCGCTATTGGGTTTGGGTAAAATCTCACTAAAATATTACCACATTCTCTACTTTAACGACATTGCGCCCTTCATTTCGTCACCGTCCCCACGAAGTAACACTTATGTCACGGCCATATCGTGACCCACTTTTGACGTTTTCACGAAGTAACGCAAAGCCTATAGCTAATACACGCGGAATGCGTCACTTCGTGAAAACTGAACACAGCGTATCTGATTTGTGAGTTTTCACGAAGTGACGTTATATGTGCGTATAGACGATGTCCCTCTGTTTACATCTGTATTCGAATGTGCCCGTCAATATGCGCACGCATCATGTTTCACATAAATTTGGTTAAGAGATGACATCAGAGGTCACATAATTCAAAGGCGATCTGACCTGCGACGTCACTCTTTAAGCACATTTTTTGTAAAACACGATGGGTGCGCATATGACTGCCGGGCACATTTGAATGTAAACACGTGACGTCAGGGGGCACATCGTCTATTAGCTATGGGCTTTGAGTTACTTCGTAATAACTCCAGAAGTGGGTCGCGCGTATCGCGTAACATTAGTGTTACTTCGTGGTGACGTTGATTGTGCCCACGGTCGTTCATCATATCTAAACAACTTATCGTTGGCATCATTAGTAGTGGAATGGATGTAGGTTCCCCATCAACCCCATCAACCGCCCCTCCCCCTATGTTTTGCTCTATCGTGCCACAAACAAAACCTCTTGAGTTACAGGTTAAGGTTTTAATGTTCTACAGGGGAGTCAGGTTGGCGTAGCGGTTCTTTCCTCGCCTTCCACCGCTGTGACCCAGCTTCGATTCTCGAAATGGGCCAATGTAGATTGGGTTTGCAGTCCCTGCATCTGTGTGTTTTCCCCAGGATATACTTCTGGGGGTTTCCTTCCACCTCTAAAACTGTACCTTCTTCTCAATTGTCTCTACATGGTTCTTCAGGCTTGCGAGCTACAGTGATCACTTTTAAGGGATCCTTGTTTGCATAACCGGAAAGAAATAATAATAACAAAGATGGTATACAAATAATGAATGTTTGTGAGTGCGATGGTATGAATAATGTCAAGAGGTGACGAGGCGAAATACATTATAGCCCCGCCTAACTTTGTAAATATTGACCAATCACAAACGTATATGTACGACATGGGTGCATGCTAGGGGCACGTGTAATTATATCAGTTCCATGATTATTACACATTCCTATCAGTCCTGAATCTTCCAATTTCAATATAATGTTGCACACACCCCTATATAGAGAGTTAGGGTTAATCGCCCTCGTGAGCATTATGCGGGTAAGATGCCTATTATGTGCCACGCTTACTTATACAAACCTTCCAATCAAATAAACCTTTATAACCCCCCCCCCCCTTTTGAATCACTACATGTATGTATAGACGACGTGCCCTCTGTTTACATCTATATTCAACAGTGCCCGTCAATATGCGCACGCATCGTGTTTTACATAAATTTGATAAAGAGACGATATTAGAGGTCACATAATTCAAAGGTGGTCTGACCTGTGGCGTCACTCCTCAACCAAATGTTATGCAAAACGCGATGTGTGCGCATATTGACGGGCACATTTGAATACAGATGTAAACACGTGACGTCAGAGCAGGGATGTAGTCGAGTCCATCACAAGTCCCTGCAAGTCCATGTAAGTCCCTGCAAGTCCATCACAAGTCCTTCAGTTCCAATTCAAATCACAAGCTATTCAAATCAGCTTTAACAAAAGCATTCCTTTGTCATTGTTCATCCAGTTACTTGTGGCTGGCTTAACGAAAGGACTTGTGAACGGACTTGCAGGGACTCGACTACAACCCTGCGTTAGAGGGCACATCGTCCATTGAAGCAGTACATAAGCCTTGACTAATATTATCGTATGTAAACAATTCGAAATTCGTTGACAAGAAAACTGTTGCCTCTCCTCCCAGTTGACTACAGGAAGTGGACGGCTTGGTGCTTACACCCAAGGAGGTATCCATGCCAGAGAATGGGTCTCACCAGCTACTGTCATCAACCTCATCCAGAAGGTAAGACTGGTTAAGACTGTTGGGTAATTTTAGTTGTTAAAGGTCTGGACTCTGACCCCATCCTTTGAGTCGAGTCAGTTTTCACCATGCCACAAGTATGCCTGCCTTCCTTATCCCAAGCACTTGTTGAAATACATGTGCATTAACAGTGCATCCCAAATCTGCCCATAGACTTTGTATACGGTTCTCCATTTTTGACCAAGAGAGGGCGCTATCACAATTGAATGTTCTTATAATTAGATTAAATAATTAGTGAGCAACTTGTTTCCTTGACAAGTTACACATTATTTATAAGTACCCTCCCAACTTCTTATGTGCCAAATTTTAGTTAGATACCAGGGATGGGTCACAAGAAATGAAAACTAGCAACATTTTCATAGCTTGGCCCATGGTCTATTATTCCCTTGGCCTAATTCTCCTTTTGTTGGTTGTTCCACACCACTCTGTTGTTTCCCTTGTGTGTTTTTTCTCTTAACCATGTTGTGCATTATATGTTTGTATATGCAAACTATATAACCCCTTGTCACCCATCTACACAACCATTTTGTCTCTAAAGAAGATCTTGTTGATCGAAGTATTACCGGTAGACCCTCTTAACTTATTCGATTTGTTAAATGAATATACATTATTTTGTTATTTTCTTCAAAATGACAGCATGCCAGAAGAATTAAATGTACAGAGAGTTTATAATTATTTACAAGTAAGCTTTCAAACATTAATTTTGGTTGGTTATTTTTTGGATAGCTACAAAGGTACCGGTATATTCCACTTTTTTTATATATTTGGTTTGAATTACTAGCTATTCGGATTCCATTTTAAAAACCGAATATTTGAAACCAATCAAAAAAGAACAAATAACCCTTGTGAGAATAACTGCTACAGCCTCCCAATTTGCTCCATGGTCTCTGATTGTAACTGTATTTACCTACCTGCCCATTATCATACAACCCACACCCCCATTACAGCAGTGGATGCTTTTGTAAAGACCCAGCGCTCACTAAGTCCTAAACTACATGTACATGTATACCTATAAGATCTTAGTATACCTAGTCATTGGGGGAATCGCAATGGGACACACTACTCGTCACTTTTTTGGTGGCATGATTGTGAGCTGGACAAGAAATTCTGGTGAAATCAAATAATGGTTATTAAAAAAACACATTATAGATAACCGGTTTTTAACCGAATAACCGGTTTTAAAAATAGTCTTAATAAAATAAACAACAGTTTTAAATATCTTACAAGACGGCTTGCGATCGTGATGGCGTTAACTTAAAAAACAAAAACACCAACAACATCACAACGTTGTGTTGTACATAAAAGGAGTCGGTTAATCCTTCATTGGAGAAATTCCCTCATAAAACCTGGAAAACACTTTTCAGGAGCAGTTAATGTATAGCGGGTGGTGTGTTAATAAGGGAATAAATGTGTGTTCGAGAGGTTTTAATCACTCTGTTTAATACCGCTTGGGGTCTGGGTGCTGATAATTACCCGAGCCGAAGGCGAGGGTAATTATCAGCACCCAGACTCCAAGCGGTATTAAACAGAGTGATTAATACCGACCGAACACACATTTATTCCCATTCATAAATACCTTTTTTGTAAAATTTAGCCAAAAAGCCCCCAAAATCACGAAAAATTGTCGCAAGTAAATTTCGGTGTTTCGCCATTCTGTGCGTTTTCCCCTATCCATGTTCACGGGCCACTGTCAAATGACATGTTTCCGCCTCTGTCGCTCTACACAATACATGCAATAAGGCGTATTTACTATGAACCAGACTAAATGGCCATCACTGCATTGGCAACCTCGTTCCCAGAGTGTCGAGCTGTACGCTATTTTCACATGAACTTTTCAGGCTCGGTCAATAGGTTTGCATTTATTGCTTTTTTTTCAATGGTTTTAAATTACAATTTATTTAAAAATGGTTTTAAATTTAATTATTTTCTCATCCCAGATTCCCTGATCTCCGAAATCAACTTTTTTGGGGGGAAAAATATTTATCTTCTTTCACAAAAGTAAATAAATAGTTATCGAAAATGTGACGTCACTCCAAATACAGAATGACGCGCAACCAGTCGCGCAACGCCGAGATAGAAATAATTTTGTCCATGTGCGGAGGCCACTTTTGTTGCCAGCTGGGTTTAAACACCTCCAGCCATGTCTTTATCGTCCGTTTAATACCGGCCACGTGACGGGCTCTCGACCAATAGGAATGCCTAAACTGTCCCAGGTATTTATGAATGTATATTTATGAGAAGGAGCGATGGCAACTTGTATACATTATAGAACTATACAAAAATGATATAGAACGGCTTCCTCAACCTAATTGCCAATAACATTGTTGGTATAGAGGAGAGCTATGGATCGAGGGGTATGTGGTTCGAACCCGACTATCGTTAACGTTTGTTATTTTTTCGACAAATTTTGTTATAGGTTATTTTAACCATAGAACAAGGTTTAATACCGGGTTAGGGTACATAAATGTCTTGAAAAATACAGCAAGAACCGCTACACTGGTCAGTTTTTAGTGACTTCTATAAAACCTTCCTTTTTTCCCTTGGTCCTTATACAATGTGCAGTTTGTAGCTGCCTTCAAGGCCGGGGACAGTGTCGCCACTGAGTTTTTCAGCAAGTTTGATTGGTATGTCATTCCTTTATTGAACGTCGATGGCTACCACTACACCAGACCAGAATCGGTGAGCGATCAACATTTATACAGGATAACACACACAGTCGTGTTTTACATAACGAACGAGGATCCCCTATTGTGTTTCCCTTTGTTACTGTATTGTAACTTAACCCAGTTGCCTTTTCGTACACTTTAACGAGGACAACATTCAACAAAAGACAAACACCCGGGGACTGAAAGGATCTCTTGTTCGTCTATTGTGCTTCTGTACTCGGGAGGTTATGTAGTACACGTACATGGATACAATAGAGCATCCAGTTCTGGGTGCAAGGGAGTGCAAATTAAGCACTGCGTCTAAACTGTTAAAAGTATCGCAAATTACCACCTCCTCCAAACGTCATTACAAGGATAGCCAGTTTGCTCATTTATTTGAAAACCAGTGTGGCTTCAACTGCCATTTTGTATTCTACTAGGTAAATAATTTATCTCATCTGGCCTTACCACAATAACAATAAATCATTCAAGTTCTTATAAAGAGGAGAGGGGGACCTGGATCCATAGATGACGAGATATCGCACTGGAAAAAAATTAGTCCGGCCAACTCCTCCCTTCATTAAATTGAGAATATTATTAGTTTACATTAATAATCTCAGTAGGCCTACATTCTCAAAGCCTTTCCAATAGTTGAGTAAAACGACGCAGGCAACCTGACGATTTTCACTGTTGATTTTTGCAGCCCAACGAGACACGTTTCTGGCGTAAGAACCGTCAACCTTCTCCCACCTCGTCCTGCATAGGAATCGACATGAACAGGAACTATGGATACAAATGGGGTAGGTAGGCCTCCCAAGAGACGGACCGGCCGGCAAGGCACGGCGCCCCAATAGGGGGCTGTTTTAGTGACATAATTGTGCTTTTTGTAACTAAATAATGAAACTTGGCATGTTGGTTCTTAATGCCATAAAGAACATTTTCAAGCGTGGAGGTATTTCATATTTGACCTCTGTGACCTTTGAGAGGTTAATGACCTTTGTATACAGGATTTATAACTACTTATCAGTGTTCATAGTAGTCCTTAAACCCGAACATTTTCAAGACCCAACTCTAAATGTTAGGTGTTCATGCTCTATGAAAAAAATGTTTTATTTGTAGGGCATTTCGTTTGACCTCCGGTGACCTTTAAAAGGTTAATGAATTTTGTATATCCGACTCTCGAACAACAAAAAATGGCTAACACTATGAACAAAAGAAAAACAGTGCGCTAACATAAACAATTAAAATCTATTGTTATTTGGCACTAAATATATTGTTACTTGTTCACAGTGTTAAACGTTCTCAGGTATTTATGGATTTTCGTATTTTTTTTGTATGTTATGAATGAATAAAAAAGAAGCTTTTCAGAGGTTATAATTCTATTCTTTAAATAATACAAAATAAGTTCCTAATTTGATAGGAATATCCTGGTTACAAAACGGGTGTTTTTTTAACAAAGATTACAGGTTCCACAAACTTGGGGCTTTTCAATAAGCTAATTTATCTATTTAGGGCATTCGTTAAAATAATACACTAACCCTGTCATCCCAGACATTCATTTGGGTCCGGGTACAGTACGCTGTGTGTACTACACAAAATACAACACCAATGTAGACAGACTATAGGCCCTACAGTTAACTCAAGTATTTTATTAGTTGACGTTAGGGTTAAAGGCAAATTATTTTAATACCGAATTATTAAGAAATATTAAGTAAATAATGATCGTAGGCATCCAGCAAAATGATTGTGCTAGATATCCTATAATTGTTCCGAAAAATTGAATTTTATAAAAAATAAAATCTCGATCGCCAGAAGGCGATTGCGAATAAAAACAAGAACATCAAAAGAACCACTGCCCGACGCCGGTTGAAAACGAACGCCGTTTTTCTTGCTTTTCTCGGCATTCATGATTGTAAGACTTCGAACAGGTCTGTTAAACGATGTTTACAAATTATACAACCCCCCAAATCCACCCATTCATGATAATTCAAGCATTATTACCAATGGTGTATCCTATAAAGATGGTAGCTTATTGGCAGGGCTGCCCATACCAGAAATCGATTTACATAAATTCATTGGTAGTACACATGTACACCATTTGCTTTTGCTGTCATTTTTGAAAATGCATGGTTTAGAGGATTTATATTGTATTGTGACGCTGACCTGTTTAAAGTGTTGTGTTCATAAAAGCTGGAAAACCAAGACAAAACAAGTGCTGTTCTTGCAGTCTGATTCCTTGGCTTCCCTTAGATATTGAAAATAGTGTTTGCAAATAGTCGGCCGGCAATCGTTTAAAATTCAATCAAAATTTCACTTTTCTTGAAAACCACATCAAATCAGGTTCCGTAATTTCACGGGACGCTTGAGACTGTTTGCAGTCATATTTCATAATAATTCAGTAGTTTCATTTTTTAAGTTTGCGAATGGTGTATACTAAAAACAAAACATTACGGTCACTTTACTTCAGGTGGATCTGGTACCTCTGGTAATCCCTGCAGTGAGATTTACAGAGGGCAGTCCGCTTATGACGCTACCGAACTCAAACATGTCAAGAACTTTCTACTGGGACTGAAAAATGGCGGGCAAGAGTTCAAAATCCACGTGGATTTGCACAGCTACGCTCAATACTTAGTCTATCCGTACAGCTACACGTATTCCTCCAACAAAGCAGCGGCTGATAGAGCGGATCTGGTGGGTACATTGGTCCCGTGCCTATCAAGACATTACCCTACAAGTGTGATTTACCAGACGAGTGCACCTAACCCCACAAAATGGGGCTGTAATTAGCTATTTGTTTGTCTATTGCTCTTAATACTGTCGCTATTACAGCCCCATTATCACGAGACCCCTTTTACACTGGCCTGCTGTCTATGTAGTCCAGGTACAATACCGAGTGTAACATTTATGACGGAAACCGATTCAGAATAAGAATGACATGCCAAGGAACACGTGCATGACAACGATCACGCCCCATAACAACGAACTTTCTCGATCTCCAAAGCAGCTTTTCGTGTACGATCAAATTATGTTTTTGTTCACTCTGAAACGGAGAAAGAGATAGTTATTATGACATCATCGCGTCATTTGAACGCGAGTGTAAGAAAGTGCGACGAAAGCTCTCTCATAATTAAACTGGCAGTTTCACTTTTTACCCGAATCGTAAGTAAACCCAAGACCTAGCTACCTCAGTCTTAATCTTCGATGTGTGCATGTCTCTTTGATTGCTTATCGATTAATTTTGTGGCCGTTTTGAGGATGAAGCTAGCCAGATGTTTTTTTAGGGCAAACATTTGGCAAAGTGAGATTTGATTTAAATGTTAAATGACCACTGCGGGTTTGCTAGGACCCTACTATCGCCAGATCATGTCCAGATGTTAAAACAAGCGATAAGTAGGGTCCTCTAGTTACTCGGACTAATTTCGTTACCGTCTATGGCGCGATCGAGCATCACGCATTTGATTAAAAATATATTTCTAAATACATATTGCTAAACTTACATCATCGTATCCAGGGAGCCAAGAGCAAGTTCGACCATCGACCAATATTTCACTAGTTTTGTGTTTGTAAACTAAACGACGGGTCAGGGGTGCGCTCCACTCACGCGAATGTTGTCAACGTTTGCCAGCGTTAGCGTTGTTCACTTGTGGAACGCAATGTTCGCCAATTATGTTGG
Source organism: Crossaster papposus (assembly GCA_037893245.1). Classification (NCBI taxonomy): domain Eukaryota; kingdom Metazoa; phylum Echinodermata; class Asteroidea; order Velatida; family Solasteridae; genus Crossaster; species Crossaster papposus. The sequence continues at coordinate 79,642 of JBAIAA010001005.1, forward strand.
TGAAACTTAGCGAAAACGGCGAACGGCATTCTGAGCTGTTCGCTGTTGGCCAGTGACGTATTTTAAAGATGGCGAAGAGGTTAGCAGACGGCAGTGTTCTTTTCATGGTTTTGATTTTACGTGTCATACTTTTCGTTATAAACGGTGGATTGTTTGAGCAGTCGCAGGGATTTATTGAAGAAAAATAATGAGTGCAACAGCCAACCAAACGATGTCACTGTCACTTGGCGTCGCCATTTTGAAAACGCAGTTTTTGAAATATCGTTCCACTTCTACTGGCGCCAACTCAAAACCTATAGTGAACAGTTCGCGTGAGTGGAACGCGCAGCCAAGATCTTCATAAAGATTAGTTTTCATCAGATTTTTACTATAATTGTCAGAATTCATGCCTGAATTTGAATAATCTTGTTTGTGCTGTACATTACAGAACAGAGTGGGTAAAGCTGCAGTGGCCAAACTGAAGGCAGTGCACGGCAAAGGTTACCAAGTCATGTCCTCCGGAGATTGGTGTAAGCTATTTTTTTTAACCACGCCTTTCTATGCTATTACACATCACGATATGAGACAGATGGACTCCCTCCTTTAGTCTTTCGTACCTATACACTTTCTCGACTATTGTTACCTCTCCCCCCCCCCCCCCCTCTTAACAACTTTTACAATGACCGTGACAATGACCACCACAACAAGGGGAGGGGTTCTCCTCCGTCTCATATCGCCTTCAATAAGAATGTTTTGTTCTGTTGTGGCTTCATACACATCTTTGTGTATCAAAAGATGACTCGTGATTGTTACAACTCAGGTTTTTAATTTTGCACGTCGCGTAAAATACGTTCACGCAAGGCGCCCGCAAACATATGAAGCAATATATGGGACAGAGAGAACCCCCTCTCCTTTGTGGTAGTCATTGTGTTTGCGGAATGTTGTGGTTTCTTTTAAGGTTTTTTATGGGAGGTGGGGGGGGGGGGGGGGTGCGTTAGGTAACAATAGTCTAGGGAGTGTATAGGTATGGGGGACTAAGGGGGGAGTCGCTCGGTCCCATTTCTTGCTGGGTATACCCGCAAATGCCTAATTCACTGCCGCGGGCGCCGTACGATAAATGGGTCTACGATTTTCCGTACGATGTTTGAGGCATCGTAGGTGGTTACGGGCTACGGCGTATGTGTTTACATTATGTACGACGTCGTGCGATTTCTCGTACGGGCCCTCGGGGAAGGCCGGGGCAAAGCCGTACAGAGGCTGCGCGGAGATCGTATGGACATCGTGCAATTTTAGTGCAGTTGCCGCGGGATGACTGCTCAATATCCGTGCGATATCTGTGCGATTTCACGGGTACTGCACGGGCAGCGAGCAGCAACCTTGCGATGTCACAAGAGCCTACAATCTCCGTACGATTTGTTTTGGCTCCAAACTACAAGCTTGTGTTTTCTGCACGATCAGCGCGCAAACCAATAAACCCTGTTCTGACTGCTCAACCTATGTTTCGACACCACGATGTTCCAAAACCCCTACAAAATGTGTCACATATGGGATTTGTGTTTGTCGTCTCACACAGATACTGTGATAAATGGCTTTTGTTCTCCATCAAAAACATTGGGTTTTCTCTCATAATAATAATAATTGTATTTAGTTTGCGCAGATACCATAACATGTTTTATTGCGCATTAAAAGACCTAAAAATCATAACATTATTGATTAAAAGAATACATAAATCCACAAATGAAAAACAAAATCACGTCAAACGATGATTACGAAATTTTAAACCAAGAAGTAAAATAAGCTTATTCTTCAAAATCACAAGAGACTAAACAAACTAAATATTATGTGGTAAGCTTGGAGCGGCTGACCATAAGACCGTAGAGAATAGTTTGAATGTATCTGGAAGCAAGATCATGAATAGCCGTGGAAGTTAACAGAATAAACATAATTTCCCATTAAAACTACTGAATTTATTAATTGGTGGTAACCCTCATTACTATAAAAAAATACGCATGTGGGCCTTACAAAATAACTGTGTGACCATGTAGAGGGGTTATAAACGTAAACACAGGCTGGTCTCTACAGCGGCCCCAACGCACTAGTCGAAACGGGCTAGCACAATATTATACTTGCTTGTCGGGACATGGTTTCGGAACATAGGGGTGTCGGAAGATACTATAGGTTAAAGGGATTGTATACGTTTTGTAATTGGAACCCACTGTTTGTTTCAATCCTATATAGTTATAGATATATACCATAAAACTAATCTGTAAACATTTCATTTCAAAAGGTGGTAGAGATTTTGAGATATTGCCGAAATTCTGGAGCGGTTTTGTCCACGCAGGAAGAATAATCTGCATTGGAATACACACTCTGAGAAACGTCACTGCAGTAACGCTTCTCAAATTCAATTTTTTGGGGATAAAAAGTGATATCTTTTTCCATAACCGCAGTACTACGAAGTGAACAGTTTATCAAAATGCATTATACTATCCAAAGCTGCTGTAGTTCTTACCAAGTAGGTTTTTATTGCCATTAATGTTTGGAGTAATTACCAAACGTATACGATCCCTTTAAGTAGTCGAAACACAAGGATGTTTGAACACAGCGTCGGAACATTAGGGTGTCGTAACATATAAGTTTGTCGGAACATAGGTTGAGTAGTCAGAACATACTGTGTCCGAACGAAGGTGTGTCGGAACATAGGTTGAGTAGTCGGAACATAGGAGGCGTCGGAACATCGAGTGTGTACCACTTAACAATAATTTGCCTATGAGCACCACATGATACCAGCATTTTACACGATACGGGTGATTGTGTAATGAAGGTCTCTTAAATATTTTCATTGAAACTTTTTCATAAATACCTGAAACTATTATTTAATCTCAAGATAAATTAATAAGCTACATGTACTACATAATACATGTTCACACGTTTCTGATCTCCTTCTAAAGTCCAATCGCACAGGTAAAGATGTGTTAAATTGTCTTCGGATTAGACCTAATAATCAAACTGAAAAGTAGCACAACGTCGATTTTGTGTAGCTTTAGTTAATTGGGTATATATGAGAACTCAAAATGTGTAGTCTTTTAGAGAGTGTATTTTGTTAATGTAAATTTAGCCTCCTTATGCGTTCCACTTGCACCATATAGATACACTGTAGTTGCGGTGCATCCAGGGCCATAGGTTAAAACCATCAGACAATGAGGATTTATTCAGGTGTTGAATGAATGAATAAACATTGAAATTCGTACATCTGTTGTTGTTTTTCTCTACAGACCCCGCAGCTGGGGCAAGTGAAGACTTTGGGTATGAGACCTTAAAAGCCAAGTATTCCTACACCATAGAGATGCGCGACACTGGGTACTATGGGTTTGAGCTCCCCGCGGACCAAATTAAGCCCTGCGGTGAGGAGACCTACGCTGGGTTCAGGGAGATGTTCCGCCAGGTTCTGCTAGAGGTCTAAAGACCAGTCCGGGAATAAGAGGGGGCATAACTCTTACTGACAGCTTTTCAAAAGCGAAAACGTTAGTACAAAAGTCTGCACTCCTACGATGACATGATATGATATGATATGGCGATGACATATGATATGATATGATATGATTATTATATGGCACAAAATATATTTAAAAGACATAACATTTTTTTGGAAGACATAACATTTTCAAACCAATTAAGTTGAATTATAAAACAGATATTTAAAAACCACGTGACATTGAAATAGCTAGGAAAAAACTTAATGTAACATTCTCAATCTATCGATTTTCTTTGAGAAAGCTTTCAAATTCAAGAGAAAAAAAGGGCAAACAATCACGTTTACATAGAATAAAGGCACAACAATTCACAGAAGGAAAGTTTAACTTAGAACATATAGTGTGCTACTGTTAAACATCCTGCAACAGAAACTTGCACATGGGACTGCTGATGTGTCAACTGCACCATCTTGTCAAATAAAGTGCCCATCAGACAATGTCAGACAAACCTGGTGTAAGTTATGTTACCAGTGTGGCAAAGCCCATCCTGCAAAGGATTAGGCAAAGCACAGATAATCAAACCATTTAAAAAACATGTAACAAATGGCATTTTACCCTGTCTCATTCAAACAATGATTGCTCAGCCAACCGGAAAATCGAACGAACTAAAACTGGTCTCAAACTTGGAAGCTAATGCCCTAACGCATACCATATTTATATGTACGGTAATGATATTGGGTTTTTCTATAATCACGGCTTTAGAAACTAGTGCGTTTTTCGAGAGACACCTTGCACAGCGGTTTCACATACATTCATTGTGTTTGACAACGGTCACAGGTACGACGCAAGTTTTTCTTAAAACGACGCGAGTTTTTCTTAAAACTTTATTCCGAAATGAAGCAGTACAAAATGCTTTTCCCTTGTTGAGTTCAAAAGTGAAGTAATCAATTATTATAATCAATGAACTGATTTTTAAACAAAGTATACAACAAATTATACCTTTGGTGATGAAATAAATAAATATAATTTAAGTGAACACATGATTTTGTTTTGGGACTTTGTTTTCACTTTGTTTGTTTTTCACTTTGAACCTGTTTTTTTTATATTGTTGAGTCCAGATCGAGTTCAAGGCCAAGAAAACTAAGATACACTTGTAGTGTAAACATAGGTTTAACCAGTTCGCGCCGAGATTATTTTAACATCACTGAGCCGAGGGGTGGGATTATTTTTAACGAAACTCGATCTGAAGCGGGTTGAGGCCGATAGTACCGTGAAGCACACTCACGCATTTCCAGCCTTGCTCGTGGTGTGTTTATGCGTCATCCGTTTTGAATCTTGGGAAAACTTTGCGTTTATATACGTCATCTGGCGCGAACTGGTTAAAGGTAGAGTATACAGACCATTTGTCATTCGTGCGTTTGTTTGTTTCTCGTTTGAAGCAGCAAAAGTGCTTAAAATATAGAGACAGGTGCTTGACAACCAATCTGATGAAGTTTTAGCGTTGTGAATGATGCATGTATACCCCAAATTATAGTTACACGCCGATAGGAGCTTCGTGATGTCAAGCGCTAATGATGAATGTTTGTGAGTGCGACTCTGAGAATACATTCATGAGGTGACATATGGAAAATAACATAATTCACCGAATAAAATATATAACTTCCTTCAATGAGTGACGTTGCATTGAAATAAACCAGAGAGCGACATTTGCAGTATCGCCCTCTGTCAATCGCAATTGAAAAGGCGAATTTGTAATGTTTTGGGAAGATTAGTTACACCCTCTGTTGACACGATACATAAGACACAATGCAGAATCGGACCGGAGCCCGCCAGAGGTTGCGCCGTGTGCTGGTTAACTTGTCTATTATGTTACGCCTGCACGGCACCGGCGTGCAGTCAAACTGGTAGATTTATGTCTGACTTAAGTATTCTCTTAAGTTTTAGTTTAACCTAAACTTAGGAGAATACTTAATTCAGACCTAAATCTAAGCACCCTGCTAACTTAAGTGGGGCGCTAAATTTGTTATTCACAAAAGATCTAAGTAACCCACTTATCTTAGTGCTCCACTTAACTTAAAGGTAGGATACACCATTTGCAGATATCGACAAAATTTACTACCGAATTATTAAGAAATATCTTACCCATCTGGGAGTAAATAATGATTCTAGGCATCCAGCAAAATGATTGCGCTAGATATCCTTTAATTATTCTGAAAAATATAATTGTATAAAAAATAAACACAAATAACAGCTTGACGCCGGTTGAAAACAAAAGCTGTTTTTGTGCTTTTCTTGGCATTCGTGATTGTAAAACTTCGGACAGGTTAGTTAAACGATATTTACTATAAAATACAACCACCAAAATTCACACATTCATGATAATTCAAGCAATTACCAATGGTGTATCCTACTTTTAAGTGTTTAAAGCAGTCACTGTTAGCGACGCAGTTTTAGATGTTTTAACACAGATTCATAAATACCTGGGACAGTTTAGGCATTTCTATTGGTCGAAAGTCCGTCACGTGGCCGGCATTAAACAAACGATAAAGACATGGCTGGAAGTGTTTAAAACCAGCTGGCAACAACGCGATGCCGCATTATACCCGTCCCGAGGGCTCACTTTATTTCTAACCGTGCCTCGTCTCCAATAGTAAGAGCGGATAGTGTTGAGCGCGTGCAGCTCGACACCCTGGGAACGAGGTTTCCAATGGCAGTAATAGTCTGGTTCATAGTAAATACGCTTTATTGAATGTATTGTGTAGAGCGACAGAGGCGGAAACATGTCATTTGACACACACATAATGGCGAAACACCGAAATTTTCCTGGATTTTCGGGGCTTTTTTGGCTGAATTTTACAAAAAAGTATTTATGAATGGGAATAAATGTGTGTTCGGTCGGTATTATTCACTCTGTTTAATTAATACCGCTTGGATTCTGGGTGCTGATAATTACCCTCGCCTTCGGCTCGGGTAATTATCAGCACCCAGACTCCAAGCGGTATTAAACAGAGTGATTAAAACCTCTCGAACACACATTTATTGAAATGTTAATTTTATTTACTGTAGAGTGTGAAACAAATTTCGATGATGATTTATCCGAATTCTTTCAAATATGTTGGAAGGTAAGATAGTTCTTTTGCATTTTATAGTCGGCAGTCACGTGTATTGCATGTCATTGGTTAACGTTAGCGTAACATGTCATCAATCGCAATCATTCCGCCCGCCTAAAATTTTACAAATCGATCGAAAAAAATCGTTAGAATGTCAACGAACTAGAATTCTAGAGCTGTCACACATTAACTTCAAATTGGCTTCCTTTTACAATAATTCGATACTGACGAGATTTCCCATAGTCCCTAGAATATCAAATTTTGTGCCCAAAATAAACAAACCGAAGGACAGAAAAAACCGCCATGACACCTAAAGCGCCCTGCTTAATTGAGTTAAGCGCCCCGCTTAAACGAGTTAAGACTAGTCAGACCACACTTAGAAATAAGTGGGCTACTTAGCAAAAATGTTTTGTGAATACCGCCAAGTCATTTAGATTTGTCTAAGTCGGGTATTTAAGTGGGGTGCTTATTTTTTTGGGACTTAAGTCGTTTTGTGAATACGGCCCCTGCAGTCAGCTAGTCTGGTCTCAAAATATGGGTAATAATAACAACACATATTGAAGAGACAGGGTACCATGCATAAGCTAAAATATGGCCCCTGAACATGAAAACAAAACACTTGAAATATCGCCGAAATAAAAGTTTGGAAATGTTGAGAATTTTCACAATTGTTTTCGTTAAAAAGATAGTTATTAAAGGTAACTAGACATGTGTTTGTGGACAAACACAGAGCTGTTTCGGGTGTCTAACATTACTTTCTATATGTGTATCTGATGATGTGTGCCAAGTCTGAAGTCGATTGGATTTACACAATTGCCAAAGATATATTAGTTGAAAAAACGTGTACAAATCCTATGGGGAAAACTGAACCTTTAATGTGGCGTCACATGACACCCGATGATGTCATCATGATGTCATCTTAATTTACGTCTATGACATATTCTGGAATACTTGCATACCAAGTTTGGCCCCAATCAGACATGTACTTCCAGAGATAGAGGGTCCTAAAATCTTCCCCTTTAATGTGACGTCACATGACCCACGATGACGTCATCCTGACGATTTTCCCCTTGGCCCTCCTGGGTTTGATGGTCGAGGTGTGTGCTAAGTCTGAAGTCGATCGGATTTACCAAATTATCAAATTCAATAGTCTGAAGAAAAACGTGTACAAAACCTATAGAGAAAATTGAACCTTTAATGTGACGTCACATGACACCCGGTGATGTCATAATTACGTCATCTTAATTTTCGCCTATAACACACCCTCGAATACTTGCAAACCAAGTTTGACCCCAACCGGACTTGTACTTTCAGAGTTAGAGGGTCTTAAAAAACTACACCTTTAATGTGACGTCACATGACCCGCGATGACGTCATCTTGATTATTTTTTTCTTGGCCCTCCTAAGGATGGTGGTCGAGGTCTGTGCTAAGTCTCAAGTCGATCGAATTGACAGAAGTGTCAAATTCAATATTTTGAAGAAAAACGTGTACAAAACCTATGGAGAAAATTGTACCTTTAATGTGACGTCACATGACACCCGATGATGTCATAATTACGTCATCTTAATTTTCGTCTATAACACATCCTGGAATACTTGCAAACCAAGTTTGACCCCAACCGGACTTGTACTTTCAGAGTTAGAGGATCTTAAAAACTACACCTTTAATGTGACGTCACATGATCCGCGATGACGTCATCTTGAATATTTTTTTCTTGGCCCTCCTAAGGATGGTGGTCGAGGTCTGTGCTAAGTCTCAAGTCGATCGAATTGACAGAAGTGTCAAATTCAATATTTTGAAGAAAAACGTGTACAAAACCTATGGAGAAAATTGAACCTTTAATGTGACGTCACATGACACCCGATGATGTCATAATTACGTCATCTTAATTTTCGTCTATAACACATCCTCGAATACTTGCAAACCAAGTTTGACCCCAACCGGACATGTACTTTCAGAGTTAGAGGGTCTTAAAAAAATACACCTTTAATGTGACGTCACATGACCCGCGATGACGTCATCTTGATTATTTTTTTCTTGGCCCTCCTAAGGATGGTGGTCGAGGTCTGTGCTAAGTCTCAAGTCGATCGAATTTACAGAAGTGTAAAATTCAATATTTTGAAGAAAAACGTGTACAAAACCTATGGAGAAAATTGAACCTTTAATGTGACGTCACATGACACCCGATGATGTCATAATTACGTCATCTTAATTTTCGTCTATAACACTTCCTGGAATACTTGCATACCAAGTTTGACCCCAATCAGACCTTTACTTCCAGAGATAGAGGGTCTTAAAAACTACACATTTAAAGTGACGTCACATGACCCACGATGACGTCATCATGACGATTATCCTTGTGGCCCTCCTAGAGATGGTGGTCGAGGTGTGTACTAAGTCTCGAGTCGATTGGATTTACCAAAGTGTCAAATTCAATAGTCTGACGAAAAACGTGTACAAAACCTATAGGGAAAACTGCCCCTTTAATGTGACGTCACATGACACCCGATGACGTCATCGTAATGTCATCTTAATTATCGTCTATAACACATCCCAGGATACTTGCATATCAAGTTTGTCCCCAATCGGGCCTGTACTTCCAGAGATAGAGGGTCTTATAAACTGCACCTTTAATGTGACGTCAAATGACCCACGATGACGTCATCATGACGATTTTTCTTTTGGCCCCTCTGGGGATGGTGGTCGAGGTGTGTCTCAAGTCTCAAGTCGATCGGATTTACCGAAGTGTCAAATTCAATTTTCTTAAGAAAAACGTGTACAAATCCTATGGGGAAAAATTGCACCTTTAACGTGACGTCACGTGACCACGAATGATGTAATCATGACGAATTTCTTCTAGGACCATCTGTGGGTGGTTGTCTAAATATATGCCAAGTCTCAAGTCGATCGGATTTACCAAAGTGCCAAAGTGTATTGGCTGAAGAAAAAACGTGTACAAAACCTATGGAGAGGAGTCTGAAACAGAGGAAAAAAAAAAAAAAAAAAAAAAAAAACTAGACATGTGTTTGTGGACAAACACAGAGCTGTTTCGGATGTCTAAGATAACTTTCATTATGTGTGTGCCAAGTCTGAAATCGATTGGATTTGTCAATTTTCCCAAGATACTAAAGTTGAAAAATACGTGTACAAATCCTATGGGAAAAACTGCACCTTTAAAGTGACGTCACATGACACCCGATGATGTCATCATGATGTCATCTTAATTTTTGTCTATTACACATTCTGGAATACTTGCATACCAAGTTTGGCCCCAATCAGACATGTACTTCCAGAGATAGAGGGTCCTAAAATCTGCCCCTTTAATGTGACGTCATATGACCCACGATGACGTCATCCTGACGATTTCCCCCTTGGCCCTCCTGGGTATGTTGGTCGAGGTGTGTGCCAAGTCCGAAGTCGATCGGATTTACCAAATTGTCAAATTCAATAGTCTGAAGAAAAACGTGTACAAAACCTATGGAGAAAATTGAACCTTTAATGTGACGTCACATGACACCCGATGATGTCATAATTACGTCATCCTATTTTTTGTCTATAACACATCCTCGAATACTTGCAAACCAAGTTTGACCCCAACCGGACTTGTACTTTCAGAGTTAGACGGTCTTAAAAACTACACCTTTAATGTGACGTCACATGACCCCCGATGACGTCATCTTGATTATTTTGTTCTTGACCCTCCTAAGGATGGTGGTCGAGGTCTGTGCTAAGTCTCAAGTCGATCGAATTGACAGAAGTGTCAAATTCAATATTTTGAAGAAAAACGTGTACAAAACCTATGGAGAAAATTGAACCTTTAATGTGACGTCACATGACACCCGATGATGTCATAATTACGTCATCTTAATTTTCGTCTATAACACATCCTCGAATACTTGCAAACCAAATTTGACCCCAATCGGACGTGTACTTCCAGAGATAGAGGGTCTTAAAAACTGCACCTTTTGTGTAACGTCACATGACCCACGATGACGTCATCATGACGATTTTTCTCCTGGACCTCCTGGGGATGGTGGTCAAGGTGTGTGCTAAGTTTCAAGTCAATCAGATTCACCAAACTGTCAAATTAAATAGTCTGAAGAAAAACGTGTACAAAACCTATGGGGGAAAATTGCACCTTTAACGTGACGTCACGTGACCAAGAATTATGTAATCGCGACGAATTTGTTCTAGGACCGTCCTTGGGTGGTTGTCTAAATGTATGCCAAGTCTCAAGTCGATCGGATTTACAAAAGTGTCAAAGTGTATTGGCTGAAGAAAACTGTGTACAAACTATATGGAGAAAAGTCTGAAACTGAGGAAAAAAAGGAAAAAGAACTAGATGTGTTTGTGGACAAACACTAGCTGTTTCGGCAGTGTTAAATGATTCAATGACACCATCACAACATACTTTTATTGATAACAAATGTGACAAAAATGACAAAAACATTCATCTAAAACTATAACAAATACACCTTTAATGTGACATCTCATTACACCCGATGACATAATCATGACGTGACCCCAATTAATACCTATAACACATCCCGAAATACTTGCGTATCAATGTTGACCCAAATCGGACTTGTACTTTCAGAGATATATGGTCTTGAAAACTCACCTTTAATGTGACGTCACATGACACCCGATGTCGTTATCATTACGTCAGCTCAATGTATACCTATTACACATCCCGGAATACGTGCATACCAAGTTTGACCCCAATCGGACCTGTACTTCTAGAGATAGAGGGTCTTAACAACTACACCTTTAAGGTGACGCCACATTACACCCGATGACGTCATCATGCCATCACCTCCATTTATATTTATAGCACATCCCGGAATACCTGTAAACCAAGTTTGAGCACAATCGGACCTGTACTTCCAGAGATAGAGGGTCCAAAAAAATGCACCTTTAATGTGACGTCACATGACCCACGAAGACGTCATCATGACGATTTTTATCTTGGCCCTCCTGGGGATGGTGATCGAAGTGTGTGCTAAGTCGGAAGTCGATCGGATTTACCAAAGTGTCAAAGTCAATAGTCTGAAGAAAAACGTGTACAAAACCTATGGGGAAAAAACTGGACCTTTAACGTGATGTCACGTGACCACGAATGACGTAATCGTGACGAATTTATTCTAGAATCATCTGTGGGTAGTATGCTAAGAGTAGCTAGCCAAGTCTGAAGTCGATCGGATTTACCAAAGTGCCAAATATATATCGGGTGAAAAAACGTGTACAAATCTTATGGGGAAAACTACACCTTTAATGTGACGTCACACGACGTCGTTATGACGTCATTATGACGTCACCTTAATTTTCGTATATAACACATCCCGGAATACCTGTATACCAAGTTTGACACTAATCGGACTTGTACTTCCAGAGATAGAGGGTCCTAAAAACTGACCTTTAATGTGACGTCACATGACCCCCGATGACGTCATCATGGCGATTTTCATATTGGCCCTTCTGAGGATGGTGGTTGAGGTGTGCGCTAACTTTTAGGTCAATCGGATTTACTAAAGTGTCGAAGTCAATAGTCTTGATGAAAACGTGTACAAAACCTAAGGGGGAAAACTGAACCTTTAACGTGACGTCACGTGACCATGAATGACGTAATCGTGACGAATTTCTTCTAGAATCATCCGTGGGTAGTATGCTAAGAGTAGCTAGCCAAGTCTGAAGTCGATCGGATTTACCAAAGTGCCAAATATATATCGGGTGAAAAAACGTGTACAAATCGTATGGGGAAAACTACACCTTTAATGTGACGTCACATGACGTCGTTATGACGTCATTATGACGTCACCTTAATTTTCGTATATAACACATCCCGGAATACCTGTATACCAAGTTTGACACTAATCGGACTTGTACTTCCAGAGTTAGAGGCTCCTAAAAACTGAACCTTTAATGTGACGTCACATGACCCCCGATGACGTCATCATGGCGATTTTCATATTGGCCCTTCTGAGGATGGTGGTTGAGGTGTGTGCTAACTTTTAGGTCAATCGGATTTACTAAAGTGTCAAAGTCAATAGTCTGGATGAAAACGTGTACAAAACCTATGGGGAAAAATTGCACCTTTAACGTGACGTCACGTGACCATGAATGACGTAATCGCGACGAATTTCTTCTAGGACCATCCGTGGGTGGTGTTCTTATTGTATGCCAAGTTTCAAGTCGATCGGATCTACCAAAGTGTCAAAGTGTATTGGCTGAACGAAACGTGTACAAATCCTATGAGAAAAAGTCTGAAAGTGGAAAAAAAAAAAAAAAAAAAAAAAAAGAATAAAAAAAACTTTAACGAAAACAATAGCTGTTTCGGCTGAAATGCCGAAACAGCTAAAAAGAAAAAACTAGACATGTGTTTGTGGACAAACACAGAGCTGTTTCGGGTTTTTAAAATTGACTTTCAATATTTGTGTGGTGGTCTAAGTGTGTGCCAAGTCTGAAGTCGATCGGATTTACCAAGTGCCAAAAATATTGTTGGTTGAAAAAAACATGTACAAATCCTATAGGAAAAACTGCACCTTTAATGTGATGTCACATGATACCCGATGATGTCATCATGATCTCATCTTAATTTTCGTCTGTAACACATCCTGGAATGCTTGCATACCAAGTTCAACCCCAATCGGGCCTGTACTTCCAGAGATAGAGGGTCCTAAAAATTGCACCTTTAATGTGACGTCACATGACACCCGATGACGTCATCATAATGTCATCTTAATTTGTGTCTGTAACTCATCCTGGAATACATGAATACCAAGTTTGACCCCAATCGGACCTGTACTTCCAGAGATAGAGGGTCCTACAAACTGCACCTTTAATGTGACGTCACATGACACCCGATGACGTCATCATAATGTCATCTAATTTTTGTCTATAACTCATCCTGGAATACATGAATACTAAGTTTGACCCTAATCGGACCTGTACTTCCAGAGATAGAGGGTCCTAAAATCTGCCCCTTTAATGTGACGTCACATGACCCACGATGACGTTATCCTGACGATTTTCCCCTTGGCCCTCCTGGGTATGGTGGTCGAGGTGTGTGCTAAGTCTGAAGTCGATCGGATTTACCAAATTGTCAAATTCAATAGTTTGAAGAAAAACGTGTACAAAACCTATGGAGAAAATTGAACCTTTAATGTGACGTCACATGACACCCGATGATGTCATAATTACGTCATCTTAATTTTCGTCTATAACACATCCTCGAATACTTGCAAACCATGTTTGACCCCAACCGGACTTGTACTTTTAGAGTTAGAGGGTCTTAAAAACTACACCTTTAATGTGACGTCACATGACCCGCGATGACGTTATCCTGACGATTTTCCCCTTGGCCCTCCTGGGTATGGTGGTCGAGGTGTGTGCTAAGTCTGAAGTCGATCGGATTTACCAAATTGTCAAATTCAATAGTTTGAAGAAAAACGTGTACAAAACCTATGGAGAAAATTGAACCTTTAATGTGACGTCACATGACACCCGATGATGTCATAATTACGTCATCTTAATTTTCGTCTATAACACATCCTCGAATACTTGCAAACCATGTTTGACCCCAACCGGACTTGTACTTTTAGAGTTAGAGGGTCTTAAAAACTACACCTTTAATGTGACGTCACATGACCCGCGATGACGTCATATTGATTATTTTTCTCTTGGCCCTCCTAAGGATGGCGGTCGAGGTCTGTGCTAAGTCTCAAGTCGATCAAGTCTACGAAAGTGTCAAAGTCAATAGTCTGAAGAAAAACGTGTATAAACCCTATGGGGAAAAAAATTGCACCTTTAACGTCACGTCACGTGACCTTGAATGACGCAATCGTACCGAATTTCTTCAAGAGCCATCTGTGGGTGGTGTTCTAAGTGTATACCAAGTTTCAAGTCGGTGGGATATACCAAAGTGTCAAAGTCAAGAGTCTAAAGAAAAACGTGTACAAAACCTATGGGGAATATTTTACCTTTAACATGACGTCACGTGACCTTGAATGACGTAATCGCGACGAATTTCTTCTAGGACCGTCCTTGGGTGGTTGTCTAAATGTATGCCAAGTCTCAAGTCGATCGCATTTACTAAAGTGTCAAAGTGCTATGGCAGAACAAACGTGTGTAAATCCTATGGGTAAAAACACTGAAAGTGGAAAAAAAAAAAAAAAAAAAAAAAAAAAAAAAAAAGAAAAAAAAAAACTTTAACGAAAACAAAAGCTGTTTCGGTGAAAAACCGAAACAGCTAAAAACTAGAAATGTGTTTGTGGACAAACACAGAGCTGTTTCGGATGCCTAATTTGTTTTGTAATAAGTGGGTGGTGGTCTAAGTGTGTCGCAAATCTGAAGTCAATCTGATTTACCCAAGTGCCAAAGATATATTGGTTGAAAAAAAACCGTGTACAAATCCTTTGGGGAAAACTACACCTTTAATATGACGTTCCGTGACCCACGATGACGTCATAATTACTTCATCTTAATTTTCGTCTATAACACATACTCGATTACTTGCATACCAAGTATGACCCCAATCGGACCTGTACTTCTAGAGATAGAGGGGCTTATCAACTGAACCTTTAATGTGACGTCACATGTCCAACGATGACGTCATACTGACGAAGTTCCCCTTGGCCCTCCTGGGGATGGTGGTCGAGGTGTGTACTAAGTCTCGAGGCGATCAGATTGACCAAAGTGTCAAATTCAATAGTCTGAATAAAAACGTGTACAAAACCAATGGGGAAAATTGAACCTTTAATGTGACGTCACATGACACCCGATGATGTCATAATTACGTCATCTTAATTTTTGTCTATAACACATCCTCGAATACTTGCAAACCAAGTTTGACCCCAACCGGAATTGTACTTTCAGAGTTAGAGGGTCTTAAAAAACTACACCTTTAATGTGACGTCACATGACC
This sequence comes from Crossaster papposus, assembly GCA_037893245.1. Taxonomy (NCBI): domain Eukaryota; kingdom Metazoa; phylum Echinodermata; class Asteroidea; order Velatida; family Solasteridae; genus Crossaster; species Crossaster papposus. Next base: position 95,128 of record JBAIAA010001005.1, read on the forward strand.
CGCGATGACGTCATCTTGATTATTTTTTTCTTGGCCCTCCTAAGGATGGTGGTCGAGGTCTGTGCTAAGTCTCAAGTCGATCGAATTTACCAAAGTGTCAAAGTCAATAGTCTGAAGAAAAACGTGTACAAAACCTATGGGAAAAAAATGCACCTTTAACGTGACGTCACGTGACCATGAATGAGGTAATCGTTACGAATTTCTTCTAGGACTATCTGTGGGTGGTGGTCTTAGAGTATGCAAAGTCTCAAGTCGATCGGATCTACCAAAGTGTCAAAGTGTACTGGCTGAACAAAACACGTGTACAAATCCTATGAAGAATAGTCTGAAACAGAAGAAGAAAAAAAAAAAAAAAAAAAAACTTTAACGATTACAAAAGCTGTTTCGGTGAAAAACCGAAACAGCTAAAAAAAAAAAAAAACTTTAACGAAAACAATAGCTGTTTCGGCTGAATTGCCGAAACAGCTAAAAAAAACTAGACATGTGTTTGTGGACAAACACAGAGCTGTTTCGAGTGTCCAAAGTTACTTTCAATGTGTATGTGGTGGTCTTTTGTGTGTGCCAAGTCTCAAGTCGATCAGATTTACTAGTGTCAAAGTCAATAGTCTAAAGAAAAACGTGTACAAAACCTATGGGGGACAAATTAAACCTTTAACTTGACGTCACGTGACCTTGAATGACGCAATCGTGCTGAATTTCTTTCAGAAACATCTGGTGGTGGTGTTCTGAGTATATGGCAAGTTTCAAGTCGGTCGGATTTACCAAAGTGTCAAATTCAATAGTCTGAGGAAAAACGTGTACAAAACCTATGGGGAAAATTTCACCTTTAACGCGAAGTCACGTGACCTTGAATGACGTAATCGCGACGAATTTCTTCTAGGACCGTCCTTGGGTGGTTGTCTAAGTGTATGCCAAGTCTTAAGTCGATCGGATTTACCAAAGTGTCAAAGTGTATTGGCTGAAAAAACGTGTACAAATCCTATGGGAAAAAGTCTGAAAGTGGAAAAAAAAAAGAAAAAAAAAAAAAACTTTAACGAAAACAAAAGCTGTTTCGGTGAAAAACCGAAACAGCTAAAAAAAACTTTAACAAAAACAATAGCTGTTTCGGCTGAATTGCCGAAACAGCTAATAACAATGCGAGAACCCGGTAATTATTGCGTGATAATGACTGGGTTGGGGGATGACCGCTAGTGACATGGGCGGAGATCCCGGGGAGATGGGGGCGTAAATATACCCCCCCCCCCCCCTCCCCCCCCCCCCCCCACCCCCTCCCCCCACCCCACCCCCCCTAAACCCCCACCCCCACTCCCCACGAAGAGACAATTCTATTAATTGAATAATTCTGCAAAACTAATCACCTATCTTTATTAACGTTTGCTATATTTAAGAAGATTGAAATTTCTTCTTTCCCATGATACCTTAATCTTGTTTATTCTATGGATATTTATGTTTCAAACTGCCAAACGAAAAAAGGACGAACTTTACAAGCGATTTTCTCGAAAGTTTGTTCAGACCGTGAAAGGCTCAATTTGCCTCTTCGTGAAAACGGTGACGACATGACTCCCGATAATGTCATCATGCTGTCATCCTAATTTTCGTCTACAACACATCCTGGAATACTTGCATACCAAGTTATACCCCAATCGCGCCTGTACTTCCAGAGATAGAGGGCCTTATAAACTGCACCTTTAATGTGACGTTACGTGACCCACGATGACGTCATCATGACGTTTTTCTTCTTGACCCTTCTGGGGATGGTGGTCGAGGTGTGTGCTAAGTCTCAAGTCTATCGGATTTACCAGAGTGTCAAAGTCAATAGTCTGAAGAAAAACGTGTACAGAACCTATAGGAAAAATTGAACCTTTAATGTGACGTCACGTGACCTTGAATGACGTAATAGTGCCGAGTTTCTTTTAGGATTATCTGTGGGTGGTGTTCTAAGTCTATGCCAAGTCTCAAGTCGATCGGATTTACCAAAGTATCAAAGTGTATGGGCTGAAGAAAAAAATGTACAAATCTTATGGAGAAGATCGAGTCTGAAACAGATGGAAAACAAAAACTAGACATGTGTTTGTGGACAAACACAGAGCTGTTTCGAGTGTCTAAAATTACTTTCAATATGTGTGTGGTGGTCTTTTGTGTGTGCCAAGTCTGAAGTCAATATAGTCTGAAGAAAAAAACGTGTACAAACCCTATGGGAAAAAATCACGTTTAACGTGACGCCCCGTGACCTTGAAGGACGCAATTGTGCCGGAATTCTTCAAGGACCATCTGTGGGTGGTGTTCTAAGTGTATGCCAAGTTTCAAGTCGGTCGGATTTACCAAAGTGTCAAAATCAATAGTCTGAAGAAACCGTGTACAAAACCTGTAGGGGAAAAAATTGAACCTTTAACATGACGTCACGGGACCTTGGATGACGCAATCGTGGCGAATTTCTTCTTGGAACATCTGGGGGTGGTCTTCTAAGTGTATGCCAAGTTTCAAGTCAGTCGGATTTACTAAAGTGTCAAAGTCAATAGTCTAAAGAAAAACGTGTACAAAACCTACGGGGGACAAATTAAACTTTTAACTTGACTTATCGTGACCTTGAATGACGCAATCGTGCTGAATTTCTTTCAGGAACATCTGGTGGTGGTGTTCTGAGTTTATGGCAAGTTTCAAGTCGGTCGGATTTACTAAAGTGTCAAAATCAATAGTCTGAAGAAAAACGTGTACAAACCTATGGGGAAAAAATTCACTTCAACGTGACGTCACGTGACCTTGAATGACGTAATCGTGACGAATTTCTTCTAGGACCGTCTGTGGGTGGTGGTCTAAGTGTGTGCCAAGTCCGAAGTCGATCCGATTTACCAAAGTGTCAAAGTGTATGGTCTGAATAAACGTGTGCAAATCCTATGGAGAAAAGTCTGAAAAAGGAGAAAAAAAAGAAGAAAAAAAAACTTTAACGATTACAAGAGCTGTTTCGGTGAAAAACCGAAACAGCTAACTAGAAATGTGTTTGTGGACAAACACAGAGCTGTTTCGCGTGTCTAAAATGGTGGTCTGGTGGTGAGTGGTGGTCTAAGTGTGTACCAACTCTGAAGTCGATCCGATTTACCAAAGTGCCAAATATATATTGGTTCAAAAAAACGTGTACAAATCCTATGGGGAAAACTACACCTTTAATGTGACGTCACATGACACCCGATTACGTCATCATGACTTCAACATAATTTTCGTCTATAACACATCCCGGAATACCTAAATACCGAGTTTGACCCCAATTGGACTTGTACTTCAAGAGATAGAGGGTCTTAAAAACTACACCTTTAATGTGACGTCACATGATCCACGATGATGTCATCATGACGTCACCCTGAATAAGCGGCTTGCAAAAGGTCATTTTGCGGATGCCAATGATGACCCGTAGATCAGAGCCGGTATTTCCCGGGCACGTCCAAAATCGTTGGATGAAGCGATTAGAGCGGCCTTGGAGACCGAGTCGTTTATAAGGGTAGAGAAGTCCAGAGAAAAAGAGAAATAACTTAAGTTTGCTCGCAGTATCACCGAAGGACAGGCTAACCAGTTAACGAGTGAGTTAGCCGACGTAAGAACCACGCTGGCAAGCGTCGTCAGGACAGTGGATCAGTTGAATCAGGAGTTTAGAGAAAATCATCCGAGATGGAGGGGGAAATCCGTCTAACTCCAACGTGCACCCCGATCTAGACAGTATAAAGTGTTTTGCGTGTGGTGGCCAGGGACATTTTGCACGTGACTGTCGCATGAAAAATGAACAAAACTGAAAAAGTCAGGGAAACGGGACCAGGCGGACTCAGCGGACCGGGAGGCCGTCAATGGCAGGAAATGGTCCGGAGAGATTCCCACAGCAGAAACAGTAGCGCCAACAGTACAGGCATATTCTAGTGTAGCAGATAGCTATAGAGGTCCCGTATTTTGCTCTCCAGTTTGGAGAAGGCCAACGGTGTTTTGCCGGCCTGACTGCCGATGATTTTTTGAATACCGCTTGACAATGGGTTTGCCGAGTTCGGGGGGCTACTAAGTCACGGAACCTCAAAAGCCAGACTTCTTCTGTAAGTAATGATTATGATTTACTCAGGTATATTACTTTACTTAAATTTGTAATTTTTTTGGATTTGGATATTTTGTTTTGTATTTGAAATAATTAGCGATCTCGAGATTGTTTATTTCGTGAGTTAAAAACCCATTGAGGAAAGTGGAATTATTTATGTATTGGTAATGTAAACTAAATTACATGGCTTTTGGGTTGGAACGGGGGCACGCGTTTAACCCAGTTGTCCACCTAAATATGCCACCGGGAGCGTTATGCCGACGACCAGAATCCCTTGGATCTGACGTCACCCACTGGAGGCCGTCGACAACCAGACTATGATGTCCGCCGTTCCTGTCCGCCGTTCCTGTCCGCCGTTCCTGTCCGCCGTTCCTGTCCGCCGTTCCTGTCCGCCGTTCCTGGTCGCCGTTACTGGTCGCCGTTCCTAGTCGCCGTTCCTGACGGCGTTCCTGTCCGCCGTTCCTGTCCGCCGTTCCTGTCCGCCGTTCCTCGGCCCGCCGTTCCTGCCCGCCGTTCCTGTCCGCCGTTCCTCGGCCCGCCGTTCCTGCCCGCCGTTCCTGTCCGCCGCTCCTGCCCGCCGTTCCTGTCCGCCGTTCCTGTCCGCCGTTCCTGCCCGCAGTTCCTGCCCGCCGTTCCTGCCCGCCGTTCCTGCCCGCCGTTCCTGTCCGACGTTCCTGTCCGCCGTTTCTCACCGCCGTTTCTCACCGCCGTTTCTCACCGCCGTTTCTCGCCGCCGTTCCTGTCCGTCGTTCCTATCCGTCGTTCCTATCCGTCCGTCGTCCTGGTACCGTGATTATGTTGGTGGTGGTGATTTATATTGTATTAATTACATTCAAAATGTCAATTATAAATATAGTTAACTATTTTTTATTCAAGTCTGAACTGTCCTATAATTAAATTCTTTAATTCTAAAATTTGGTTTAGTGTTTTGTATTACTTTTCTTGGTGAAGTTCATTTACTTGTTTCTTATAACTGTATCACCTTCGCAATCGTTCCAATTATGGTGGACCTTGTGACACAATTTGTTTAAGGATGTATAATGGCCCTGTCACACCAGAACGTTTTAGGCCAACGCGTGAATAGCGCGTTAAAAATAGTTGATACGCTTACAAACGCTAAACTTCCACAGAAAAAGTCAAGTAGAACCGTGATTGCAGCGTGTCCATAACGAGTTGTTAACGGGTTCATAACGTTCGCCAGCGCGTGAGTAACGCGTTAGTAACGCGCTCGACGACTGATGAACGACTGCCCAGCGCGTGAGTAGCGCGTTCCAACGCGCGCCAGCGTACTGCAACGACCACATGATTAGTTGTATAAAAAGCCGGCGCCCTACTACACTAATGGCCCTGTCACACCATAACGTTTTAGGCCAACGTGTTGGAATTTCGGTAACACGCGGGTAAACGTTGACCAACGCCAGGCCAGCGTTCGCAACACGCTAAGCGCGTTACCCACACGCTGTCACACGCTGTCACACGCTGAGGCAAAAATACATTTTTCAACATACCTACAAATTTCAGCGTTTGCCAGCGTGTGACTGTACACGCTGTCGGCGCGCAGGATGGTCGTTACTCACGCGTCGAACGCGCTAGACGATTGTTACCAACCCACTACTCACATGCTGGCGACCCGCTGTCGTATTTTTACTATAAATCAGTGATACGTTCCTCACACGGTGAGCGCGTTCCTCACACGATACCCACGCACTGGCATAAGCTATGAACCCGTTATCAACTTGTATGGACACGCTGAAATCACGGTTCCACTTGACTTTTTCTGTGAAAGTTCAGCGATTGCCAGCCGTATCAACTATTTTTAAGGCGCTACTCATGCATTGGCCTAAAACGTTCTGGGTGACAGGGCTATAACCATCGTGTCGCCAGAGTACGCCAGCGTACGCCAGCGTGCGTCAGCGTGTGAGTAGCGGGTTGATAACGATCGCCTAGCGTGTTCGACGCGTGAGTAACAAACCTCTAACGCTCCGCCAGCGTGTGCAGTCACACGCTGGCAAACGCTGGAAATTGTATGTATGTTGAAAAAAATATGTTTTTTTCAGCGTGTGACAGCATGTCACAGCGCGTGAGTAACGCGCTCAGCGTGTTGCTAACGCTGGCCTAGCGTTGGTCAGCGTTTGCCAGCGTGTTGCCAAAATTACAACACGTTACTCACGCGTTGGCCTAAAATGTTCTGGTGTGACAGGGCCATAAGTAAAGATGTGGTGGACACAGCTGATTGTCTTATTGTCGTTAACACAACTTGTAATAAATGTATAAGTAAAAGTTGCGGACAAAGTACTTAAGCTGATCATGGCAATTGTTGTTTAAGTTGTAAAACAAAAACAAACCAAAACCAAAACCCGCTGAATTGTTATATTAATTTATATATTTATACAGAACGCTGGGGACAGCGTAAGTCTCGGGAGGGGGTGGTGTGGTGGTTGAGCCCCCGCCCTCTTTATTTTGATATCAGTAATAATGTGTTTATACAACTGTTATAAACTTTACTCACACACGTTTGCAGTCGCGGTTTCTCATCTCCGTACCGCGGCGGACTTCGCTGTATTATTTTACTATTTTTAGACAACCTCGTCCAAATTCTTTTAAGTAATATTAATGCAAATTTTCCCTTTAAATTGATCTGTTATATGTATAAATTAAGAAATTTATTCACTTTGTCAAGAAGATATTTAGTTCTTTAATTGTACAAAATGTATCCTCGTTTTATCAAGATAATGCCAGTTAAATGTTTCATTTAAGTCGTACGATACGTATCGCGCGATAGCGCGGGGTATAATGTGCTTGTTGTTGCTAGGACAATTCAGTCGCTGAATAGACAAGCTGCTGTGTTGTTCTAGGTAAGTGTAAGCTCTTGCAGATAATTGTGTTGCCATTTACTCCGGATTCCTTTTATTATTTCTTGTGTCAAAAAATATATAAGAACTTGAATCAAACATTACAGGAAACATATATTATTTTATTTATTAAGTTGAAATTGTGTTATTATAGTTATTAATTCTGTCTAATTATCTTTACTAGTTAAATTACTCCAGTGAAATTACTCTGGTGTAATTGCTCCGGAGACGGAAGTTGGCTCGAGGCGAATTGTTTCAATGAATGTGTGTTTTTATTAAAGAGACAACATTGCATAAAGTGTGTATTAAATATTCTAATTGATAAGTGATGACTGAGTCGCTGAATAGACAAGCTGCTGTGTTGTTCTAGGTATACCGACATGCACCTGACTCGACGACTCAAAATACTCCGGCGACTCCGGATAAATGAGCAGGGCACCATACTGGGTTGAAGTAAACTGGGAAAGTTTGGGAAGTAAACAGCGCTTGGTATAAAAAGACAGGAACCGACATGGTGGCGGGGTTGCAATTTACATTCGAAATACCCTATAATGTTCTCTCGCCGTGAAGATATCAAAATAGATGATGTCGAGTGTATATGGGTTGAAATTAAGTGTAAACAAAGACAGCCTGTTCTTATTGGTTCTATTTATAGGCCTCCTTCAAGCTCTGTCGAATTTATGGGAAAACTGAGTGATATCCTTAATAAGGCCTCATGTGAATGTAAAGAAATTATTACAACTGGGGACTTTAATTATGATGTTTCAGAGGAACACGATAGTATACAATCAAATCCAATTATTTCTTGTTTTAGTTTGTTTCAAATGGCCCAACTCATACATGACCCAACACGTGTCACTGATTCCACTCAAACTACCATCGATCTCATTTTTAGTTCCCACCCAGAGCTAATAAAGGACTGTGGTGTTTTACCACACTCTAAAAAATAAGTACACAATGTTGTGGTGTTAAAAAGGGAACACGGTAATTGCGGGGTAAAACGCTACGCAACAGGGGTTGTGTCAAAATTTACTCAACTTCTGTGTAAAACGTTTACCGAACGGCGATCGCGAAAAAACAAAGATAACATAAGAATAACTGCTCGACGCTGGTTGAAAAAACCCGCTGTTTTTCGTGCTTTTCTCGGCATCCATGATTGTAAAACTTCGGACAGCTCAGTTAAACGATATTTACTATAAAATACAACCCCATCAAATCTACTCATTCATGATAATTCAAACAATGACCAATGGTGTATACTACCTTTAACCCATAGTTGGGTAACAAAGTACTCAACTTTTGTACTCAACACATTTACGCAGCGGAGTTTGACACTTTGTTTTTAGAGAGCAGTCTTAATCAGTGATCATTATCTTGTTTATGGGTTACACAGTTTGAAAACACCAAAAAATGAAAGGTCGTTTTTGGTTGTTATGATGTGGATAATGCGTGGTGTATACGGTACTCCAAATTTATGATTATTATTAAAGGGAAACTACACCCATAGTTTATAATTGCATAATGTTAAAGAGTGTCAATTGCCATTGTGACTTGATTTTTATTTCATTTTTATCGGTTTCGGTAATCATATAAAACAGATATTTTCTCGCACTGAGCTTACCGTCATGCGAGCTGCCATTTTGTTCTGGTTTATCGGTACATCCGAGATATGTGACGTGGTGTCTGCACCATCAGTACTTGAAGCCCGATAGATAGCGGCCCTACACGCAAGTGAACCCTTTTGTGTACGGTATAGTGTATACATAATGTGTACTGTACATGTGAAAGTGGGCTCAGAGTCACACAGAGAAAGACCTAATGCAATAATTACTAGCTCACAGATTTTATATTCTTCTCAAAAAATACAAAAATAAACGATAGTTTGTGGCGCGTCAAGTCGATATTCTGCACAGAAATGCAATACATGTACTCGCAATAGTCGGGCGCCGTACAACATACGTCTGCATAATGTAGTTGGCCGCGTCAAGGTGGGATACCAGTGCGAACAACAGGCAATAAAGCGATGTGCATTGAGGTGCAGACACTACGTCATAATTTTCCGGGCGAGGCGGGAAATTTGAACAATATGGCCGCGCCCTTGTACTCCTGAATGGCAAGAAATCGTGAATATAATAGGCGCGTGTGTCGATCTGAAATTCGGTACCCTCTGGAGACCATATGTTCTCGATAACAAATCAAAATAAATTCGTTGCGGAGTCAGTATGTTGCCATATATTCTTTTAGACTAGGTAAAATATTATTGAGCCTGAAATTTCCCTTTAACTTCCATGCGCCAGTCAAAACAAAACGCATTCGGGGTTCCCTTAGCACCGTGGCTCGATAGCGAAATTCTTAAACTTATGCGACAACGCGATCGTGTACACAAAATTGCAAAGCACATAGGCTTACAAATCCATTGTGATTCATACAAAAACCTGCGGAACAATGTAACTAATAAAATCAGCAGTAAAAAGAGTAATTACTACACATCTGCCATAGAAGAAAATAAAAGCAATTCATCTATGCTGTGGAAAACTCTGAAGGAGGTACTCCCTAAGAAACAAAAAACTGTACCAAATTCGATTACTTCCCCAAATGGGGAAAATATTGACGATATCGCCGACATTGCTGATACATTAAATGAAAACTTTTTCAACAATTGGCAAGCGTACTGCTGGAAACTATTCTTTGCGTGAACTTGTAATAGATGACAATACTGACGCCTCTATTTTGGATTCTTTTGACGAAGAATGCGTATAGTACCTAATATTGCAGAAGAGTTTGTTCAAAAGCAAATATCATCCTGCCGGTTGGGAAAGCAACAGGCCCGGATAGAATTAGTGTTAAAATGATTACAATTGCTTTACCTTATATCATTAAATCTTTAACTCATATTTGTTACCTGTCTATAAGATGTGAACGATACCCTAAAGATTGGAAACATGCTTTAGTAACACAAATTGACAAGGGAGGAGATAAATGTAGTACCTATCGGCCTATTTCTATACTGCCAATTATCTCTAAGATTTTAGAAAGATGGGTGCACTCATCGGTATATAGATACCTTGATGAAAACAATCTGATTCCTATAGTTGCCAGTCGGGATTTAGAGCCATGCACTCAACTGAAAGCACACTACACGACTTAACAAACAAGTGTTTTGCGGCTATGGAGAATGAACAAGTTACAGGCAGTGTGTTTATAGACCTCAGTAAAGCATTTGAAACTAGAAAGGATGAACATGTCATCTTCTGTAATTAATTGGTTTAAGTCGTACCTAAGTGATCGTAGTCAGTCTGTAAATATTTGCGGCACCATATCAAAAGTCCTGTCCGTAAACACTGGTGTTCCGCAGGGGTCGATACTAGGTCCAATTTTATTCCTTGTATATACCAGCGATCTTCCATTTTGTATTGCCCCAAACTGCAACTTATTTATGTACGCTGATGACTCCATAATAACGTGTAGCTCCTCCAACATTAATATAATAGAAAGTAGCTTAAATACAGCTCTTACTAGTTTTCACATCTGGTGCGTAATAAACAAGCTAGCATTAAACGCCTCCAAAACCAAATGCATGCTCATGGTATCAAGGCAGAAAATATGTAATGTTGATTTAAATGTATGCATTGCTGGTAGTCGTATCGAAAATGTGAAGTCTTAATGTCTGGGTGTAGTTATTGATGAAGCATTAGGTTGGGGCCCACATGTCGAATACGTAAGAAAAACTGCTGTATCTAAATTAGGTATACTAAGAAGAATCCGTCATTGTGTTCCCCAACACAGCCTACACACACTATTTGTAAATTTAGTTATGCCAACATTAGAGTATTGTTGTACTGTGTGGGGTGGAAGGTACATATCTCACGATAATATGTGAAACAGATGTCTCAAATGAGCCGCGCGGATAATCCTCAAATATACATTCCTTACCCCTTCAGAGGATTATGTTTGCTCGTCTTAATTGGGCTCCTTTTAAAAAAAGAGTCAAGTCAAAAAAGGCTATTCTTGTCTTCAAAAGTCTCAACAAAATGACTCCTTTGTACATGTCAAATATTTTCACTCCACTTGCAGTTATTCGCGAAACAAGGCAATCAACCCACACGGCGCTGAAAGTTCCTTTCGCCAAAAAAAATTTGATACGCCACAAGTTGAAAATTGAATTTACTCAGTGTGTGCCCTGTGACAACCCATACAAAATGGTGCTCAATGCATGTTTACAAAACAAAGAAAGATCTGTTATACAACTATTTTGTTTAATACATAAAGGATACTATTAGTATTAACGTCGTTTAATGTTACCGCGACGGTTTGTTAATTCGCAAATGCAAACCTTTCTTTTGATATACATATTAAGTATCAGAATCGTACACATTTATCGTGTTCGATTACTTCCCCCGTGCTTACTCGGGTAAGCGCGACGCCGTTGGATTTGACGCTCATGTGACTCCTCGAGTAACCCACTCGCCGAGTTGGTTTTTTGAGGAAGTATCCTATCCCTAAAAAAAACATGGCTGTCCGGCGATGAGCCAGCGGTGGAAAGTTCAATTTTTTATTTTTTTTATCGAATTTAGTTTGAAAGATGCGGCGACACTAATCAATTTTGGGAGTTTTCAAGGAAAAAAATACAAGTCATTACTCTTGCACGTGGCCGCGTATGAACGTCACATCGTTTAGTCGATCATTAATGATCCGAGATCGTTCGTTTACTCTCGTTTAACGCATGTACAACCGTTCCCCGATTTAGAGGCACGAGGAAGCGCGGGTGAGTAATCGAACACACTGAGTAGTGTTCTTTCGTTTTAGACGGGTACGGTTCATTATGATATGGCTTAGACGGTGTACGTCTCCTATCCAATCAAAAGCCGTGCAAAACAATACAGCCCCCCTGTCCAATCGCTGGCCAGATGACGACCGGTCGTCACGTACGTCATCAGGCTTTTGTTATTACGCATAAAAACAAAAAATGTTATGTTTGCGTAACCCGACCGACCCTAAAAATACGGCCGACCCTGGATATATTTTTTTTCAAGGGACGAAATGTAATGATTAAAATATATATAAATCTAGTTATAAATACGTTTGAAACCATTTCTGACCGTTTCTCATTGTTGTGTGTGTGGATTGTGTATATATATATTGAACCTGGAAACGCTATCGTGTATCACTACCGGCTGAAACAATTAGAAAACATATCATTTTCATTGCTGGGAGAAAAAAATAAATAATAATGTTACATATTCAGCATGAATTAATTTATTTAAATTAAAGGAAGCTTTTCCTGCGGTTTGTTATAATAACAATGTACAGGGGACAAGCAAAGCTGCTCATCTAGCAATGAAAATCGTCATCTTTGTTCAATTTCTATGCCTTGTTTGCAACATTTGGAGTCAGCGGGTAATTTAAGTAGCATGGAACAATGCATTGCTGCAAGGATATCCCTTGGATAGACAGATCATTTAGATTTCTATGTATCCTGTGGTAATTTTTTGTCAGTAATTTTTTATTTGATTGTATTTACTTTTTATTTTATGTTATCTATGATACCTTTTTTTGTGAGCCATGATCAATTGGGTTTGATAAAAGCCGCGAGTGGAGAGGAGGGGGTCGTAACTTTGCGTGTTTAATCTAATCTAATCTTGGTAATAATTGAACTTTATTCAGGCAAAATTATGTAAATAAAAAGAAGTAAATACAACAGATAAAAAAGTACTGACGAAATGATCTGATCCAAATGATCTGTCTATCTTTGTAGCAATGCATTGTTCCATGCTACTTAAATTACCCGCTGACTCAAAATGTCGCAATACAACAAGGCATAGAAATTGAACAAAGATGACTTATTCCATTCCATTTGTTGTTATAACAAACCGCAGAAAAGCTTTCTTTAATTTGAATAAATTAAGAATAAGATTAAAACTGCTGCAAACTGCTTACTGGCTGGAATGACCTGAAATATACAAATCAAAAAAGTTAAGAGGGCCTAATATTTCGATCTTAACAAGATCTTCTTCAGAGACATAATGTCTCTGAGGAAGATCTTGTTAAGATATTGTTAAGATCGAAATATTAGGCCCTCTTAACTTTTTTGAATAAATTAAATTATGCTGAATATGTAACTTTAACTTGTTATTGCTAATAACAAAAGCCTGACGTGACGTATGAACCGAAAGCGAAAGAACAGTCCTGTGAGACTCGGGGAATTCCCCGCGTATTGCGAAACCCGTTGTATGGCAAGGTCAATAATTGGTACAATGTATACGGTGTTAGTAAATAACCATCACAAACTAACAAACGTAAAATATATTAAACTGTATTTATTCATTTATTTACAACCATCTTTATGAGGGTAGCCCATCTAGCAAAACTGATAATTTGAGGCCCTCAGTACATAAACATACATCAAGACAAAACCTTAAAGAAAGAAACAACAATAGGTCAATTAAAACAGGTCATCTTAATAAAGAATGCATATAAAATGACCAAGACTAAAAACCTCCATCCCAACTGATCACATTATTTACAATCTTTGCAAAACACGTGCGATATTAAAAACGATAAAATTGGAGACACCGACGTAAACAAAATAAACTCTAATTTAACTCTAACCCCTTGGCTCTCACTCTTTAAAGCATACTGAACCTAACAAACTTCAACAGCTCACACAGGATCAGTAATTATTGGTAACACTGTACTGAACCTGCCAAACTATAACAGTTGAAATTTGATTGGCTATTAAAGTACAGATGGGTCAATGCATTGTTCAGTATCAGCGCATGACTGGACAGTGGTATGTGCTTGGGTGGGGACACATTATGGCATACATGTATTTATTTACAGTTAACCAGGAACTGTTTTTGTTTGAATTGACAACACCACAAAACACAATGGAAACTGACAAAGAAATTTAAGTTGTTTGTCTCATTGGGTCTACCGTAGCTAAGCTAGGTTCACTGCGCACGAGCATACTGTTTAGCCTTTTTCTGCAACAAACACACCAGTTGAGTGGTGCGTGTTGATGTGAGTTAGTCTTGCATACGCACTGTGGACCTCCGAACAATATAGGTCCACACGATGCGGGAAGAGGTACGGTTTGTGGACTTGCACACGTCCACAATCCGTTTTTCAGTTTCCGAAAAAGAGCGCTAGAGGAAAAACGGGTTAGGGTTATATATAGAAAAGATAGAAGGGACAGCTGAGAGGCCCATAATCCAAATTTGAGGGTAAGATGGTTTTTGGGGAAGCGAGAAAAATGAGTATTTAGTCAAAGTTTGTTAACTACACGAAGACAAAGGAATGTCCACAGTACGTATGTAAGGTAAAGCGTGACGTGTGCGTAGCGTTCATTAGCCTCTGTCATACAATGACGACAATTAACCGAAGAGGGCGTTTTGCGGAAATTTGTCCATATGGCTTTCGAGCTCTCGCGTAAGACTAACGTAATTAGCTATACCATGGAGGAAAGACAACAGATAGTTAGTGAATTGCGGGGAAATAATTAATACAAAAATGGCCAATCATAAAACTAGATTTGCTTTCCTGCACTTGAAAAGACCCGCGGTGTATTTATGCTCCTTAGAAAACCGGTTAGGCCCAACATTTGAACAATTTCTTTTTTCAGTGGCACTGAACTGAAGCTTTATTTGAATGCCATATATTTGAATGCCATACAGTTAACAAATTCTGGGGCCAATTCATAAAAGCAATATTGTTTTGTTGATTTTTGAATTTTGTTTTACATCAAATATAAATTTGGGGCTTTACACACAAGCACTTTGTTCACATAATTACTATATGGACGTTAAACCTCAACGTTCCTGATCCTGCAATGTTAATTTAAAAACCAACAGGTTTTAAATACTGTCACATTAAATGTAGACGCCTGTGAAATATAGTATCTTTCACCCTTTTATTGACTGAAACCTTATATGGGTCATAAATGACAAAAGAAGTTCGTAAATATTACACTTGGATTTTCCAAGAATTATTCAATTGCGCCACGACTTAGGGAACACTCGGTCGATTGTGTGCCAAATTTCTTGACGCCACCGTTTTGGGTTTTTTCGGACTTACGTTTACTTAAGTTTACACCTAAATTGTTAACAGAGGGTAAATAGCAAGCATTAATATCATTAACATGATAAAAGTACAATGAATTTGCAGTTTGTCAACAAAGAAGTTTGGCAATATTGCATGAGGACGGTCGGCCCAACATTAACTGTTTTATATAAACAATGTAAACGTCGAAGTACAGCTATAGATACGCACGTACGTATAGCGCAGCACACTTTCACCAACTGACAATTGTTTCAGTCGCTGTTTCTTTCTCTTACGTAATTTTACGGTTTTGGATGACATTCAGCCTTATGCCTACGGTTTATTCTTCCGAAATAGCCACAGCATTTAGAGCTCCGTCGTAAGCCATAAAGTTTTGACATCGACGACACACGTGTTGCTGTTGTTAAGCGCCGCCATCTTGACAATTTTCTGCGCGTTGACCTTTTAGGTCATGACAGAGGCTAATGTACATTATGTATTGATGTGCATGTAGCCTATTAATCTTGTCAGATATTATTATGCTTTACATTATTGTCAGTTTATTAAGTTATCTTTATTCGTGTAAGGCGAGCTGGACTTCTATCTTTCTAATTTGTGAATGCATGAGAAACCCAGGTAAGTGAACAAATCAATTCAAAGGGACCGTTATCGTGAAGGTTTAAAACAACACTTGATTTTGTCCTCCAAAATACTGTATTCAGTGGCGCATGGAGGAATAAGAGTTCTTATTCCTTCATGAGTGGCGTAGCTACGACTTTCTTCTTCAGTTGAGGCGGGTGGGGGTGGGGGGTGGGGGGGGGGGGGGGGGGGGGTGGGGGGGGGGGGGGGGGGGGGGGGGGTAGGGGGGGGGGGGGGGGGGGGTGAGGAGGGGGGGGGGGGGATACCAAGCGATACAAAGATCTCCCAATTCGGATAAGTAGTTTCGATTCCAGCGCCATTGATGCGAACCCATTAAGGCCCAAATTTGTCGTGTTAAATAAGAGTATAGCAGCATTACAAATGACACGTTTAGTATTGACAACCTTATCCAAACCTAGCCCACCGTTAACAACAAATTACCAAAGTGCCTCATTAATATGAAAGTTTAAAAGAATTTATTGAGTGTAATATAATAACCTAGAATAGGGGAGAGCGGGGCTAGTCAGCCCCATTTTCTTTCTCACTAGCCTAGAGATGTAAATTTTCAGACTAGAAAGCCATACTTTTTACATGTAAAAGCACTAATATTTGGCTAAATACCACTACAATTTTTGGAAATACAGGTCTTACAGTAACAGCAGGAGTAACACATAAAGACAAGTGGGCAAACTTACCCCACACCCATCCAGTTGGGACAGGTTTGCCCACATGGTGGGGCAAATTCGCCATATTCAAAAATAAGTCGAAACAATGCACAAACTATCATATATTGCATACAACACTACTTTAAAATGTTTATTTGAGACTATATTAACCTATAGATGTAAATAATAGCTTGTGTTTTTTTCTTTAAAAGTTCAGTCTCGTTTAGTATCTTAAAATATATGAATATAAGCAAACCAAATGGTTATGAACCACAACTTGTGATTTCTGAGCAACAGTTCTGTCTCATTAAACTGTTGAATATTAAAAGAAAAAGCTATACACTAAGTAGTTATAAATCACAACTTGCGTTTTTTCAAATATTTTACGGTAGCCTAATCTTTTCTCTATTTAAACTGCTGAATGCAAACTGAATATTCTAGCAAACTAAATATTGTTGAGCCACAACTTGTAATTGGTAATCAACAGTTTATTTAGTGAGTGTAAAGTACAACGTGTAACAACTTGTCATGGTAACCCATAATGTTATCCACCTGTTGCTCATCACATTTTAAAAATTTGATTTATCAAAGTGTTCTGGTTTCATAACATCTTAGCATGTGTATTAGTGCTAGTTTTGCAACGTGACATTATTATATACAAATATATATTTCTATATATGTATATTTCACCTTTAAATATATATATTTAGCTTGCTTAAATAAATAATAGGCATATAAATTTGATGGGGCAAGTCCGCCCATCACTGTGGGGCGAGTCCTCCACAGGGCGAACTTGCCCCACTCTATACCGGGCGAACGTGCCCCAAGGGCTCATCTTGTGTTTTACCACGTCGTATAAGTCATTAACACAGTAAACCGAGTTCATAACTGCATAGTTATTTTGGCAAGTCTATTATCTTCTAAATGACAGCCACTATAAAACCATATTTGTTTATGTCTTGGGGTTTATACAATATTATTGATGCAAGAAATGTTTACTTACATGATATGTAAACAGTGTTTTGATGATAACCTTATGAGCTTTACTTGTTGAGCCTGCTCGTGCAGCTATTATAGGAGTTGTATCATGTCCTGCGTAATCTAATTACATCATCAAAACTTCCTCCACGGCTGTAGTGGTGGAAAATCACGTGGTGGGCGGACTCGCCCTTAGGGCGGACTAGCCCCGCTCTCCCCTACTAAACTGTTGTTAATTATACCTTTCTTTTTCATTCCGTGGTTCACATTTGTTTTGGGTGGGAATTATTGAGAAATAATGCTACCCCAAAATATAACACCACATTAGTTTTACCAAAACATGGAATTTACTCAGTGTATGCCTTGTGCTCAATGTTTACAAAACAAAGCAATATCTAGTATACAATCATTTATTTTAATACATAAAGGATAATATTAACCATTATTCATACATAAGACAGTTCACATATGAGCCCGTCAGGGGCGGATGCAGGAATTTATGAATGTGGGGTCCTAGCCATGGGCGGGGGGTGTGGTGGCTCTCCCCCATAAATGTGTTTACAGTAGAAGTTCTGTGGTGCTTTTTGGGACATTATGAGCCTATTTGTCTTATATATTTTGATATTAGAAATCCAAATAATCTGTCTATCCAAAGTCTACGTATATGAACCGTCTAAAGCGAAAGAACAGTCTTGTGAGACTTGGGGAATTTCCCGCGTATTGCGAAACCGTATTGCGAAACATGCTACTTAAATTCCCCGCTGACTCTAAATGTTGCATATAAATTGAACACAGATGACAAATTCCATTCCATTGTACATTTGTTATTATGACAAACCGCAGAAAAGCTTCCTTTAATTTGAATTAATTAAATCATGCTGAATATGTAAAATTATCTTGTTATTGCTAATAACAAAAGCCTGACGTGACTGCCAGTCGTCATCTGGCCAACGATTGGACAGGGCTCCGGTGGGAGGGCCGTACACTCGCGTCTACCATGTCGTATGAAACCGTCTAAAACGAAAGAACACTTAACCGTTGCGAAACCGTTTTATGGCAAGGTCAATAAAATGGTATACGGTGTTAGTAAATGACCATCACAAACTAACAAACGTAAAATATATAACTGTATTTATTCATTTATTTACAACCATCTTTAATGAGAGTAGCCCATCTAGCAAAAACTGATAATTTGAGGCCCTCAGTACATAAAAATACATCAAGACAAAACCTTAAAAAAAGAAACAACAATAGGTCAATAAAACAGGTTTTACGGGTTCCCTCCACTTTATTATTAATATTACGTTTTAATGGGGATGTTTGTTCGAGAAAAGAGGATATGAAAGTGAGAAGCTTGACGAGTACAATGAGTATGAATATGACGATTTCTGGAAAATATTGATGCAAGACAAATGGGTAGGCCTAATGTATTATGAGCGAGATGGTACATGAATGTTCCTAACTAAAAAGAGTAAATATCGTGCAGTTTCAGGGTTCTATATTGAGAAGTGGCCCTATAGCCAAATATTGTTGTGTTAACAATAATTGTGAACAATTCCATCATATTGTGCAAAAATATCTGCCCGACTATCGGACGAGTTTCCCACGCGCGATATATGCCGGACATCAAAACTCATGAATGCAGCAACGACGAGCGAGGGGAATCCTATGTGCCCTTTAAAGGGTACCTGCAATTCAAAACTTTAATATGGCGAAATATACGCTTTAATAACGCTCATACTTAGAGGCCGTCCAAAGTTTTCAACATCTTTAAGGTCGTACAGAGAGTACTACTTTTCAAGACCCCCTCCCCCCAAATTAGTATTTTTCAACATTTATTTATTCGTTGTTGATGCGCATTTTTTATATAACATTTTATATGTGTGCTGCACTGAGTATTACTTGTTATTCATGTTGCTGATGATCATTGCAAGTTAAAAGCAAAATCAGATGAAAATTTGATTTTGTCAAAAACAATGTACACATACTTGTATTGTTCATTTTAAACGGCGTGTACGATGTCCATGCACAGCTATGGGAACGATTCGCAGTACAGTAGTGTCAAAGGTTATTCATTCACGCTTGACACATGCGCTCTATGCTGCTGATACGCGTATGAGTTTGTATGTACAGTCACACATATGCGGGATTCGTCCTAGTCTTGATTGCAAGACGATCTTAATCGCGGTACATTGTATATGCAGCACGCGCAGGCCGCCGATGCGGGCGTCCTCTAACGTACGCCGTACCACCACTGACCTCTATACACATGGACAGATCATCATTGTTTCACACTTGAAGTCGGCGCGAACTGGAAGTGCAACATGGCGGACCCACGACATCCCTCTGTGAGCCAATGAAATGTCCTGGTGTAAGGTTCAGTGGGTACGGTACGTATGACGTAATGTTTATAAATAAAAAATGTATAGAGTAAATCCACTGACCTCTACACCTGGACATTTCATTGGCTCACAGAAGTGACGTCTTTGGTCCGCCATGTTGCACTTCCAGTTCGCGCCGACTCCAAGCGTTAGCACAGCAGAATGTGGACGATAGCCCGTCCAGCTAAGTCAGTGCGTACCACACACGCAATGACCTTCGATAACATCTTAGCGAAGGTCATTTGCGCGTGGTCTACGGCGTACGTTAGAGGGCGCCCCGCGTCGCGAAGATCGTCTTGCAAACAAGACTAGATTCGTCCATGCACATGGACACCTCATGGTTAACGTTGAGCCGCGGCGGCCGAGTTGGGCGTTCAGGGCGGGCGGCGTCAGACTCCCATCCTCGCCAGCCACGATGTATTTTTATAGGGACGCATCGGATATATTGTTTTCTCGGAGTTGCGCAATAGCTGTAAACAAGGTATAACTTGCCGAAGCAATCCTTTTGGAACAGCGGACTTTGTATCGCTTCTGATTTTTTCCTTTGCTGATTGTAAGGTACAAAATCAACATTTTATTCATTATTTTAGGTCGTACGCGGCCTCCGACCCCCTCACTTTCGCATTCAAGAAAGAGGGTAAATAAAAGTGAATGTTTGTGTCTTTGGGATAATGATCAGGTTACATTCGGAAAGCAATTTTTTCATGAAAAATGCCATAAAAGTTGGTTAAAATGTGTCACTCTGTTAGTCTGCTTTCAACTCAAATTGTCAAAAACTGCTCAGAATGCATCACAGAGCATCTAGAATTCAAATATTTTCGGGGCCCTAGGGTTAGCAAACCCATACAAACCTAAATATGTGGTGTTGCCATTGTGTATAGTTGTGCATTCGTGAAACCGTAACAAAGACATCAGCGTCTGCATGCACATTGTGTTTTAGGTTCCGCTGCTAAATATAGGCACACGGGATGATTGTGCTTTACAGTACAGTTTTCACAACGTCACCACGAAGTTACATTAACCCCGAAAAGTCGAATTTTCCTGATTTCGAATTTTTTCAAGAAGTTACTACACACGAAGTTAGTTAGTTTTGTCCAAATAGTAATTAACATGACTTAATGTTAGTTAATAATGGGCCGCCAAATACGAAAAATGCGTTTTCACGAAGTGTATCATTTTGCGTGCATTACTACGGAGCCCAAAGGGACAGGCATTTCTTAAAAATGTTTCGTTTCCTCGAAATATTGATTCCGTTACCTCGAAATGCTGATTTCGTTTCCTCGAAATATTGACTTCGTTACCTCGAAATATTGATTTCGTTACCTCAAAGTATTTATTTCGTTACCTCGAAATCGTTTGGCTACGGAAGCTTAAAGTGATCATTGATAATTTTGTAGTTGATAAATTTGCCTCACTGGGAAAAAAAGGTTACTAAGCTTTTCAAGGCTTCATTTTCTAGTTTACTGCGGAAGCTTAATCTGACCATCTGCGTTTCTGTGTTTACTTGGTCCAGCTCAAAAATACGTTGTTCCCAGATTTCCAATTAGCCTACATATCTGGAAAGACCTTTTTCTGAGAAACGATATAAAGTATCCCTAACTTAAGGTTCATCTGTGAAGCTAATTTCAACTGATTTGGGTAGGTATGGATATGGACAACTACAAAAAAAGAAAGAAGGGATAGAGGTTGGGGAATTTTTTTAATTAGAGGTCAAAGGTCATTGACCTCTGCCTAAATCACTAAAACAAATATTTCAGCAACAAAATATGGTATATAGATGATCTTGGTGTCAAAATGCACAGGATTATGAAAGAAGATGACATATAATAACTACTGACCCTTAGAATAAAATCCTGACCTCCGAAAAAGAGGTCGAAGGTCAAAAACAAATCGAAAAGGCCAATTTCAACTTAATGTGGCGGGTATGGGGGTTATTATTTATTCCAAGAGCAGAGAGGCAGGGGGAAATTTTCTTTCTGAGGGTCAAAGGTTGACCCTGCACTAAAACACTATAAATTGTATCTCAGCTGCAGTATGTTTTTCATAGGCCTTGATGATCTTGGCGTCAAAATGCACAGAATTATACTAGGAGACAAACACAAAATGAAATGGATTCTTCAACACCAAAATACGAGGTTAAAGGTCAAAATGAGCAATTTGGGGGGGGGGGGGGGGGGGGGGTAAAGTTCATTAGTGTCAAATAGTTTGTGTATGTAAAGTATATGTACATTTATAATCATGTTTGGTGTTTATTGGGAAGGAGCGTAATCATACATGCGGCCTACGTTTTTTTAATTATTAAAACGATTCTCGGTCACAAGGGAAGGACGTCTAACTCTGGGTAATGTGGAATTGTTTTCTTTTTCTGTGAGACTATGAAGTGCTTTTTCAAGAAAATAGCAAAGGGAAACCGGTTTATGCAGGCATACTTCAAGGAATGATCGGTTTGTTTGTTGTTGTTTGTTTGAAAACTCCCAGAGTTAGCTGCAGTGAATCAGAACTCATTCTACTATGGGCAGGGGAGGGTGTTTGTGGGAGTTGTCACAAGTCAGAACTATTTCTCATCGTTTTCGTTTATTTTGTTTTGAGATGCTGCAACAGTTCTTCTGCGTGAAGTATCATAGAATTTATGTTTGATGCTGGTCTGCAGGAATAAATCTGTATGTTTATGATTTGCTGGTATGCCAGCAGTGTGGTTGCGTAATTTTAATAAATACCTAGGAGAGTTGAAGGCTTCTGATTGGCCTAGACTCGATCACGTGCAGGGCATTATATGTAGTAATATCATGGGTTTTCCAAGGGCCGTTTTCTAAACCCCGGCTTTGGGCTGCATTCTGGCCACATTACAGACGTTTTCCTAGTTCCGGGCAAAAAATATTCAGGCTGTTTTCGGCAAGTCTAATCCTCGAAATTTAAATGAAATAGGTTTAGTAGTTTACCTTGAGTGATGGAGAAACTACAGTTTTTGTTTCGATATTTATGCTCTTCTTTATTTGAAAATACGACGTCAAATATCCCGACATCCCTTTTTCTAGTTGAGGATCGGTTTAGCCAATTCCGGATCAAGTAAAAAACTGCTTCGTACATGAAAAATTATCACGCTAGAACCAACCCGAATCAAGCCTATATTTCTGATAAAGTATTTATTAATTTATATAAATACAGTTTAAAATAAATTTCAAATACTTTCACTTCCAATAAAGTTTAAAAAGAGGACTTGCAAGGAAATGCTTTGAAATGTTTTGTCCGTGTACGTGTGTGGCGCGCGGCAACGAGCCGATAAACTTTGTCCTGTGTCTTTTTTCCATGGTTCTACAGAACACGTCATATGAAATCGCTTGCGCGCGTGTAGTTGATGCATGTATTTTACGGCGATCCGGAACTAGGACAAAATGAACAGGCAGTTTTTTTAATACTGGAGACTTTTAGACTTATTTTTACTTATGTATCAAGAAGCTTGTATGTTTCTTTTCAAAATGCACTTCATCTAAACAAATAGTATTGGAGACCAAGCCATAACAAGGTAGGTTTTTATTTGAAGCGATCCGGAACTAGGAAAAATCCGGAACTAGGAAAACAACTGTACCACTGCTAAACTACATGAACAAAGCCAAAATACGGAAACGAAGCTGCGTTTGTAAAACGGCCTAGAAGAAGCCGCGAAGTCGCGAAATTCGGAGTATTTTCAATTTGTTTTGTTAAAAAGGTATTTATTAACCAGTTCGCGCCGGGATTATTTTAACATCGCCGAGCCCACGGGCGGGATTATTTTTAACCAAACTCGATCTGAAGCGTGTTCAGGCTGATAGTGCCGGGAAGCACGCCCACGCATTTCCGGCCTTGCCCGCTGCTAACATACATTTCCGAACTTGAACTTGGCGTGTTTATCCGTCATCCGTTTTGAATCTGGGAAAATTTTTGCGTTTATATACGTCATCCGGCGCGAACTGGTTAAAGGTAATAACAGTGCGAGAACCCGGTTATTACTGCGTGGTAATGACCGGGTTGGGGGTGACCGCTGGTAATGGACCTCGCCTTCGTGCAGTTCTAGCCACATTATCTCTGCTAGATGACAGTCCGTGGTTGGAGTTCATGGACGGGAAAATACATCAAACCTCTGCAGGCCAATTGGGTTAGACATTTCCCAAAAGCGGGAGTTTCAAACCCTGTCTCTAGTTTTGGCGACGCGATGACTGGTTTGTGTATTGCAACAGTGTTCCTTTGTTTTTAGTTCACTCAGTGATTGATTATTACCGGTAATAATATGCCGTCCCCTTTTTATTTTTTGGAAGGGGAGCAGGGCATATTTTCTGTGCTATATTATGCACTTCATCAGTCACCATTCTTTCAGTTTACTTTTATTTTTCCTTGATTGTATTGTGTCGGTTTATATGACAGATGGCAAGGACAAATACCGGCTTCTGGGGTTATTGATCGAAAGGAGGGTATATTGACTTATTTATTTTGTTTAAGTCTTGAGATCCATTTCTTCGATCATTGTTTTGTTCTTCCAATAGTTCCAAATTCTCCTCATCCAGATTGTTTTCCTCTTGGTTGGATTGTGGAGATGCTTTAGTTCTAGATCGAACAAGTTCATATTTTATGTTTTTGTGCCGTTTGTATGCCAAGTGGGTTGGGTATAAAATAGCCTACATGTATTTAGGTATTCGTTTTCACTAATCCAGTGCCAGTGTTTGCGAAGGGCCCGTTTGAGAGCTGGGTGCGCTACTCATGGGTAGTATGGTAGGACGAACACCAGTGGGGTATTGTTTTTTTGGTTTCTCTTCTCACGCTTAGAGTCCGCGGAAGTCTCGCCCCTTTGAGGAAGGAGGGCTAGGTCTTCGTTTGTGTATACGCGCTTTGTAAGTTTGTCTTTGAAGAATTCAACCCTCTCCTCCAAGTCTTTTAAATGGGTACATATACGTTTGTATCTAGTCACTTCGCCCTTGATTAAGCCGCCAAATACCGACTTAGGGTGTGCTGAATCTCTCTGCTGTATACAATACTCTCTGCAAGGTGCACCAAACTCCTCTCCTTAATAATAGGAAACATTTGGGACATCTCACTTCACTGGGGTAACTAGTCAAGGTACATGTAGGCTAACTAGGTTGTATGAGTAATCACTCCTTAAACAAAGACCTCATTCATGTTGTTTTATGTTATATGTATATATCTGGGGTGGTGGTTTGTGGATTCAATATGGGGCTTCGAATAATGACCTTTGACTTTTGAGGTCATAATGTGGTGGTCAATTTGTTATCCTACATGTATATCACCAGAATTTACATTTTTCTACTTCCAGTGTTATTATGAGCATTTTGACACCAAGATCATACAAGTAGCATATGTTGTTGCAGAGATACGACTTATAGTGTTTTAGTCCAGGGTCAATGATCTTTTACCTCTGCTTTTAAAATTAATAATAACTCCAATACCCGCCACGTAAGTTAAAATTAGCCTCTTCGATTTGTTTGTGCTCATTTTTATTTAATGGTAATTTTTCTGTTATAAATATGACATTTTAGTAATAAAATAGTTTTTTTACCTTTGACCTCATTTTGAGGTCAGGATTTGGTCCCAAGGGTCAATAATTATTTGATGTCATCTTCTTTTGTAATTCTGTGCATTTTGACACCAAGATCATCTATATACCATATTTTGTTGCAGAAATATAATTTGTAGTGATTAAGGCAGGGGCCAATGACCTTTGACCTCTAATAAAAAAATGCCCAACCGCTATCCCTCCTTCCTTTTTGTTGGTAGTTGTCCATACCCATACCCACCAAAATCAGTTGAAATTAGCTTCTTTTAAATATTTTCACAGATTGGCTCAATATATGGCTAATTTAGGGTTACTAATGTGGGAAAGGCGTCTTTCGGAGTTATAGGCAACCAAGGAATGTTTTTTTGTTTTTAATTTTTAGGACGTTCAGTTTCGTTTATAGACAAAAACAAGCCATTAAAATGTTTCACTCACCTTGGTTTAATTTCTGCATTCGATTCTTAATTTTTTTCTTTTTTACCAGATTTCAACACCGTCGTTTGAACGAGACAAAACGTCAAATAAGCCAAACTGACGTCAGCATGGATAGAAGTTTGATTTGCCGTACGTATACTAAACACATGATCTATATACTTCTTTTACGAGAAGAGAGTTGGTGACGTGCGACATTTTATGTATACAGATAAATAGAATATCGCCACTTACACGTTAGTGATTTTGTCCCAATTCTCCGACTAAACCTTTTTATTGGCCTACTCTGAAAAATGTTGAAAATGTTAGCGCCTATTAATTTTCAAGGGTTTAAGCAATGCACACTGTTAAAACGCTGTTTAAAGAGTAAACGAAATGAACTCACAAACTTCGGCATGTGCTCGTTTGCTGCACCACTGCAGTTTACTATCGTTAATACATGCGTGTGCGTGTGTAAACACCAGCAATCGTGGACGTCGGACAAAAGAATCTGGGGCAAACAATGGGTCCACGATTGACAGAAGGTCCACGATTCAAACAAAAGAGGGATAACGGGTGGACAATGGGGGGTCCACAGTGGAAGGAGCTATTGCTCTGGTACCACATAACGACCGAGGGGCGACTGAGACACAAAGGAGAACAAAAGAAACAAAAGCCCCTCGGTCGGCGGTATGAATGGAAAAATTCGGTCCTCGATCGACGGTGCAAGCGCAAAGCAATGGGGATTGGGTATAGTAAAGGAATAAAGGAAAACACAATATCGAGCCTCGATCGTTATGTGGTTCACGACTGCATGTACACACATGTGTGTGCGTTGTTTGGGGTTTTGGTTGTTTTTTTTTGTTTTTTTGGTGGGGGGGGGGGGGGGGGTATGCGTTGTTTTACAACGGACACGTAGTCGTTCCAGACTAATGCAAAGACAGTGGTATAACAAATTAAGTTGTACATAATTTTTAGTACACTGGCAAATGCCTGGGCATGTTTTAAGCACCGTACGTTTCTTCTTTGCAGATGTCGAAGTAGGTTTGCCGATCCAGGTAGACGATGATGAAGGTTAGTTACTTTAAAGTTACATCATACCATTGTATCAGTTTACCTCTTGAATAGTGTGGCTCTTCAAGTTATAAACGAGTATATCATTTTCTCAGTTGTGCATTTTGATCGTTTGAAGCGGCAACAATTCTCATAATCAAAATAATGGTGCTTGTCAACTAACCTGACAAAGCTTTAGCTATGTGAATGCTTTAAATTCCGAAACAAAATATTATTGTGAGATTTCGATTTCGAACCAACTTCTTTTATTACATTGTATATTCTTAAAATTATGACCCAGCACGAGTAAACGAGACACTTTGAGGCAAAAATGAAAATTAAGATTTTAATTTCATAGTTTAAAGCTTGTTTAGCTTTAAATGATGAAATCAAAATCTCAATTTTTATTGTTGCCTCAAAGTGTCTCATTTACTCGTGCTGGGTCACAATTGTGTTCACCAAAATGCATTTCTAGGGTCTCTGGAATGACATACTAGGTGAAAATATGCCTAATATGCATAAATCGTTAATTAGGAATATTTCCACTGCTTGAATTTGTTAAGACTTTTAGTATGTAAATACATGGGTCAAATAGAAATGCATTGTGTTGAGAAAAACAATTATTGTTGCAATTTGTGCGAGGTTCTCTGAGCAAAATGAAGTATTTTGCCTGTAAGCTAATGGCCGTAGAGTGACTACTGACAATCACACTCGGCCATTGCAGCTTGTAACATTTATTTCAATGTTGTTATCATTACAATTTGTACAGTCACATAGAAATTGCCAGATAATTCATAAGTATGTACATATTTGAAAGAATTACTATATAATGTGCACAACAAGTTTATTTGTCTTTACTGTAGGCCTATTGCCATACTTTTTGGTTTAGTTTCTGGTGTACCTCCGAGCATGAATAAGCCGCATATTCGACCAGGTATTAGCCTTCTGAACACGTCTGTTTGGGATATGCTTAAAAACACCTACACACCCCGGGCCTGTGCTGTGACGGTTGTGAACCATACATCTTGGAAACTGGAAAGTGCTGGGGTAAGGCGGACACATCGCTATATTAGATACCCAACATCGATATCGTTAACAAAATAGATATATATTTGCAAATTATAGTCCTTAAATTATATGAAAGATAGTGAATATTTTTTTCCAAGGTTTGACTGGTCCCATACCCCCATAGGTTTGTGCATAAACTTCAATGTTTATTTGTCATTCAATCCCGTGAAGCTTTTAGAATATTGATAAGATTGTGTACAGGGCCGTTACAATGCTTATATCCCTGCCCTGATGCCTTCCACTTGTCGTCAATTCAGCTGCACACAGACTTGGGCCCTCTTCGCACCATTATGTTTCTTCATCTGCGCACATCCTGCGAATTTTGCAGGATCTGTTTGATAGACCTTTTCCTTCAGGACCCCAAAATGGGCAGTATATAGTTGTTTGGATGAGCAATAGTGTTCGTGATTATTGTGTAGATATGGCCATGTACAGCGCATGTATGTTCAATACGGATAACACTGGGATATATTTATGTAAAAGAAACAATTATTCAAAGCTATTCTGGAGAAGGGGCAAGGAGAATTGGTAAAACCTAAAATAAAATTTAAACTGCAGGTACAGAACTTTGTTTAAATTAAATGTGTTTTATTTTTTTCCAATTCTTATTTTAAGACATTTGGTTTGCAATTAACAGTGATCCATGCAGTCATCTAAATGAACTGGTTGAAGTATTCTAACTTATTAATTATTTAAACAAGTGACTCGGACCCGAACCAAGTGACTTGAGACTCGGACTCGGACTCGACACACGCGACTCGACTACAACTCTGGGCATAATCCATTCAAATCGAGCACATTGAGCTGTCAACAACGGATTCAAGTGAGTCGGCGGCCATTTTTGGCCAATTTCTAAACCACAGCTTCATCTCAGTTAAGGCTTCGTTCGTGCAGTTTGGCAGGTGATAGAGCCGGTACGGAGCCTTTGCCAGGGTTTGGAAAATGGCCCTAGTATACGGCGCATTTGTAATTTGCATAGGTCAATGTTGCTGGCATCTAGTGATTGGTTAAACAAAGAAGAAGAAAAAAGACAAGTGGAAAAAAGCCAAGTGACTGTGCCACTCGTACTGTGGTCTCCGGCTCCAGTCGCTTTGCGTTTCACAGATTTGCCCGAAAAGGCTACCACCACATGGAGTATGGGTCTAGAGGCCAAGCAATTTTCCTGTTCCGAACGGCACATTTTTGAACGGGCACCGTACTAGTTTTATTAAAGGGAGAAACCATTAAACATGTATTGTTCTCAAACCTATAGTTGCTCTTGCTCTTTTTATACTTTCATTCCGTCCCAATAAGGTCTTTCCAAAAGGCGGTCAGTTGGTTACGGCCCAACACGACGTGGAACCGTGGTCGGTCGAAGTCTTTGTAGCTGAAAAGTATCCAGGAACGGCGACAAGTACCTACGGGACCGCGTCCTTCTCAGTGCAAGGACTAATAGAAGACCAACCTCAGTACGTAAATATCATGTGGTCTGTCCCATTTCGTCGTAACATCGATCAAACCACGTTAGGCATTGAGGTTTCCAAAAGAAAAGGCCCAGAAGATTTTGACCGTATGTATTACCATGGCAACACCCAGAAACATTCGGTCACCCGGAGCTTTGAATACAACTTAGTTCCATTGCGTGTGGAGACCAACGACTTGGTTGTTATTGGTTCTATTGGGAACGGCTTTAAAACCGAAGCCCTCATCAATGTGCACGAGCGTTATTAATATTATGCAGTGGGGAGTTTATTACTAGTGTGGGCTGAACGAAATTTCTGTCATGTTTGCCAGTGGAAGCCGTAACAATGTCCATGCGTTGAGAACAATTATTTAACACACGCATGTGAATATAAAAACAAGTAATCTGAGAGGAACACATTAGCTTTTAATTATTGATACCACTCTTGCATCACTCTTGCGTCACACTTGCCCGAGTACATTATTATCCTTTTCGGAGGGAGGTGGGGGGAGGGGGGTGGGGTTGGAGGTAAAATGGGATTATAGGGTTATCTTTGAAAAGAGGAACACTGGATGGGATCACGATAACAAATGTAGGTAAAACAAATTGTAACGGTGTATTTTGGTGAAAATTTGGTGGAAGATTCTTAACTACACGAATACAAAGAATCAATGTTCACACTTGGTATGTAACGCAGGAGGAGGAAAATACGGTACCCTGTGGAGACGTGAACACAATCGGGACAATGGGAATGAATCATAGAGCTATATTAAATTACTAGAGCGCTAACTCTTCATTCTTACGCGCGGAGATCCTTTGAATCCATTCTGTACGCAGACATTTTGAATTCATGTGCGTGTTGTAGAACATAATAAAAATAGATGGATTTAACTTTGAAAGTGTACTCTAAATGCAAAGCGCGTGCAAGTAGAACAGACGCAAACAACTTTACGCGCGTCATGTCAGTTAAAAAAAGTCACGGCAAAATCAACTGCAGCGCGCGAATACGCACGCGCATTTGCGATGTTTGCGCTCATTTGCTGATCATGCGTTTCGGTTTTGGGCGTATCGGCTATGGTAACGCGTTGTAAAGAATACAAACGCAGGTATGCAAAAAGCCGTACACAATTTTGAGGTTTCCATAGGTTTGTGCACAAACATGGATGCGCCCAGCTCGCATCACTTTGTACATCCAGTCAGCGCTCTTGTAATTTAATATAGCTCTATGGAATGAATACATCTCCACAGGGTAAAGGTCTCCGCAAGTTTTTTTCACGAAATAGATTTATATATATATATACATGTATATTCACTCCAAATTACTCCAAAACTACTACCTAGGGTTAGGATATGGGGCAGGTTTAGTAGTCAATGTAATCAGAAATTATATCGTGATTATTAAAAACAAAGCACTAGGAGTAAATTGTATGAGATAGTTTGGTAAAGCATTGTGTATTATATAATTTGATAAAGAATCATGATCGAGTACTTCCAGAAATATCGCGCTCCGGCGTGTACAACGACATTTTAAAATTCGGTTTATACCCGTGGAAACCTGAACACAATTGGGACAATGGGCGTCAAAAGGTCTCCACTGAGTATATTTTATTATAGATGAACAGGTTTCCTCAAGATTTTCACGAATATATTCATGGATGATTTTACTAGCCGGTTTTACTAGTATATAGTATATGTTAGTGTTAGTTACTGTAAAACGTATTGTATTTAGCCACAGTATTCAACTGTAATCCATTGTCTAGGCCAAAATCCATTACGCAGCAACTGACCAATCAGAAATGAGGAAATTTGTCTTCACAAAAGTCATCTGGAATTGTTGTTTTTAGTATATATAAAAAAAAAGGAATTATTAAAACAATTCCCTCCAAAAATATGTTTGTTACTTTGTAAACATAATCAAAGAATTGCATTAAATACCCGTTCGTATTTAAATATTACAATTCGTCGGGTACCCGGCAGAAGGGCATATTTAGCGTTCTGACGCGAAAATCACTTTTATAAAAACAAAATGTGTTAAAAGGCTCCAATGTTCCCACACACGTACTATGATTCCAATGTTCTCACACAAGTATCGCAAACCGTACATATTTTTTATTTGTCACACATCTGAATGACAATTTTTGGGAACAATTTGTGTTAAGTTCAAGGAAAAATGTTTACTAAGGGAATAAATGTGTGTTCGAGAGGTTTTAGTCACTCTGTTTAATACTCTGATAATTACCCGAAATTGTCGCAAGTAAATTTCGGTGTTTTGCCATTCCGTGTGTGTCAAATCGTAAGGGCATACGCGCATAATATACCCTTCTGCCGGGCACACAACGGATTGTTCATGGAAAAACCCTATGACTTCATCATAGCAGAAAACGTATAAAGCTAAACCACGACGT
Organism: Crossaster papposus; assembly: GCA_037893245.1. Lineage (NCBI taxonomy): Eukaryota > Metazoa > Echinodermata > Asteroidea > Velatida > Solasteridae > Crossaster > Crossaster papposus. The sequence continues at coordinate 126,669 of JBAIAA010001005.1, forward strand.
ATATAATGTGTAGCGTTGTAGCGTTATTGTAGATTATAGTAGATTATCGTATCATACAGTAATTCAGGTTTTTTATATTGTATAATTTCTTGCAGTTATTATGCATTTTATACATTTGTACCAATTGTACTGCTTTTAAATCGAAGCTGTGTTATTCTTATCCAGGGTTGTAGTCGAGTCCCTGCAAGTCCTTTCACAAGTCCTCTCGTGAAGCCAGTCACAAGTCCCTTTATAAAGCCAGTCACAAGTAACTGGATGAACAATGACAAAGGAATGCCTTTGTCAAAGCTGATTTGAATAGCTTGTGATTTGAATTGGAACTGAAGGACTTGTGATGGACTTGCAGGGACTTGCAGGGACTTGCAGGGACTTGCAGGGACTTGTGATGGACTCGACTACATCCCTGTTCTTATCCTTATTTTTACTGATACTTTTATCAGCATTTTATTCGTTGTATTGTTTTTATTTTACATGTTTTCATAGTTATACCACTGTCGTTGTTTTATATTGTTATTACCTATATACACTTTTAGTTTTAAAGTACTGTAGGCCCTCATGGTTGTATTTTGATAGGCATCTCTCAAATGGAAACCAGTCTTGTTACTGATTTGGCTTATCGTAAGTAAATAAAGGAAATAAATGAATGCAAACATAAATAATACTGGATGGTTGCGTTTAGAAATTTAGTGGAAGGCCATTTTTTTACAAATTACCCCAAAGGGAGTATAATTATGTAAGAACTCTTGAATATCTACCTATACCAATTTATCATGAAACATTTTCATTGGTGTCCCTCAGCCACCCCTGCACCCGAAAAAGTGGTTGTGTAGGACCCGTGAATTTTGTTCCGATGAAATTCACTGGCACGTGTATTATCGTCATATGCCTTAATATTTTTTTTCAAATTGCTTTTGGCAATAAAACCTATGATAATATGAGCCTATTACAGGACATATGAACAGACGAAAAGGCCAAAGGTAATTCGGAATGTTCAAAAGTCATCAAAATAAAGCACCACAAAATAAGCGGAAAGTCGCACATGGCCAAAACGTTTTTTTATGGCTGAATTGCAATGAGTGATAGTATAGTTGGCACTGTTGCACTTTGAACTCCATTTTCTCAAAACAAGGAAGCAAGACTTAAGCAATTTCAAAAGAGTACAGCAGCGGCTAGGAATAAGGCGCTAGAAAAAGAGCGCTAGAGGAACAACGGGTTAGGGATATAGAGAGTAAGAGAAACTGCTGAGAGGCCCAGAATCAACATTTGAGGTTAAATTTGTTTTGGGGAAGCGATTTAAAAAAAAATAGTCAACGTTTTTTAACTACACAAAGACAAAGGAATGCCCACAGTACGGTAAACCTACATACGTGCACATCACCGCGCATACGGAGACTAGTGGGAAGATCTTTGTTACCCTCTTTTGTTTTCCTTTGCCCTATTGTAATATTCAACACTATGGCGTTTTCACTCTGGGTTAAATAGATTTCTAAGGATTTTCGCTATTGGGGTAAGTTTATCCTATTGTCCTATTGTGTTATCTTCCCCATAGGGCTGCGTGTAAACAGGGAAAGTATTTGAAAAATGTAACCCAGTTTCAACTTATTGGAACCGCTGAAAGTCATCCATTATGGAGTATGAATATCCCCCTTTTTGAGAAAATATTGTACATGTACTAAAAATGGGCATTCACACAAATGTATTCAAATTGTGCATACAATTAACTCTTTCTGTCATTTTAAATGTTATTGCCACATTGACTTTAATCACAACAATTGTTTAGAAACAATTCAGTAGTGCCCGGTACGGTTACAGATCCAGTGTAACATAAAACAGGTACCGGTATTTGTTAATCCTCAATTGTCATGTGATTCTGTTTATTTTAATGTCACTTTGTTCTATAAGTGAGCACAGAAGAATGTGTAGTGCTGACAAGAATATAATGACAAACAATAGATTTTGTGTGGATCTTATTTTATATTTCTGTTCATTATTATGTATTTCATTACAAGCTCGCCTTACATGAAACCTATTAAATTGACCCTTTTAAACCAAACAGCTGATTACAGCTGATTACACCCCCCCCCCCCCTCAAAAAATAACATAATAATAATAAGAACAATAAATAAAAACAATACTAACTTATGCAGATTCAATAAGCCATTTTATTTATCAATCAGCACTTAAATAGATCAATCTGGGCACCCATCAAGCCAAAGAGAGTGATTTACAAATACATGTAGACAGGGGTAACAAGTTATATTTGTCACAAACAAAACTTTGACCTGTGATGTACATTTTATATTGGGCAAGTTGTTTAAGTCAATTTACATAAGGTGGAATTTCTTTTTAAATAAAAACAACGCAAGAAAAACCAACTCGCCCCATGTTATTTTCGCCCCATTAGATTTGTTGTATATGAAATAACTCAAATTCGACAAGATATTTTTAGAGAACTTTTAGCATAGTGTTTTAAATAGCTACTAGTAACTATATATGCCTTCAAAAAGTAGACCACTGGGGGTCAGGACGAAACTCCTTTTCTAGGTATCTTTTCATTTACACCATACGGCCTAGTAGTGGTCACCCCAGTCACTCTTTCACCGGATGACTTTGAGTGAACTCACTTGACGTTTTGTGTCATCTATTTGCAGGCATGTGGAATGTTATTGAAGTTCATGATTAGTTGATAATGTACAGATTATCTAGGTGTCATCCTAGTTCCTTTTAGACTTTTTAAGATAACGTATTTTGACTCTTGAACTTTGAATGAAGTGTTATCAACCTTTTGTGTAGTCGCATTTAGTAGACACATTTACTTTTGATAGATTCCTGTTCAGAACCATGTTTTATCCAAGGATTATCTTATTGTTCCTGATGATATTATGATTTGTGTGTTTGACAGTTCAGACTTTATAGATGAGGATTATACTGAGATGTGTGTTTGATTATTGTTTTCACTGTATGATTTTTTAGTAGGAAAAGCCATTGAAGGTTTTCATTTTTGTAACTGTGTCATTTTCTCTGTATACATTGTATGTGTAGCTAGACATAGGGCACTCAGACCATTAACAGACACCGAACGCCTAAGAGATGACATCAGAGGTCACATAATTCAAAGGCGAGTGACCTGCGACGTCACTCTTTAGGCACATTTTATGTGAAACACGATGTGTGCGCATACTGACGGGCACATTTGAATACAGATGTAAACACGTGACATCAGAGCGCACATCGTCTATGGACATAGCGTCTTCCTGTAGTCAACTACCCATTTAGCGGTCGCGCTGGCCTGCGTTGCATATCTAATTAACGCTGCTTAACAAGGAATTTCGTGCGTGTGGGTAGTACGTGTTGATAATCGCAATTCTGCGATTGCTGATTGGGTCCCTAGAAAAGCCTGCGGTGAAAATAATTTAAAAAAGTTAAAACGCCAGAAATAAATTTGCAATGACGTATGCGTGAACAAAGGAGCTAGTCTGGTTTTCAGACCCTATTGTCATTTGGACTTCAAAAATGGGGTCGGTAGCTAGGGGGCTGAACTAATAGTGTCGCTAGCGGGTCTTCGTAGCAAATAAACAGGTTAACCCCGGTAATGAGGAGTTCTTGTCAAATATTTTTCTTCGACCTAAATATGACGGTTTTATACGACCGATTATTAACCTGAAAGGGCTAAACAAATTGTTGAAATACCACTATTTCAAATCATTTCGTGCCCACAAAATCATTTCGTGCACTCGAAATAACTTATTTCGTGAGCTCGAAATCATTTCGTGCGCTCAAAAACAAATCTTTTCGTGCGCTCGAAATCATTTCGTGCGTTTGATCTGAGACTAAAATACCTAGTCTCAGGTTTGATAGAGTAGAGCGCTAACTCCTCATTCTTACGCGCATAGATACTTGGAATCAAACTCTATGAGATGTGCGAGTCCCGATATTCTAGAACTAGCGTGGACGATCCTGCCGACTTAGGACAAGCTGCTGCTACTGTACTTGACCTACAAGATGGTCACCTTAACAGAGGTCATGTCGTGTACACGGATAACTGCAACAACTCGGTGGGTCTGGTGAAGAAACTAACCAACCGATCAACCTGTACCTCTGCGGAACTCTCCGCCAGGACTTAAAGGAAAACCTCAAAGACCTGGTCAAGACAAAGTTGAAAAGGGGGGAACACGAGTCGGACTCATTGGTGGTTCTGACAATCTCCAACATGCACCGACTGATGTTCATAATCGGAATAACAAAATCTCAAAGAAGCCAAACATATAGTTCGTGACTACATAACCTCGGAATTAATGTCCGGGATAGACAGGTCTGACCAAACTATGTCATACTCAGCCCTGCGTAAAACACTAAGGTGGTACACAAAACGGCCTTCACATCATCAAAGTTGGTCTTCTAAATGCCCCAAATCCTGTACAACGGCAATGAAATGAGGCTCCTGAAGTTTCGTGAGAGTGTAACAACTCATCTGCTAGGCGACGCAATGGATGGTATTCGAGGTCAAGGGTGAGGAGCACCCACAGCCCCAATGCAAACACCTGAATCATTCCACTACCTTGCAAGAAAGGGAGAAGAAATAGATCAGAGGCCAACCAAACGATGCCGCATTTGCAGAAGAGCCGGTGTGAAAGGTAATTCTGTCTCCCCTGGTAAATGTGTCCCCCCGGACAGACTTGCCAGGCCGTGACCCGGTAAATCTGTCCGGGGGGACACATTTACCTAGGTATTTCTGTCCCCCTCCAGGTAATTCTGTCTCCCTGCCCAACGTTAAACGTGTCCCCCTGGCAAATTTGTCCCGTGCAACGTCACAAAGTGTGGTCAAAAGTGCTGCCACATTTGGGTATATAGAATTGGTACGCGTGCAAGAAGTCTAAAAATATTGATTACTGCCATTTTCCCTTTTGCGCAGAAACGTAAATCGGTTGATTTAATTAATAAAGTTATTTTTATTTTTATTTTTATTTTGATAAATTAATAGAGGGAAGAGAAGTCAAAATAATAAATACCATGTGGGCTTTTCATTGAAATAACATCAAAATAACCACTTATGTGTGGAACACTTGGGGGACAAAATTACCTAGAGAGGGGACAGAATAAACTGAAGGAGGACAGAATTAACGGCTCCAGGGGAACGCTTTAACCTAGGTAATTCTGTCCCCCCGGACAATTTTACCGGGGGACAGAATTACCGTCCACACCGGCAGAAGACGAGAAAGCCGCTACATATGTGATGTCTATCTGGACAAGCCACCGCTCTGTGTGAACAAATGCTTCAAGGAATACCATGTGCCCCAATGAACTTTGACTTTTTAAAAGCTATAATGGTGTTTTTTTGGTACAGCTTCGGACAAATGCATCCATGAAAAAAACACCATGTCATTTCATGTTTCTCAAAAAATGAAAAGAAAATAAAACAAAAACTTGTTCACTCTCGTGATGTAGACAACATTATATATACGATTGATTGATCATTGATTACTATTGATTGATCGAATTGCTTTTGGGCGAGGGCGAATGGGTAATTTTGTTCTCATTTTTTTTCACTTCACTTGGCACTTTCATTTTCTGAAAAAGGGCAAAAATGTCGCCAGAGGCAAGGCAAGTTGCCCTCCTGCCCCCCCCCCCCTCCTGCCCCCCCCCCCCCCCCACCCCCCCCCCCCCACCTAGTTGGATACACCAAAGTGATCAAACCTCTATGAAATGCCACAAATCAGAAGCTATTTTGGCATAATAATAATTTATTCTTCACTCTAAATTGAAAATAAAGTATACTAGGTGACACAACATTTCAAATTTGGCCAATTTCCGATTTTATTTCTAACAGAAGAAAAAAAAGAACAAAAAATAATTTCAACATAAACACTTTATAGATGTACATGTACATGTACGTCCTCACCACTGCCAGCAGCGTATTTGTGGCATTATCAGTGATGCCAGTGTCAATTTACAATACAAACACCAGTAGTGGCAGAATCCGGTACACCTGTTACTACGAGTGTACTCGTAGTCAGCAGTCAACATGTTAAAACCTTATGGGGAATTATGTTAACAATGATGACATTATATTTAGCCCAGCAAAAAAAAAAAAAAAAAAAAAGGGGGAAAAACAAGATGTCCGTAAATTGGGCTAAACTGTAGGGGAAGGGTTGGCTATGAAATGAAAGAGACTTGAACAAGTTCAAGGAAATCCTCAAAATAACAAATTTTTTGCTGGGCTGAATATCATTTTACATAAGGTTTGAATAGAGTAACTGTGCCAGTAAGCAATTTGGTGAATTGTAAGCTCGTCAATACTGACTACTTTATGATATCTGGGGAAATGAGCGCAAATTATAGGGTATAATCGTAGTCATTTTGGATCATTACTAGTTCTCATAATTATTCAGTCACTTATATGTTTTAGAAAGTGTTAATGAGTAAGAATGTGCAAGTAGAATCACAAAAAACAAACTTTTCAAATATAAAATGTTGTTATAAATATACCCAAATATTGAAACAAATATATTACACGTCATGTATTAATAATTTATGCAAATTTGGCATATTTCCACCACTTGGATTTTACTTTTAGTATGTCGTACTGGAGACCAATTATATGGCAATGCATATTTTGCCTGTACTATCGGGTCATGCTCAATACAAGAATGGTCATTTTTAATATTACCATAGTAAACACGATATACCTAGTCGTGCTTCAAGGCTGAATTTGGATTTAATTTCTGTGTTGTGTAACAAGTGCGGTACATCATCTCCCCCCCCCCCCCAGTTCCCCAGTTCTCCTTGTTCCCCCTCCCCCCATCAAGATGAATCAACTTCAGTATTAGGAACTTCAGCAGGGCTTCCCAGAAAATTCTGAGCATACCTCATGTATTCAAGTTAAAGCATTGGGTTATTTTTTTTAGTCCTTAACTGCGTGATAACGGACCGGGCTGGGGGATGACCAATGGTAATGAACCGGCCTGAATGCGAGTTCCATTACCAGCGGTCATCCCTCCAATTTGCTCCAAATTTTTGTGACTTTTTACCCATTTACCCATTTTTCAAGACGGCGTCCGACCCAGTACTAGTCACCGGTCACTCTTAACAATAAAGCACCGGTCGTAGATGTTTGGAAATTTAAAACGGCACAAATAATATTTGACATACCCAATAATCTGTGATATTCCAGACTTTTGTGTTCGTGTTCAGGGGACATATTTTAGCTTATGCATGGTACCCCGTTTCTCGCAAAATGTGATATTATTACCCACACTTTTAGACCAGACTAGCTGGCCACTGTATAATGATCAACGCGTTAACACTATCACACGCATTTTGAGAAATGCCGCGTGCTAGATACAAACGTTCTCTGTGTACATTTATAGCGCGTGCAGTATGATGATTTGATGTGCGTTTGTTACAAGTTACCGTAAGACTGTTGTATTTGGTAAATCATTGGCTTACAAGCCATTTATTCGCATCTTCTTGAAATCTAAGGCCGTTACTACAAAATAACGGTCCTCCAAGTGTTCGAGTCTCGACCAACATATAAAGCCGTCAACTCTCAAAGGTTGTTATTAAAACCAAAATAACATTTCAAAGGACATATTTATGTGTTCATGATGAGCCTCCTTTCTGTTCTACGATTCCAATTAACCTAAATCACCTTGGTTAAGCATCATCCTGCATTGCCTCTATGGCGGTTGTTTGCAGTGAATCCCTTGTATATGAAGAGACTTCCCTGATGTGGCGGAGGCAGGCAAACTGGACAGTTGAAACTAAATCAAGAGGGAAAATGCATTTCATTTAACTGCAAACAGTAACTGGCTGGACATTTCAAATTTGTCTTCTAGAACAGAGACGCGATCCCGAATGGGATTGTTCGAGCAGCGGCGAGTCGGCCTACGGATTTGGAGGTTGTATTTGATAGTAAATATTGTTTAACTGACCTGGGGCCAATTTCATAGAGCCGCTTAGCACAAAAATTTGCTTAGCACAAAAAAGTCTTGCTCATTGAAAACAGGCTACCAGCCAAAATTCTACAGATTTTTCATGCTAAGCCAAAAACAAGCTGATTTTCAATCAAAACAATAAAGATCACGTGAAAATTTGGTCTGTAACCTTGTTTTTGCCAATGACAAATGTTCATGCTAAGCAAATTTTTGTGCTTAGCAGCTCTATGAAATTGGCCCCAGTTCAAAGTTTTACAATCATGGATGCTTAGAAAAGCAAGAAAAACTGCGATCTTGATTTTTTTTTATAATTTTTTTTTTCCCCGAACAATTATAGGATTTATTTAGCGCAATCATTTTGCTGGATGCCTACACTCATTATTTACTTTTAAATAAGTAAGATATTTCTTCATAATTCGGTAGTTTTGATATCTGTGGAACATCATAGGCCATCAGCCTCGGTTTGGATTGTTACCGGATTAACCAGTTCGCGCCGGAAGACATATATACACGCAAAGTGGATTCCCCAAGTGGATGACGCATAAACACGCCACGAGCAAGGCCGGGAATGTCTGTCAGCAGCGAGCAAGGCCGGAAATGCATAGGTGTGTTTCCCGGTACCGTCGGCCTGAACCCGCCTCGGATTGGAGTTTCGTTAAAAATAACCCCGCACCTCGGATCGGTGATGTTAAAATAATTCCGGCGCAAACTGGTTAATTATAATGGTAACAAGCATTTGAGGGCCATTTTTGTTTTTAAAATAGCTGCCACCGCTGCAATGCTACAACATATTTTCCTACTTCAGGGATGCATACATGTACCTTGCCAAAAATCACCATGACCATTATTCCTATACCCAGCACGATATACTTTATACGCACTCAACACTATTGTAACCTAACCCATCCCCCCTTGAAACCTAAAAGGAATTCCTGAGATTCCGGGAACACAATGGTCAACACAAAAGAGGGGGGGTTTTCTCTGCCACATATCGTGCTTCATATGATTATTCCTCTCAACTGATACCGACCAATCCCCCAGGCTGATGCTCTAAAAGTCCAAGAAGAGGGTTTGTACTGTAGCACTTGGGACTGTAATTTCTTCTACCCACCTTAGAGGTGCTAGAGTTGGCACCCATGTAGCCTAGGCACATCGTCTCAGTAGTGTGTGCCCACAGTAACTCCACGCCCTCGTCTGGGCTGTGACTCAACACAAGGGCTCCTCCTAGCTTCTCCTCAATGGATGCCAGAAAAGGTGATTCTGAAATAAGGGAATACACGAGCACTTTGATTTGGCCAAGAAGCTTAGAGGAATGACTTCTTTTCTGAGAAACTATATTCCCTTGTAATTGAATTGCTCGTTATTTCAGATTAAAACGTGAACAAATATGTAAAATGCTCCAACGCAACCCGGACAAAGTTGACCATTCTTGTTTTTTAGATTTTGCTTTTTTCAAATTCTCTAGGTTCTCAGCTTTAAAATGATGTATCATTTACAATATGTACCTCCACCCTATCACCCCTGGAGAAAGGATTTAGTGATAAAACCCCGACAACCTAATTATGAGATAAACAGAAAAGTTCAGAAAAGCATATTATTTCTAAACACAATTGTTTCACAAAAGCGACAGAAAACAAGTTTGTGGGTGACGGATTATGTTCAAATTTTGGGAGATTGTACATTAATAGTTCGTGAATAAGATAAACCCAAAACGGTAAAATTACTTCACAAGTACATTGTAATAAAACATATTGTGCGACTTTGTCAGGGTTTTGTTGGAACAGGTCACATATATATCAACAATTGGTGGAAACTCTTTAAAACAATAATTTGTAGTGCTTATTGCTGAAACCTTGCTCAAAGGCTGATATACTCATCGCATGGTAATTAAACAAATTATTCGGTTTTTAAAATCATTAGGTTTTGAAAAATATTAGGTTTTATTTAATCTTGACTCGTTCTGTGTTGATTGGTGAAATTAATATAACATAGAAACATATAAACAAAAAAGTCCATAACTGTTTACTGTTAACTGTTTGTAATTTGAAAATTACTAACATTTTAAAAGTCAAACTGAAAATCAAAATGACAATCAAAACGACTGCTTGACAATCTGAGGAATTTCTTTAAACTGTTGATCATAATTTGTTTTTAACGGACCTTTCTGCATTCCTGGGTTTATTGTGCAAAATATAATTCTCCCTAACCCTAATTAACCCTAATCCCATAGCGTGTGTGGACATATTTGTATTAGAATTTATGGATTCAGCACTTTTAGGGAAGGCTTTTCTATCCTGTACACATTAGTTGTAGAAAAAAGACAACAATATTTATATCACAATCTTCCGTAAACAGGTTCTTGACCGAATCTAGCAATAAACCATTCCAGCATCTAGGAGTTACATAATTTTGGAAATCTCAATACTATGTGTATAAGAGTCCCAAAACGAAGGTGTTAAAAACATGCCACACAAGAAAATGACTGGCACATGAATGATACAACCAGTCCAACATGCCATTAGTGCGGAGTCAGTCAAATTTGTCAAAATCTCTCCATATAGTCTGCTATCAGACTACAGTGAAACGCCGCTAAACTGAACATCAATGGATCCACAGATTTTGTTTGGTATATCGATAAATACTTTGGTATAGCGATTTATAGCCACCGGTCCATCAGTTGCCTATTTTTCAAAACGGCGTCTGACCTAGTAGCCACCCGTCACTCTTAGCAGTTCGCGCCGGGAATATTTTAACATCACCTAGCCGAGGCGCAGGATTATTTTAAACGAAACTCGATCCGAGGCGAGTTCCGGCTGATGGTACCAGGAAGCACATCCATGCATTTCCGGCCTTGCTCGCTGCTGACAGACATTTCCGGCCTTGCTCGTGACGTGTTTATGCGTCATCCGTTCTGAATCTGGGGGAAACTGTGCGTGTTTATACGTCCTCCAGTGCGAACTGGTTAAAAAATTAAAGAACCGGTTGTATGATGTTCGAATATTTAAAACGGCACCAATAACATTTGACAATAATCGGTTGACATATTTTCAACAACAATCTTTGGTATGTTTGGACACAACAATCGGGAGGCAAGAATGGTAGGTTTTGTTAATCCGTTGACATTTTTTTATAAAAAAGTGTTTGTTTTGTTTGTACACAAAGAACAGGAGCCAAGAATGGTGTTTGGTATAGCCGTGTTGGGTATAGGGATGTTCCACTATCCTGATAAAGAGATCAGTATTTTCAAACAGATGAACCTGTGCCAGTCTAGTCTTGAGCTCTCAAAATAAAACTATGTGGTTTCACTCTCGGGTGCAAAATGTTGATGGAAACTCTACACATAAAAAATGATTTGAGACTTCAAACTTGGCTGGTGAGATACCGTTGACCTCTTCTTTGTCTCATAAAAAAAGTTTGGACAATTTTGTCAGAATTTACCTAAGAATCTCTCGGTGAATACCCTCTGTATTGCCATGGCAGCACCACTGTCTGAATGCATTCTAACACTGTCACAGCATTCCTTGGCAAGCAGGGTTTTCACGAGATGCTCTCCGCAGCCAGACGTAGAACAAGCCACCGATGGCTGGCCGACATTGTTCGTGTTCTGGGCCCAGCAGCCGCATCCATAAGAAGAAGCCTGAAATGAGTAGTACATGTACCAATTTATTGCTCATTTTGTTCAAATACTGACCGTGTGATAGCCAAGACATGATTGATTACAACATAGATCTACGAGGGGTGATTGATAGTTTGTGGCCTAAGGTAGAAGGAGATGAGCTACATACAGTCTTCACTAAATTTGAGTGTGGTTCAGCTTGTCGAATGATTACACAGAAAAAAGTAAGTCATACTATTACCGGGGCCTACTACGCTAATCTCCTGAAACAGCTACGGGAAGCTGAAGAGGGGTGCTCTTTCACCAGGACAATGCTCTGGGCCCAATTGTCCATAGTGAACATGGCCGCGATCCAGAAATGTGTTTTCAAACTGGTTGAACACCAGCATTATTCTCCTCATTTGGCACCCTCTCCTCATACTACCTCTTCCTATCCTGAAGATGAATAAAGGAGCTCGGTGGTTGCAATTTTGCCTCAGATGATGACATCATTGACGCTTTTAGACCACTTCCTGGGAGCACAAGACGATGGCTTCTACACAGAAGGGATCTGTATGCTCCATGACTGCTCAACTAATTGTGTTCATATCGAAGGGGACTATATGTTGAACAATAAATGTGCTTGGTTTTCTAAAACCGACTCCTTCCACCAATAGGCCACAAATGCATCAATCTCCCTTCATAAAGCTTAGGGTGAAAGACAGGCATGAGAATGGGTTGTGTGAGAAAAAACTGGAAAATAGCGATTCACTATTAATGACCCAATCAAGCCGTAGGCTTGGCCCGAGCCGAATGCGAGGCATGCCGGGGGTTTCAGGGGGCCAGGGCCCCCTGACGGGGGTTGAAGGGGCCCCATTTAGAAAATTTTGACAATTTAGGTACTGAAAAGTACATTGTAGCACAGGACAGCTTTTTATCGCTATTGTACTAGTCTTGATCCAAGACCAAGCTAGCCGTTCGTTTGTTCCACGGCGCGCCGTCTGTATGTATCCGGGCTTATTGAGGGCGCCCTTAATTATCGCCAGATTCGTTCTCCAAGTTGGGGAACGAATCTGGCGATAATTAAGGGCGCACTCAATAAGCCCAGGTATATACGGACGGCGCGCCGCGAAACAAACGAACGGCTAGCTTGGTCTTGGATCAAGACTACTATTGTACACGTCATGCAGCGCTGCTGAGTGCTTAAATCAATATGTACATGTACGTTAACTGCAGGCTGTGTGCCGATCGTTGCGTGAAATCGCGTGCGCATTTAAAAGTGCCGATCTCGGGGCATTGCAGCAATGATATTTCCACAATTTCCCTTTAAAAAAAATCACCCTAGACCAACTCTACCCCCCCCCAATTTTAAACCGGATTCACATTGAACTCGGAGAGGACATATTTTGGCCTCCAAAAAGTGGGAAACCGCGGAACGGCGGGGAATTCTCATGCCTGGAAAGAGCATGGTCCTCATCAACACAAAGTCAAAGACACTAAACATATCAAATAAGTTAAGAGGGCCTAATATTTTTATCTTAACCAGTTCGCGCCGGATGACGTATATAAACGCAAACATTTCCCCAAATTCAAAACGGATGACGCATAAACACGCCAAGTTCAAGTTCGAAATGTATGTCAGCAGCGTGCAAGGCCGGAAATGCGTGGGTGTGCTTCCCGGCACTATCAGCCTGAACCCGCTTCAGATCGAGTTTCGTTAAAAATAATCCCGCCCGTCGGCTCGGCGATGATAAAATAATCCCGGCGCGAACTGGTTAACAAGATCTTCTTCAGAGACTAAATGGCTGTGTACAAGAAACAAACATATATAGGGCAACATACAGCATGATGCACATCATGGATGCTAAAGGACACAAAAAAAAAAGCACAGAGTTCAATTGAACAAACAACAAAAGGAGGATTAGGCTGAGGGATTAAAGGGTGAGGTCAGTGTGGGTAGGATCAAAGGCAGGGTAGGAACAAAAACAGAAGGGGTAAAACCACAATTAAGACACCAATACAGTTCAACTCAACCAACAATTCAAATTGGAAACACCACCCCCTTCCTAGCGGTCTAGCAGTGGTCTAATCAGTGGTCTCCCTCGATCAACTCTCCCCTTACAAGCATTTGCGAGGCTACTTGTGCACAGATCTTCACACCATTGCTTTCTCTTAATACCTGACCAACTCTTCCTGGATGTTTGAGGCTGATGCCCCCACTGGACACAGCACTAGCGATGTTGCCTCTGCAATCCACACACACAGCACCCACAGTGTCCAACAGTGTATCCACGCAATCAACAGCATGATCAACATCAGTTGGACTGCTGACAGCATCAACGCATGTACTAGGTTGTACCTTGGAGGGAAGAAAATAACAAACATGCCTTTCAGGCAAATTTTGAAAAATCAAGAACTCTCTTATGCCTGATCTAGAGAAGAAATCAACACAGAATACTACACATGAACAAAATGGCAGCTGAGGCTGAAGCCTGTACCTGTAGTTATGTCCTTCATAACTCGGCATCTACTGTGAGTCAATTAGCCCCTCCTAAATTTATTACCTCTACTACCTAGAGATTGTTTTTGCTGCCATTTATTTGTCTGTCTGTCAGGCTTTCTGTCTGTTTGTATGTTTGTATGTTAAAAACTACTGGAGGAATTGTAACAAAACTTGGTGGGTCAATAGCTTGTGGATCAAGGATGACTTTTCAGATTTTCAGATTTTCAGGAGTCTGGATCACTTTAAATTTGGGGCACATTTTTGCAGTTGGGGTGGGGTGATCTTTTTCTAGTTTAATCTATTTTAATCCTACCTTTCCAAATCTATCAAAACCCCATTTGGGTAAACGTTGTACCGAAAAAAATTATAAATCGGGAGCCAGGGATGGTGTTTGGTACAGCCGAATGTTTTCGGTATAGCGGTGTTCGGTATAGCGGTGTTCGGTATCGCGGCATTCCAATGTATATAAATATCTCAATTCTTAAAAAGTAAGACTTCACTCTCATTTTGTGGTGACAGGTCATATGTGACCTGGGCCCAATTTCTTGGCTCTGCTTAACGGTAGCGAAAAATCCCTGCTTACTATAGCAGAAAATTTGGTGCTTAAACGTATTTCACGCGTTAGCGAGGAATTTTGGTCTCTGAGCTTGCGTACATCCCGTAACTAAGGATTCTGTGCTTACAGGGTTAGCGCAAAATTGTTAAGCTAGCGCAGTTAGCGGAAAATGGTGACCGTAAGCGCAGAATTCTGTGGTTAGCAAAGCCAAGAAATTGGGCGCTGCTCCAAGGTGTTTTATTACAATGTATACGTACCTAGGAAGTCATTTCAGGGTTGATTTTACCATTTTGAGGTTTTGGGTTTTTCTGAATCACAAACTATTAATCTACAATGTCCCCAAATTTGAACACAATCCATCACCCAGAAGTGTTTTTTGTTGATTGTGTGAAACATTTGTGTATAGAAATAATACGTTTTTTTTTTTTTTAACTTCAAAGCTGTTTATCTCATAATTAGGTTATCAGGGTTTTATCACTAAATCCTTCCCCCAGGAGAGATAAGGGGCAGGGGGGGGGGGGGGGGGGGGGGGGTGTGGTACATATTTAAATGATTCATGTACATCACTTCAAAACTTAGAACCTAGAGAATTAAACCAACAAAACTAAAATTGTCAACTTTGTTCGGGTTTTGTTGGAGCAGATCACATATTACAGTATGTGTACATGTAGTAAACTTTCAAAGCATAACTACAATCCCATTAAAACATCAATTTACATGGTTTTCTGTGGAGCCGAGTTTCTTTGGTGAGCTCTGATCCGCCGCGGACAGCCTCCTCTTGTGCTTGCGATACGCAGAGAGGGCGCTCTTTGTTAGCAGCGCACTTGTTGAAGTCTCCTGAATGCCATGATCCCGCGCCCACTGCAATGCACCATTCCCTACCAAAAAACTGTTAGAAATCAATTTTTAAACACCTCACCCACAGATTACGTCTTGATTAGCCGAAAGCGAAAAACATGGCATTTTCAAAAAAATTTCGTTCTATCTTCCTCTACATAGCCAATTAAGGTACAATGTACTACATGTATATCCATAGCAACCAAAGTACTATACCCATGGCACAGTATTTTTGTGCGGATACATGGTGGGGCTAATTTCACGGAGCTGCTAAGCACAAAAATTTGCTTAGCACAAACAAGTTTTGCTCATTAAAAACAAGTTTTTCATGCTAAGCAAAAAAACAGCTGATTATCAATCAAAAACAATAAAGATCACGTGAAAATTTGGTCTGTAACCTTGTTTTTACCAACGACAAATTTTCATGCTAAGCAAATTTTTGTGCTTAGCAGCTCCGTGAAATTGGCCCCTATGTGTGCATAGAGCGTGGCGCTTAATCTTCGGAAGTGCCAGCACTACCGAGCTGGGTTAAAACATTTTGTAAAGGAAAACAGCAAATAAATGTTGTTTTATAATACTTCACCCCAGATTCTGCATAATTAAAAGGTGGGATACACCATTGGCAATTGTTTGAATTATCATGAATAGGTGCATTTGGGGGGAGGGTTGTACTTTATAGTAAATATCGTTTAACTGACCTGCTCGAAGTTTTTACAAACATGGATGCGTGGAAAGAAAGAAAAATGGTGTTCGTTTTCAACCGGCATCAGGCAGTGGTTCTTATGTTGTTCTTGTTTTTTCGCGATCGCCATTTGGCGATCGTAATTTTGTTTAATTATATGTTTCAATTATAGGATATCCAGTGCAATCATTTTGCTGGATGCCTACAATCATTATTTACTTTCAAAAAAGTAAGACATTTCTTAATAATTAAGTAGTAAAATGTTTCGATTTCTGCAAATAGTGTATCCTACCTTTACAAATATTTAATATTGTTATTTTTGATCTAAATACAGTTAAAATAAACTTCTATTTCAATACAAATTAGTGAAAATGTACGGTACCTGCTGAAAAAGGTCCTCACGAAAAATCCTGGAAAAAAAAGTTGTCCTGAAACTAAGTCATTAAAAAATTGGGGGAAAAAAAGGCATGGAAACTCTTTTCTCAGGAATTTTCATGACAGTTGGAACCCTGAATTAGGTTTATTTTAGGCCGCTTTTAGCAGGTTTGGAGTGTTAAATATGCGTTTTAGTTGCGTATGACATTAACTTCAACTCTCTTTTTTTTAATTTTGTTTCTCTTTAACCAGTTCGCGCCGGGATTATTTTAACATCGCCGAGCCGACGGGCGGGATTATTTTTAACGAAACTCAATCCGAAGCGTGTTCAGGCTGATAGTGCCGGGAAGCACACCCACGCATTTCCGGCCTTGCCCGCTGCTGACATACATTTCCGAACTTGAACTTGGCGTGTTTATGCGTCATCAGTTTTGAATCTGGGGAAATTGTTGCGTTTATATACGTCATCCGGCGCGAACTGGTTAAAAAAAAAAAAAAAATTTTTCTCTCGGCATCCATGATTGTAAAACATTGTTAAACGAAACGATATTTACTATATTAAATACAAGACACAAATCAACCCATTCGTGATAATTCAAGCAAATACCAATTGTGACATTCAAGTAGAGTACGAGTACTCTAAAATGATACTCAAGAAGTACTCGAGTACCGAGTACAAGTACTACAGCACGAGTACTACAACACTGAGTATATGGCTGGTGTTTCTGGAATCTTATTGTACATTGTAAATGCTTTATTATTCTCAGGCATACAGAATCCCAGTAAAGTGTGCAGAGCGCTCATTTTGGAACAGATGAAAGGATCATTGTCATGTGGAAGAATCCCACCAAGGTAAAGGAATATTGTTGGTTTTATTGTGTCGATAAACAAAGTTTTGTAAGACACTTAAGCCCTGTTCGCACTAGACCTTTTTTGATAAAACTTACGGAGACGATGGGTACTTTTTCCATTTTAAGTCCAGTGCGGACAGCCTAGGACGTTTTCCTCTCAGTTACTTTTCCCTAGTCCAGTGGTTACTTTTACCGGCCAACTGCTGTCCAGGAAAACTTCCCAGGTAACTTTTCCCCAGACGATAAGTCCAGTGCGAACAGCGCGAGTCGGTAAAAAGCGGCTCAGTTGTATCAATAATATTATCTGCCATAATTTTGACCAAAGGAACAACAACACTCCGTAATCTTTTTGCAGAACCACATGCGAATGCGAGCACGATGCGATGTGTATGCATCAGCGTGCGCGCACGAAAACAATGCAAAGAGCGCATGCGCGGTGTCTTGTGTAGCATGACCTCGCACTAGGGGGCTAGATGTACGTTTTCCTGAGCCGCTTTTTACCGATTTTTGTGCGGATACATGGTGGGGCTAATTTCACGGAGCTGCTAAGCACAAAAATTTGCTTAGCACAAACAAGTTTTGCTCATTAAAAACAAGTTTTTCATGCTAAGCAAAAAAACAGCTGATTATCAATCAAAAACAATAAAGATCACGTGAAAATTTGGTCTGTAACCTTGTTTTTACCAACGACAAATTTTCATGCTAAGCAAATTTTTGTGCTTAGCAGCTCCGTGAAATTGGCCCCTATGTGTGCATAGAGCGTGGCGCTTAATCTTCGGAAGTGCCAGCACTACCGAGCTGGGTTAAAACATTTTGTAAAGGAAAACAGCAAATAAATGTTGTTTTATAATACTTCACCCCAGATTCTGCATAATTAAAAGGTGGGATACACCATTGGCAATTGTTTGAATTATCATGAATAGGTGCATTTGGGGGGAGGGTTGTACTTTATAGTAAATATCGTTTAACTGACCTGCTCGAAGTTTTTACAAACATGGATGCGTGGAAAGAAAGAAAAATGGTGTTCGTTTTCAACCGGCATCAGGCAGTGGTTCTTATGTTGTTCTTGTTTTTTCGCGATCGCCATTTGGCGATCGTAATTTTGTTTAATTATATGTTTCAATTATAGGATATCCAGTGCAATCATTTTGCTGGATGCCTACAATCATTATTTACTTTCAAAAAAGTAAGACATTTCTTAATAATTAAGTAGTAAAATGTTTCGATTTCTGCAAATAGTGTATCCTACCTTTACAAATATTTAATATTGTTATTTTTGATCTAAATACAGTTAAAATAAACTTCTATTTCAATACAAATTAGTGAAAATGTACGGTACCTGCTGAAAAAGGTCCTCACGAAAAATCCTGGAAAAAAAAGTTGTCCTGAAACTAAGTCATTAAAAAATTGGGGGAAAAAAAGGCATGGAAACTCTTTTCTCAGGAATTTTCATGACAGTTGGAACCCTGAATTAGGTTTATTTTAGGCCGCTTTTAGCAGGTTTGGAGTGTTAAATATGCGTTTTAGTTGCGTATGACATTAACTTCAACTCTCTTTTTTTTAATTTTGTTTCTCTTTAACCAGTTCGCGCCGGGATTATTTTAACATCGCCGAGCCGACGGGCGGGATTATTTTTAACGAAACTCAATCCGAAGCGTGTTCAGGCTGATAGTGCCGGGAAGCACACCCACGCATTTCCGGCCTTGCCCGCTGCTGACATACATTTCCGAACTTGAACTTGGCGTGTTTATGCGTCATCAGTTTTGAATCTGGGGAAATTGTTGCGTTTATATACGTCATCCGGCGCGAACTGGTTAAAAAAAAAAAAAAAATTTTTCTCTCGGCATCCATGATTGTAAAACATTGTTAAACGAAACGATATTTACTATATTAAATACAAGACACAAATCAACCCATTCGTGATAATTCAAGCAAATACCAATGGTGTATCCTACCTTTAATACCCGCTATTTTGACTGTTTTGAGCACAGTGGTAAGAAAAGGTTAACCTGAAACTGTAACATACATACGGTCACACAGGGCTATTGTCTAACAGAATTAGGACTGGTACCCTAAAGCCGTGTTCGCACTCGACTTTTTGGGGAAGGTTTTACTGAGACGATGGTAAAATAAAAAATTGTCAAATGTTACCACTGTTTGCACATGGACTTTCGACACGGGAAAATGTTAACGAGACCGCGGGAGAAGTAGCCGAGCTGTTATTATAATGACGCATGAGGGCAGTTTACGTGACCTTTCTGCATTGACCCTGGTGTACCCAATTCGCGCGCGCGCGCTTTTTGTCCGATTGCATCATTGACGCACCAATCAAACTTCCAAATGTATCAATAATATTATCTGCCATAATTTTGACCAAAGGAACAACAACACTCCGTAATCTTTTTGCAGAACCACATGCGAATGCGAGCACGATGCGATGTGTATGCATCAGCGTGCGCGCACGAAAACAATGCAAAGAGCGCATGCGCGGTGTCTTGTGTAGCATGACCTCGCACTAGGGGGCTAGATGTACGTTTTCCTGAGCCGCTTTTTACCGACTCGCGCTGTTCGCACTGGACTTATCGTCTGGGGAAAAGTTACCTGGGAAGTTTTCCTGGACAGCAGTTGGCCGGTAAAAGTAACCACTGGACTAGGGAAAAGTAACTGAGAGGAAAACGTCCTAGGCTGTCCGCACTGGACTTAAAATGGAAAAAGTACCCATCGTCTCCGTAAGTTTTATCAAAAAAGGTCTAGTGCGAACAGGGCTTAAGTGTCTTACAAAACTTTGTTTATCGACACAATAAAACCAACAATATTCCTTTACCTTGGTGGGATTCTTCCACATGACAATGATCCTTTCATCTGTTCCAAAATGAGCGCTCTGCACACTTTACTGGGATTCTGTATGCCTGAGAATAATAAAGCATTTACAATGTACAATAAGATTCCAGAAACACCAGCCATATACTCAGTGTTGTAGTACTCGTGCTGTAGTACTTGTACTCGGTACTCGAGTACTTCTTGAGTATCATTTTAGAGTACTCGTACTCTACTTGAATGTCACAATTCTCGTACTCGTACTAACGTACTCGGGCAGCCAAAGTATCTGTGCTCGAGATGTCAAAATTGTACATGATCATCAAGGTACTCGTACTCGAATAACAATAATTGATAACAAACATTGTTACAACTTGACTTACTGTGGCCTTATTTTATTTTATTGGTTCTTTCAATTTGTCGATTGTTGAGAAAATTGACTTCTTCTGCGTACGCCGGACAAAAAACAGCTACCCGTGATCTGATCTGTATACCGATCTGACTGGGCCTGGGCCAATTACATGTACACTCAATAATCCATTTGCCGAATGCGCACACATTGGTCAATCATGTACAAACATGTACGTGAAACACTAGCGTGTTGGAGCAAGGCATGATGCGGCTTTTTTTGTTCCCCAGCTTCGGTCCGTCCTGGGCCCAATTTCACGGCGCTGCTTAACAGTTAGCGGAAAAATTGTGCTAACTTTAGCAGAACAGTTTGCTAACCTTAAGCGCTATTTCACGGATTTGTTGTGCTAACGTTTGCGCGCGCATGGAGATTCTACCGTTACGTCACTGATTTAAGCACTGATTTTTCCGCTAGGTTAAGCGTGCCTTTTGCTGTGCTTACTGCTTACAGTCCCCATGAAATAGACAGAGGCTCGGTTAGCAGAAAATCGTTTGTTTAGCAGCGGCGTGAAATTGGGCCCTGGTCCATTATTGCAAACCTGCATGAATCGAGCCAGCAATGCTCCATCACCATTTCCATTGCTAGCAGCGTACATGTACATTGAGCCCATATGCTGGGAATCAATTATGAGCATTCGATTTCTTGTTCACTTGTCTGCTTGTGCACTTGTTTTCTAGCCAACAAACCCAAATTTACTTGGCTCAATGTACTAACGTCTTGTTAAACCTGCCAAAATTGGGGCGCAATCTTTTCATGCAAATTCGACCATTAGTGTACCGTTATCTTCGGATATCCTGGGCATCAATAGGTGGGGGACAGGGGCACATGTCCCCCCCCCCCCCCCCCCCCCCCCCGCCCCCCCTTTTGTTGTTGACCCTAAATAAAAATATGTAGCCCTACATTTGATTCTAAACCTCAGAACACCTTCCTCCATGCTCAGAATAACCAAGGACGGGTTCAATGACTCCAAACTCGAAAATGATGATTAACACACACCATTTGGTGCAGCAGTCAGGAGTTAAGTTTATTTTTACCATAATAACTTACAATGTACCAGTACTTATAAGAAACTTTGAAAGACCAAGATTATTTAAAAATGAAACAAGTTTTTCAAAAATAAAATGAAGTGATCAGAAATTGCCTCAATTCAAAATACAATTCAACATTTTAAAGGTAGGATACACCATTTGCAGATATCGAACATATTTACTACCGAATTATTAAGAAATATCTTACTCATTTGAAAGTAAATAATGATTCTGGCATCTAGCAAAATGATTGCGCTAGATATCCTGTAATTATTCTGGAAAATTATTCTGAAAAATTCGCGATCGCCGGATGGCGATCGCGAAAAAACAAAGATAACATAAGAATAAATGCTCGACGCCGGTTGAAAACAATCGCTGTTTTTCGTTCTTTTCTCGGCATCCATGGTTGTAAAACTTCGAACAGGTCAGTTAAACGATATTTAATATAAGACCCCTCAAATCTACCGATTCATGATAATTCAAGCAATTACCAATGGTGTATCCTAGCTACCTTTAAGCAGGCCCCGGACCCCACACCATTAACGCTTCGCGCTTTGCACTTTGCACTTCGCACTTCGCACTTCGCACTTCGCACTCGCATTACTCCTGATCAAGGTATGTCCCCCAGTAACTTTTCAGAAGCGATTGGCGCCCTTGTCGAATACGTACAGTGTATAACGGCTACACGCAGTCAACTACCCATTTAGCAGTCGTGCGGGCCCGCGTTGCAGGTCTGATCAGCGCTGCTTCCCAGTTTAATTTGTGCGTGCCCGCCGTGCGCATAGTATGTTTGAAGTGTGTATGCTGACAACCGGTATGCGATGATACTATGAACTTCCCAAAAAGGAATAGTGGTTCACATTCCTGCTGTGTGTGACCATCCGCGTCAGATGCTTATCATTGTGCGAGCAACTTTAAACACGACTTATTAGTGATCGTTTGACTATCCAAAAGAAAATCCTAAAGAAAGCCTGGGGAGAAATTTAAAAAAAGTTAAACCGCTGGTGCAAGTTTGCCAAGACGATAGTGAGTGGGGGAGCTGGTCTAATCATAGATTTTACGCAACATGCACAATCAATTATCGATTATCGTCCTGGGCCAAGACTATACTTTCATGTTGATCTCCCACTCAGGCTTGTATCTACTTGTACAAGTACATGTACACTGTCTAATCATCGATTAGGGAGTCAGGTTGGCGTAGCGGTTCTTTCCTCGCCTTCGACCACTATGACCCAGGTTCGAACCCCCGCCTGGTCCAATAATGTGGATTGGGTTTTCATCAGTCCCTGCCTGACTCCGTGGGTTTTCTTCAGAATATTCTTCTGGGGTTTTCCTCCCACCTCTAAAACTGTACCTTCTTCTCGTTGTCTTCTCTCTACTGAGGGCCCCAAATGATCAGCTTCTGCTGGATGGGTTACCCTCATTAAAGATGGTTGTAAAATAAATAAATAAATAAATAAATAAACTGTCCAACTTTTTAGAAAGATGACTTACCAGATAACGCTCCAACAGCCCCATACTGCAGGCTCTCTCCATCCATGATGCTGGCATCGCATTCCACATTGCCGCACAGATTCAGGTTGGATCCCACACCTGCATTGGTGAATGGACTGTCCTGAAACAGATGCCAATCAATTATGCAAATTAGGTGTTTTAGGCAGCAGATGTGTTTCCATTCAAGAAAACAATCACAAGATGCAAAATGTGACATTACAAACTGTGAGCAATAAGTCCTGTAAATATACTTAGAAACAATACGACTGTACCAGGGTGTTTATACATATAATCTTTTTGGAATAGTGATAATTTGACTGTTATACATTGCAAAATAAAACAAAACAAAACCAGTAAATAAAATAAATTATGAAATTAATGTACCAACAATATTTTCAAAAACTTTTACAAGCTTATTTTCCTAATTAACGGATCCGGAAGCGCGCCACCAGTTTGTAATGTCACTTTCAGGCTCTATTGACCAAAAAAGATGTAATAGGAATACGGCTCAAAACACAACAAGATGAATCCAAAAAGAACAAAAAATTACCAAATAGTCCCTTCATGTATATAATACTTGAGTCATTTGAGTCACTCGTGGTCACTTAACCAGTTCGCGCCGGATGACGTATATAAACTCAAAAACTTCCCCAAATTCAAAACAGATGACGCATAAACACACCAAGTTCAAGTTCGGAAATGTATGTCAGCAGCGCGCAAGGCCGGAAATGCGTGGGTGTGCTTCCCGGCACTATCAGCCTGAACCCGCTTCGGATCAAGTTTCGTTAAAAATAATCCCGCCCGTCGGCTCGGCGATGTTAAAATAATCCCTGCGCGAACTGGTTGAGAAAAAGATGTTTTAAATTCACAATGGGAGAAATGATCACCTCTAAGATAGCAA
This sequence comes from Crossaster papposus, assembly GCA_037893245.1. Classification (NCBI taxonomy): domain Eukaryota; kingdom Metazoa; phylum Echinodermata; class Asteroidea; order Velatida; family Solasteridae; genus Crossaster; species Crossaster papposus. The sequence continues at coordinate 150,651 of JBAIAA010001005.1, forward strand.
CAGCTGTAGTAACCACATCCAGGGCAGAACACTTATCATGTATCATCTTCATGGCCTAATGAAAACAACAAGGGAGTACACTAGATGAGAAATTGTAGATAGAGGTGGGTAGATTTTTGTTAAAGTTTGTTCAGTTATTTGTCAATTAATAAATACCTAGGAGAGTTGCTGGCTTCTGATTGGTCGAGACTCGATCACGTGGAGTTGATTATCATGTAGTAATAACCCGGCTTTCAAGAAGAAGCAAATAAATGTTCCCTGAACCAGCATTAATCAAGCATCATGTAAGCCAATGATTGGCCAAATGCAACAGTTATACGGTAACTTGTAACAAGGACGCGTCAAATCTTGATACTGCGCGCTATAATTGTACGCGTAGAATGTTTGTATCTATACGCACGGCATTTTTCAAAATGCGGGTGTCGTCTGTTAACGCTAGCGCGTTGCTATGCACGGTGGGCATCAGTGGTCAGCTAGTCTGGTCTCAAAGTATGGGTTATAATAACAACACATATTGAAGAGACAGGGTACCATGCATAAGCTAAAACATGGCGACATGAACACAAAACGCTGGAAATATCGCCGAAGGAAAAGTCACGAAATTTGGAGCATTTTCACAATTTTTCTTGTTAAAAAGGTATTTATTAAAGGTTTGGGCTCGGTCCATTACCAGCGTTCATCCCCAACCCGGTCATTATCTCGCAGTAAAAACCGGGTCCTCGCACTGTTATTACCTAAATAATAAAAATAATAACTGAAATTGAAATAATGTAGTAACCTGCTGCTACTTTTTTGCCAATATGTACATGTATGTTGAAACGACATGAATCTTAGACGGAGAAACATTTCCAATTTTGTTAGAAAATACTTTGAGAATGCATTCAAGTTTCAACTCTCTCAAGGCCAAGTACACAACCCCCAAAAATGGCGGCAGAATACTAAATTTAAAAAAAAAATAAAAATTGAATCTAGACAAGATTTAATACTATTGCAGATTAAAAAAAAATTATTCACGCATGTTTCGATCCGACAAATCACTTTACAATAATGTTGGTGCTTACAAAAAGTATAGAGTGCTTTATACCCCCCACAATGTAGTGTTTTAAAGCGATTTACAATTTGTATCCCTGTTCACCAGGAACGGGACCATTTCTACAGCAGCGCATGACTGTTTGGTCTCTCTACTCATTACTCCTGGGTGGAGAGAGGCAATTGAAACAAAGTGTCTTGTAATCTTGTAACTTTTGTAATCATTTAGAAATGAATACATGAAATCTGGAACATACCTGAATACAAGCTTGATGACATACTGCCTGGTATTCTCTCTGTTTGACAGTGGAATGATAACCAGCTCCTAAACAACAAACAAATGAAAAAAGGGAAAGAATGTACAAAGTATTTTATCACAAAATTGTGAATGTTTCTCAATTCGTGATCCATGTTGTTTTTTTCTCAACATTTTTGTAATGACTTGTAAACCTATCTTTTAGATATTATACCCATACACGTTATGCATTTCGCCAAATCAACCCTTAATTTGGATTTTAGCGGATTCAGGATGTACCTCCATATTGAACCAACTGGAGGAGTGTGATGGATTGAGGATTTTAAGCCTAGCGTTACTGCAGGAGTGTGATGGATTCAGGATACACAAATTCAGGTGATGGACTGTGATGGACTCTATGGAGAAACGCACTGCAATTTTTTGTATGCCACCTAGGTATCCTGAATCCGTCACAGTCCATCAAACTTTTGCTGGTGGAGTATGATGGACTCAGGATCTCTCCAAAATGCATACTGGTGAAGTCTGATGGACTCAGGACACCAGCAGTTTTTGCAAACCAAAATTGGTGGACTGTGGCGGATTCAGGATACTTTCTAGTAAAAGCCGTGAGGGAGTTAGGGTTAAAACCCTATTTACGTTGTATTATAATAAGATAAAAGAGTTGATTTACGGTAAAATAAACGAACTCACATTCGTACAAAAAAAAATACAATAATGTTGGATACTTTTAAATTAAAACAATGGGTCGTATTAATAAAAACTAGCATTTGCTTTCACTACCAATTTATTTACTAGCATCAAAATATAAAATAAGCAAATTTGCTCTTATTGGAAAGCATTTGCTAAAATAAAAGTATTTACCTTTTGCTAGAATATTAGCATTTGCTTCATTTGGTATGAATGAAAAGAGTAAATGCTTCAGATTTGGAGTACACATATTTACAAGTAATTTTTCAAGGTTGGGTCGGAGCAACTTAAACAAAATAAGAGGCAAATACTAGTTTTTTAAAATATTAGTTTGGTTGAGCAGGAAAGATATTTGCATGGAAGAAGGAGCATCTAGGAAACAAATTCAACCATTTCTTGGAACATTCTGGGGATTGGAAAGTGGCAGCACTGACTGCAAAACAGAAACTCAAGACAGGGCCAGGTTACAATGTACTAGACCCAATAATTGGGGCGTTTTCACTCCTTGTACTACGGGCCTGTAAATCTCATGATCTTTGACGTTCTTTACCCAAGTGTACAGCAATAAATCCAGATTTGTAGTTTTGGCCCTCCATTACTCACGATCAGCATGTCGCATATCTGCTGGATTATTGTACGTAAAGTAACAAGTTAGATGCAAATCGATCAATCAATCAACATCAGCGATAGTCTAGCCCTAGACCCTTGTGTTATTTCGGCGCCCACCACGCGCGCAGATTCGTTAACGCTGTCTCTTTTTCAAATCCCGGCTTCGTGTGCGTTCTGGTCTCACGCATGCGTAGTTTACAAAATGCGGCTGGATCCATGTTCGCACTGGAGCCGACGTTTGACAAACGTACATGATTTTGGATTCCCAGAAGGGTCTAGCACTAGTTGGCTAGCAATTGTTAACTTTAACCTTAGTTTTCGACGAATCTCCCTCGCTTTTCCGAGGGATCCAATCAGCGACCGAGTTTGAGCCTCATCATGAATTATTCATTATACACAAATATAAGATACTGTGTGTGACGTGTGTACATAAGACAGTGTACATGTACAATGTACATGTATGTGATGGCGACTGTATGCACGTGCATTGCGCGAAATGTGCAGACTTTTAATAGCATTGTACATGTACGTGTGTCCGATCTTCCGGGGCATGGCAGTGCAGTGCAAGCTAGCTAGCTACAGCCACCGGTACCGTACCGCGGGTCTGCCCGCTGCAGCATCGCTATGTTATGGTGCTTCAGCGCGGTGCGTTTTTTTGTATTCCAGTGTATCGAACGTACAGTACGTCAGTATTAGCTTCAAATCTAGTGAGGTCGTGCTTCATTTTGGCAAACAGTTAATTACCTGCAAAAACTACCTTTCCCTGAAATAAAAGGGGAAATTTATGGTGGCTCTGCATGGAGGGACATAAAAGTCGTGAATTTGTTTGCGAGTAGTTGTGAAACTATTCGCGACTTGTCGTGAATTTATTCGCGACTGGTTGTTAATATTTTTGCGACTGTTTGTGAATATTTTTGCGACTAGTCGTATAATTTGTGATTATTAGTGAATATTTTCGCTACTAGTCGCGAATTTTTTTCGCGACTATTGAAAATATTGACGACTATTCGCGAAAAAATATTTACGATTAGTAGCAAAAAATATGTCGTAAAAAATTCAGGACTCAAATTTGCGACTTGTCGTTAATTTATTTGCGACTGGTCGTAAATATTTTTGCAACTAGTCGCAAATAATTTCACAACTAGTCGTGACAAAATTCGCGACTAGTCGCAAATTTTGTCACGACTAGTTGTGAAATTATTTGCGACTAGTTGCAAAAATATTTACGACTAGTCGCAAATAAATTAACGACAAGTCGCAAATTTGTCGCGAAAATGTTCACGACTTTTGATATCCCTCAGGGCCACCATATAAATTAGTAGCCCCAGTCCCACTGAAGCCGGATATGCTACGGATCGCCCCGGATCGCCCCGGATGACCCCGGATGAAACTACGTTTGATCCGGGGTGGTCCGGGAAGGCAATCAAAAACAAAGTGACATGTTCCCCGATCCTACTACGGTTTGACTACGGTTCTGCCACGAATGGGCCCGGATCACCCCGGTTCAAGCCTGTTTTTCCCCCATGACCCCGGATGGTCACGGATTCACTACGGTTCCGCCACGGTTTCACTACGGATGCGCCACGGTTCATCCCGGATGTGCCACGGTTCACCCCGGATGACCCCGGATACACTACGGTTCATCCCGGTTCATCCGGGAAATACCGTGGTGACACCGTAGTGAATCCGTGGTGATCCGTAGTGGAACCGTAGTGGAACCAACTCCCGTTTCATCCCGGATAAACACGGTTACACTACGGTTACGCTACGGTTTATCCCGGATACACTAGGGATCATCACGATCGCACTACGGTTTCACTACGGTTCTTCGCCGCCCCCCTCTCCCTTCCCGGATGGCCCCGGATCACTCCGGATGCTAGATGCTGATCCAGGGTGACGCTCGACTTCCCGGACTCACTACGGATGTCCCCGGATGGTCCCGGATGCATGGCCCCGGATAGTCCCGGATAGTCCCGGATTATCACGGTTTGACTAAGGTTCCACTCCGGATGACCCCGGATATGAATCCAGGTTGATCCGTAGCGTATCCGGCTTTCGGTGGGACTGGGGCTTTGGAGGTTTTCACCATAGAGCAAAGTTGTTTCAATTCACCCGCAGTCACAAATAAATGCCGGGGCAGCTATGATTTGCTGTGTCAATGTACATGTAAAGTACATGTACATGTACATGTACTGTATGGTGCGAAATACGGTACCTTGGAGACGTGAACACAATGGGGACAATGGGAGTAAAAAGGTCTCCAAAGGGTGATTTATATTTAGGTCTCCATTAGGAATTTCACGAATTAGATTTTTGGATTGTACTTAAATTACTCAAAAGCTAGGGTTAGGATGTGGGTTAGTGTTTGGGTTAGGGTATAATATAGGGTATTATTGGTTGGAAATTTCAACCCAGGAAAATAATTGTGGTTAAAATGGGAGCATTTTGAAAAAAGTGCTCGACTTTCTAACCATTTTGTACACGAGAACATGTCATGTTCGGTAAGGGAAGCCATGTCTCCGTCCACAGTGATACAAAAATGCGAATACATGTACAGTATAGTACATGCACATCACGCCGGCCGGGTCAATCGCGGCGTGTAACGTTTTGCGTAACCCTCGCACGAATTTGCCTATAACCGTCCATCATTATCACGTGATATGAATAATGCATATATTACAATAGTCTGACCACGCCCCCTGTGTGCCAACTTGTCCAAGACCTTCGAGTGAGTCCACGGCATTGATCTCCATTATATAGACTGGATAGGCCGTCGCGTCTAAATGGCGTACGCGCGCGTGTTTTTTTTAAAGGGTAAAGAACAAACGTGACGCGACCGCATTTGTGCACGACCTATGGAGGTTTTTTAAAAAGTGGAAGACTTTTTTTCTTAAATTCGTCATTTTTAGAGGAAAAACAGGATTTTGCACCCGAATGGTTTAAAATAGATAAGAACAATGGTTAGGTTCTGCGCAGCAGTGAAGTGCCCAGAGAAGGATGTCCAATTGAGTCGGGAAAATGGAATATTATTTTACAAGTAAGTCGTTCTTGATGCTATTGCTACAGCTAAGCGTATGTAACTATATGATGTTACGTAAATTGACGGTCTAGTGTACGTACAATACATACACCACCGCGGACGGACGCTTTTTTATTTCCCGTAGCTTCAAAGTAAGGCGAAAAATCGAGGTTGTTTAAATTGCAGAGTCCGTTGAATAACATTTGTACTTTTAATACATTCGAGTTGCACCCTTGTAAAACTAGCCTGTTATTTAGGCCTACTTAATAAGTAAATAACCAATAGTATGCGTAGGCCTATATTGTTTGATTAGTTTTGAGTTATTTTCCCTAATTTCCTCAGAAAAGAAACGGCTAGAAAGCGGTGACGTGTGCGTGTAACTGTAACTTCAACGTCCATCGTAGTTGCCACCGAGCTGCAGCTGGCTGCGGTCAGTGTGCTCATGGAGGAATAAACCGGTGTGCTCAAACCATTTGGAGTAAGAATGCTGTAGGCTAGTGGTACGGGAAAAAGAAGAAGAACCAAAACTGAAACGAGGGGCGAGCAAACAGTTACTGTCCTTGGATGACCCCTTGTATTATTAAACTGATGTATAAAAGGGATTTTTTAAAAGCTCATTCAATTCAAAATAATTGCCTTGACTCACAAGTCCAGAAATCTTGTCACATCTCTTGTGAGGAAATCTAAATCGAACTACACCAATCTATAAAGACAAAGGTTGTAAAAAAACATCTTAAATAGAAAACAAGTTGTGAGTTGCCATGATAAATTATCTAACTCAAATTATATTACTGTTGGGGTTTCACATGGGGAGTGTACTAGGTCCTATATTGTTTGTTATTTGTATTGTTATTGTTATTGCTCCAATTAGATTATGTAATGACATTGAAATGTATTTCGATAGACTGGCTTTAATACCAGAAATACTGATTCTTTAATGTCGTTTTCCCTAAACCCAATATTGATTTCTTTAAGCAGTCGTATAAGTATGCTGGTGCAAACGTTACATTCCTTCATCAATTCAGATGTCGTCATCGTTTTATAATTTTAAATGTTTATATAAGAAACTCTACTTTAAATGATTTTAACTTTTGTTTTTGTATTGCTGTTTAAATCGTCCTTCTTTTTATAACATTTGTACACAAGACATTGATGTAAAACAGCTTGTGCTGATTTTTTTTATCCTGTTTAAGAATTTGTTAATAAATAAATAAATAAATAAATAAATAAATAAATAAATAAATAATAAATAATTATGAAATGACAAACATTTCTATTCCAGTTGGACAAAAATAATTCAAATTCTAATTGGTTCTAAAGTTACATCATTTGTGACCCTACTTTTTTGTTGCATCTGGTCACACTTTGAAAGTAATTTAAAATAAGTGTTCCGAAATCCAATACGACCATATAAATTAACTCTGTGTTTGTATCTAACTGAACTATTAAATGACCTACTACAGGCCGGTGATAAAATGACAGAGCAATATACTGGAAAGTGGAAACCACTTTCAGGGAAGGGCCTAAAGAAAATGATATTAATTAAAAAATGTAGGCCTATATTAAGCAAGTGTGAAAAGGCTGGCTGTGTTAGGACTGCATGACTCCCTATCGTTATTCGTTAGTTAATTTAATGTTTTTAATGATTTTATTGGCAGAGCGCTTAACTTTCTCATACCCCCATACGAATAAAAATCCGATAATCTCGATAACTACTTGACTAGTTTCCACAGTGAATACACACGCCGCGTTTACTGTGAAAGCGCGCCGCCATTGTTTCGGATCACGCGTTCGTGCACAAACGCATACGCGTTGTCCTATCCAGTCTATATAATGGAGATCAATGGTCCACGGCCACCGAGTTCGCGGGTGCGATTCGTCTGTAGAGGGCGCCCTCTATAACATCGGTGGTTTGTGTCAGTGATCGCGGAATAAACACGAAGGTCTTGGAACCAAGACTACATCAGCGACAGCATTCCAGTTTTTCATGGGAGGCGCCATTTGTTTACGAGACTGATACCTTGCATACTGTCTACGTAGTAATTGCTTCATTAAGGCTGGACTTCGCTCTTATCTTGTTTCTTAGGGCCCAGCACGATGTGTGGTAGCCTTTAAACAAGGCCACATGTCTGATAGAGGCCGAGCGACTAAAAAGAGACTAATCGCGAAAACCTGAGTGAACGCCAGTGCGAATTGCCCAGACAAGTGGCCTTTATCAATCTGGTTTGGATTTCTTATGTTAACCTTTGTTTCCAACTGGAATCGCTACCGAAATGGTAGCGTCCAATCAGCGAACGTATCTCTGCGTGACGTCAGCTTATATTTGAGTTGGACTAGTTCATTTTACAAACAGGGAATGTCCAATCATGTCACTTACAATATTTAGCTCAAATCATTAGTTGCTTCCTAATTTATTGCAATTTTGCATGTAAAATAGATTTAAATGTGATATCTTGTATTTATCATTCATAATTATATTCAACTCAGAAGCAACATTTATTTACGTTTTTTTACCTTTTCTTACATGCTTTGATATTGAACGAATCACGAACAAAGCCAACTGGGAGATCGCCGTTCTGATTGGGCGTATTGGCATGCTAATATTTATCTATGAATAATTCATGCCAAGCAGTGAAACCTACATTGCAAAAGGCCTCGTGACATTCGTCACTCGGTCGCGCGTTCACCCCAGGTATCTAGACTCATCTCAGCCGCTTAGCCAGAGTCACGAGGCCTTGTCAAAAGGCTAGATGTGTGGTAGCACTTTGCTTTTGACCACCTGTAATTTGTAGGACGCTACACATCCTACAGTCATACACCATTATACACAGCAGGCCTACAAAAAATCCTACTTATTTTCTACATGAGTAAGAAAATCCTACAGCCATTGAAATGTACACAAAACCAAAAAGCTGATTTCTGAGGAGAGTGGAGATCCTACAATCCTACACCACTATATACACAGTACAAACAATCCTACATGGGTAAGAAAATCATACAGCCATTGAAATGTACAGAAAACCAAAAAGCTGATTTCTGAGGAGAGTGGAGACCACCAAATCTTACACCATTATACACAGTAATTCTTTAATGGTTAACAACGGAAAGAACTAGCAATTTACTTGAATTCTAGCCCACATGACATCAGAGAAATTTCATTCCGTTAAATTGTCATCAACAGATTTAATACAAATTAATGCCACCAGCCCTCACCTTGATCGGGTACTTCTTACCCGGAGAGGCTTGGCGCATGGTTTGAACAAGAGAAAGAAAATACTAGCAAGTATGTACGGTGCCTTCGTTTGGTGGAGGGAGGATTAGCGTTACGAATTAGTTTTACCGACGGTGTAACTTAATTAGTGTGTCCTTTACGATTTATAGTTGATACTTAACCCAGTTTTATTTGTTGACTTTAAATGGTCATTTTAAATACCAATAGTATTTCTTACTTATTATTGCTTTTAGTCTAGTTTTCTATGCCGTGATCTATATGAAGTTTTAAAAAAAATTGCGAGGCTCTCTACCTCTTACAATGTACCATTTGCCATTTCTACATTGGCCGTGCTACGTTCACTTTTTGATGTTTTTTAATCTCGATTTGTGACCTGATAAAGATCGAATGGTCGAAAAGTTTCTAAAATAAACTCAGCCGTGTTTTAAACCAGAACACCTTTCCCTCTTTCCTTGTATCTATTTATTCTGCCTTTTATAATAGTTTTCCCGGACGATATCGCAAAATGTGCACAAGTCATTTGTAAAAGATGCATTCAATTTCGCGCTGATTTTCAGAACAACGTATGTTCGAGTTTCATTTTCGCAAAAACGAGCATTCAATTTTTTGTTGTTTAATTCAAATAAATGAATGTGCTTAGCGTTTCAATTAAACGATTACAAACACGTGATTGGGCTTTCGGTTTGACGGATGCGTGGCCGATTATTAAGAGTGTGCAATCTATTTCGCAGCAAATCAATATATCAATTCAATTCAATTCAATTCAATTCAAATTTATTAACACCATTTCGCAGCAAAAAGCTGAATTACAGGTGATTACAGGTAATTACAATAAATACATTAAAATATAATGCAATAAGATTAAAAAACACGTTAAAAAACATTGTGTCACGGCCTGAATTAAATATTCTTTTTCATTTGTGATAATTTTTCAATAAAGTATATATGGCTATACAATTCACGATACAACATTGTTTAAATCATTAATAAATCAATGTATTGTGGGACCAATTGATCATTAATGTGTTGGCTCTTTATCTTAAATGTATTTGAACCCTAACCATCCCAAATCATCCAAAATCCTCTTTGCAAGGTTTTGCAGGAATGAGGTCACTTGGAAGTTGATGCATCAGATGTATTTGCAAGATTGAGGGCGTTTGGGGTTTTGCCACTGGAGGATAATGCAGGCTCCAGGCTATAAGGCCTAATGCTGGATGAATTTGCAGGATTGAGGTTACTTAGGAATTTATCAAAATGAGGATTTTTGAGGATTGAGCTTATTTTGTTTTTGTTAATGACTTCTCTATCATTTTATCAGTTCAATTGTGTTTCCCTTTAGCGGTCGCCCGGGCGCCAATAAATGCGCCCCAAAACAGCCACGGACGACTCCAAACACTTTCCTCGGTCGTCCGGCTGGCGAGTTAAAATATTGAATACATTACATGTGATTTCCCAGATCAACTGCTTGTACATGTACATACCTTTACACAGCAGTCAGCAGTGCACGCGCACGTGCATTGCAGAGATAGAATCGTGTCATTTATGTACATACAGTGTTTGGGGATTTTCTTGAACTCGTCCACGTCTTCCATATTAGGCAACCCTTTAACCTACTTTTTTTGCCGAATTTATGGACACACCATCTTCCCCAGTTTTGGTTTGCTGGGCTAAATATCACAAAATTATCATTGTTCATATGATTTTCCATAAGGTTTTAATAGGATAACTGTGCCAGTAAGCAACTTCAATTGTTGGTGAATTTGAAGCTCACCGTGACTACTTGATGATATCTGGAGACAGTGTAATATGCACATGGGTTCACGAAGTTGCCATTTTGGATAATGACTATGTTCACATAATTATTCAGTCACTTATATGCTTTAGAAAATGTTATTGAAGTAAGGATATGTAAGTAGAATCACCAAAATAAACTTTTCAAAAAAATAAATAATAATAATATACACAAACATTTCCACCACTTGGATTTTTTTTGTTTTTTAGTATGTCATTCTAGGGACCTTATAGAAGTGCACTGTGGTGAACAATATTCTATTGCAATTTGTGTGAGGTCACCAAAACAAAATTAGGTATTTTCCCTGGACTAAGATAGCGCCTTCTAACAGCGATTATTGTGTACGCGTGTCTACCGCGCGTTGTGGTAGCCTTGTGCAAGGCCATCGTCGTTTATTTGTCCAAAATCCACGCCGCGCGCTGCAGTTTTGGGGCCTTTTCGAAACCTTTGCTTCGTTTTCGTCCTCGGCTTCGATTCGCCTCCGAATTCCGAATTAGTGAGAAGCAAATAAAAATTAAAGCAAATGGAACTAGTCTAACTTTTGGGTTCATCAATTGAGTGAATGTTTCCGAAGCACAACAGGCATCAAAATGTGGCATGGCAGGGGATATAAGAAACGCATAGGCCTAATACTAGTCTGGCACCATCCAATTCAACGGTTTACAAAGCCTTCAATTTGTCACAATGTCGCACATAGTCCATTCAAATGTGAGCGCCCACATAAAGTTGTCAATTCATTTACGATCACGTGAGTCGGTGGCTATTTGTTAAATTCCAGCTTTGTCTATGTTTAGGTTTCTTTCATGCAGTTTGACAATGGTGATGAAACCTCACACAGAGACTTTGCTGGGGTTTGGAAAACGACCCTAGTACTAGTTACGGCGTATTTTTGTAATTTGCCATAGGTCAATGTTGCTAGCATCCACGTTTGTGATTGTTTAGAATTTTCTACCCTAGATATACAGAGTAGCAAAAATCGAGAAATAAAGAAAAATAGAAGACAAGTGGAACAAGCGTCCGAATTCCATTTTCCTTAGCGCAGACGTAGCTCTAGATATTACCGAGAATTCCTTCGCTGCGATCTAAATAACAAAATACGCGCCTGTCCTGGGCTCTTTCAAATGGCCGCTTACTGGGCTTGGTGAGCGTGGTGTTGGGATATATATAGGGACCAGTGTTGCCACTCCTTGAAAGATCTTTCAAGATCTTGAAAGATGAGGCCCATGAAAACTTGAAAAAAAAGCCACAAATCTTGAAAGATTTCCCAAAAGTGCAAAAATATTGAATTTCATGCAGAATTTTGATACATTTTCCAATAAATAGGACTTTTTAATGGTTATGGGATTTTTATCTTAATGTATTATTTTAATTTTGCGATGGGAGGCTATTGTATAGTACCCAACTTATCAGTTTTCGCCGTACAACATGTGCAAGTCCGTGCATAAAATGGCGCCAGTTTACTGTACGGCTTTATGTAGCAGCATATGTACATGTACATGTAGGCCTACATGTACATATATTTTATTAAGTTTACACTAGGTTGTATACTGATTTACAGAAGCTTGAAAGATCTTGAAAGATTTTGGGTGCTGATCTTGAAAGAAATGAAAATAATGAGTGGTCACACTGATAGGGACTGAAGTTGAAAGCAGTATCAATAACATGCAAATAGGTCGGGGTGATATTAACCCCACCCTCAGTTTGATCGTTTAGCACCTCCTCTTAATTCTCCCTTTCGTCCTCTTTGTAAAGAGTGCTCTGCATCAGTGTACATTACTTATTGTCCATAAGAATATATCTTTTTAGCTAGATGTAACAATCCAGCTCCTTTTGGATGTCTCGATCTGCCCCGAAAAGCTTTACGAAAATCAGGCAAACCGACAAACAAATCTTTTGAAATATTCGCAATTTTTTTCAAACCAATGGCCTACGTGCATTTTTGTTTTACAAAAATCCAAAACTGGAAAATACCTAGAATTAACATACAATAATGAAGGCTAAATTTAGAATTCTCGGAATTGCTAGATACCCTGGAATTTCCCGCGTTGCATCATCGTACATGTACATTTACGTGCTTGGCTTGTCCACACGCGCAATAAGTGTTTGACCTCGGAGATCAAGAACCATCCAATAAGAGCTGTAAGAAATCAGAGAAGTCCGGAACCTTTGGATAGGACGACATTGGGTTCGTACGAGCGAATTCACAAAACAATGCAAACTGAGCAGTCGAACATTGAATTTCAGCACACCTGCAGACAATTTGATCAGGGCGGGGGACCATTAACAGGAAATGCATTGAACGAGAAACATTATATCAATCACAGGAGACCTGAATTAGGGTAGTTTGTTGACGCAGTGAGAATTAGTTAAGGTGTCAAACCGCCATGTTTGTAGGGATACGAGTTGTACGAGGCCCGGACTGGAAATGGAACGACCAAGATGGGGGAAGGGGCTGTGTAGGCACCGTGGTCCCTGCACAGGACACGGACAGTAAGTATTCCAAATAAGTCACACAAGTCCTGTTTTTCCCTAATAATTTTAATTTTCAATAAAGATCATGCGACTTTTGATGCATGGGTGATGAAACATCATCTATAGTAATATACAATCCGGCTGCTGCTGTGTTGTTTGTGTACGGAAAATGCTTTTGAGCGGGTTATGCCAAATTGTGGGGGGAATTAAATAATACAATAAGACGAATGTTCAAAATCTAAAGTTTCAGCTCAGTAATTTAGGACTTCCCTTTCCAAAAAAAATGTGCACAACCTCTTGATCACGACAATTGTGCATAGCAACAAAAATCAGTGGGTTGGCCGATGAAAATAAACTACATGTAAAATTTTCTGTTCAAAATTACAGCAATCCAGATGGAATAATTGAATAGGGCGTTTAGTACCAGTAGGCCCTATATACGGTGCTGAGTAAGATTGTGTCTGTAATAATTCACATGGACCATTGAGGGATAAGTTAGCTTTTTCTAATAATTCGATGGGTTAAATGCAAGTGATCTTTTCGTGTTTAACAAGCATCACATTTCAAACACAACTTGTGTGTCTTATTTGTAGGCAAGGGTGTGTGGGTGCGCTGGGACTCGGGCCAATCCGCAAACTACCGCGCCGGTGCAGCAAGCCGCAAATACGATCTGCGGATTTACGATAACGCCCAACTCGGTAAGCCAAAGATTCTGTTAAAAATACCTTACAATGGCTTTTCATTTAATGAAATGTAACCCTCAGTTACTTTCAGTTAATTACATCTTGAGATTATTTAACTGAAGTTTGTTGGGTTTTACACTTGGGTTTCATATGTTTTATGCTTTATTTATTTATTTATTTATTTATTTAGCGGACGGTGTTTCCTCGAGCTCTTTTTAGGTCCTTGTTTTTGTATCATTGTATTAATTTCATAGTATAGACCTGGCTAGACCAAGTTTATGGTGTTTCATTTACTTATTTTGCTGTATTTTAAGGTTAACAATTGTTGCCTGCTGTGACATGGTCCATGGCGTTTTGTACACCCGAGGGGGCAAATGGCACCCGAGGCGAAGCCGAGGGTGCCATTTGCCCCCGAGGGTGTACAAAACGCCATGGACCATATCACAGCAGGCAACAATTGTTTTGTTATACCACGGTAATAGATTACAGCAGGCAAGAATTGTTTGTTATGGGTCCGTTCCCGTTGCGGTGCAAAATTGCCGAAGTAGTCGCAGTCGCACTGAATGTTCCGTGTTTTTCTTCGTACTGGCGCTGTCTTGCTCGAAAATCTAATTTCTGATCTCCTCTTTTGAACGAGACAGAAATCGCTTCTTTGGAGGTGACTTAATGCTGTCGTCTGCCGACATTACGGAGAAAATAAGGCAAAATTGGAACAGAAAAAAAGCAGACGAACAGCATAAACGAAAGCCGGTGTAAACAACAATGGCGGTCGTTAGTCGTTGCCGAAAGTGCTAACTTCACTGTTCCCTGTTTACATCGCACAGGAACATACATCAATTTACGTAGTACCAGCTATATAACACAGCGTTGCTAGACTCTAATATCAGTCGCTTCCATGGTATTTATCACAGAAATGGCCGGCCAGGCTATGCGCTAGCGTGTAAAAAAAGATTCCGCGGCCTGGAAAAAGAAAGTTCATGTACCCCGTGGGGTACATGAACTCATGTACCACGCGTACTCAGCGTACATCACTCATACCATGCTCATATACATCGGCACACTCGGATACATGCGTTTTTGTGGCATGTCACGTGAACGCTTCTCGACCAATAAAAATTCACAATCTATTGCCGTGGTATAACAATTATATTTGTTACCCTGTGTCGTTGGTTTCTGCACTGAGTTGGCCACCATGGCCACTCAAGCAGAACCACGCACTGTGGCCCATTCTAATAGTAACAATGCGAGTGCGACCAGACCCATTGTTTCTGGTGACGAGCCGTTTGGTGGAGTCACTAGGAACAATGGGCTGGCTTTCAGAGCATTAGAAAATGTCTCTATACAATCTTATCTTGAGAAATTTTACGAATCAATGCCCGACAAACATGTTGTTTCGGCTAGCCGTATTTCGAACAACCGTATTGCTTTGTACATGAGTTCCAGGGAGGAGGTAGCTGACGCCATTTCCCACGGGTTAACGTACGGCGACTCCTTCCTGGAGCTCACCCCTCTCATCCAACCAACCACCCGTCTGACTTTCTCTAACGTTTATCCTGAAATTCCCAACCGTGTCCCTCTTAGTAATATTTCTGATTTGTGTAAGGTAGTGTCGGCTATCAGACCCATACCCCTTGGTCTTAAACATAAACATCTGTCTCATGTAATGTCCTTCCGCCGGCAAGTCCAGATCCTCGTTAAACCCAACATCACCCTTCCTGATCACATCAATTTTTCTTACTGCAATACTTTTGTAATTTTTTTTTTTTATTTTATTTAATTTTTTTTTTTTTTTTTTTTTTTTTTTTTTTTTTTTTTTTAAATTTGTACCGCGACTGCGCGTAAACTGCTTTGTCTCAAAGTTAAATGCGACTGTACACAGAGTCCAAAATGCGACACATTCTGCCAGTCTTGCACGGAGAACGATACGTTATGTCTCGGTATACGCCTTCTTATTCCTCCATGGTTACCGCCAGGACGCGGAATAAAATGTCCAACGGCTTAAGACCCAACACAGTGATCCCCGGGGATTTGCAGTGATCCCCGGGGATTTGTAATCACGGAAGGTGATAACGTTATTGTTATGCGTTTATAATGGAACAATGCGCCGAACTGTGTAAATATCAAAGTTGAGGCTGAATTGAGAAACCCCAAATGCGCACCCGTTTTCCAGGGTGTCATATGAAATTTGATCTCGTACGAAATCTAGTCTATTTTTACCTCACAAGACAGTGACTATAACTTTAACTTTACTTATATTTTACTTTACTTTACAACCAACGAGTCCATATTTTATAGGGTCCAAATTTTACTCAACAAATTCTTGTCGTGGGTCAATAGTACCTAATAAAATGATGCATGTATTAATAAGATTTGTTTACTTTAAAATTTCAATTGCAGCGTGTGTTTGAATGGGGTTCCGGTGTTTCTTTATGTTTTAATTTAATTTTATTTTGTTGGGTTTTTTTTGGGGGGGGGTTTGCAAAAAAAGGGGGACACATTTTCGGATAATTTTGCTCAATTATATGTGCCATATTTATATTCATACCTTGGTGACACGAGAGACATTAGTAAATTGTACGAGTTATATCCTAATAGGGGGTCGAAGAGGCATGTCTGTATTAAATGACGTTTGTGACAGAAATCTTATTTTAACTCGACTACCTAATATTATTTTATATTAAAACGACATTTGGGACGTAAATCATGTTCATTGTATTAGAAGAAAGTTAATCATGACCTTGGATTACAATGACTGTATTTTGGAATAGGAGTGAAGCATCCGACTGTTGTCTGTGACTGTTGTCAAGAGCACGGTATCTTAGGATTACGCTGGAAATGTCTTGAGTGTCACGACTTAGACCTGTGTCACAGCTGCTATAACGAGGGCAAGCATGACCTGGGACATCGCTTCACGAGGATCGAGACTAACTCGGTCCCAGGGTGAGTTGGATGGATGTGACCAGCAAATAAATTGACAGACACTACAGCAAATTTCAGGCTCATTAATTCCAGATATACAAGCTCAGAGTGCTGATTTTGACCTCTTCCGTAGTTTTGTTAATACTTCATGACAATAGCGTAAGATAAAGGGCACCTGGTTGTTTTGCCATATAGGTGCGTCTTTCTAAATTATTTAATCAAATAAGTTAAGAGGGCCTAATAAATATTAAATTATTCAATACATTTCTGATGGGTATTGTATTGTGCTTACATTATTATGAC
The DNA here is from genome assembly GCA_037893245.1 of Crossaster papposus. NCBI lineage: Eukaryota > Metazoa > Echinodermata > Asteroidea > Velatida > Solasteridae > Crossaster > Crossaster papposus. Next base: position 167,652 of record JBAIAA010001005.1, read on the forward strand.
TGTAAAGGAGAGATTAATAATAATTCGTGCGAGGTGACATTTTGGTACAGGCTGCACACACAAAGCCTGCAACAGGCTAGGTATGACGTAGCCAATTGATGGATTGTAACCATGGGAACACAGAGTCCTAAAAACTAGAGATCCATATAAAATTTGGGTTCGCTCATGCGAATCACGATACCTGCATTGAGGGGGGGGGGGGGGGGAGGAGGGGGGTTTACCTTGCTGCTTTCATATTCACAGCAGTGAAACGTTGTGCAGTACATATACTGTGTGTGATTGTCGTTTCAGGATCGAGGTTCCCTGTCGATTTGGCGCCATTAAATGCCGCTCTTTTGGCATTTTCCCGGGTGCCCGAGTTGTGCGAGGGCCTGATTGGGAATGGGAAGATCAAGATGGTATGGGAATATCCATTTCTTTTAAGTTAAATGATCACAGCAAAACCCTCTGGAAATGTACGTGAAAGATGGCAGATGTTTTGTAGAATATTAAAAATGTACATACAATGTGTATTTTGAAACAATAAAATTATAAAGTAACGAGTGTACATTCCTACAACAAGAGAGTATTGACACAATTGCTGACAGCACAAAGACACACAGCCCTAACCCACCCCTATATTTTCATCATCGTCTTTAGTATTTAGGCCTAAATTGTAAAACGTCTGTGGTCGGACTTCCAATAAACAACGCCTTTCTGGGTCAAACATTTTATACGAATGTTGAAGGTCATTTTGACCAGTAAATCTTAGCCGAAAGTATCATTTTTCCGAAAGTATCATTTTGAGAAAGGTGTCATTTTGAGAAAGGTATCATTTTGAGGAAGGTGTCATTTTGAGAAAGGTATCATTTTGAGAAAGGTGTCATTTTGAGAAAGGTGTCATTTTGACCAAAAAAGGGTTAGTGGGCCAAATACAATGTAGATCCCGGATCCCTAGTCAATATGGGCAGGGAAGTTTAAGAGTGTGCGGTCATTTTGTCAGGTGGGGACGGGAAAGTTGGCACCGTGACCGACGTGAGTGGCGGAAATGGAACCCAACGTTCCTGGGTCGACGTTCAGTGGCCTAACCGCTTGACCAACCGATGCAAACGGGGTCACAAAGGCAAGTTGGATGTGCGCTACACGGAGAGAGAGACGATGGGAGAATTCTACATTGACCACCTGCCAACACTCGGTAATTATTGCATGGTCTGGATTAATTACCTCTGTTGCGAGGTCTTTAGACAAATGGTGAAGAAATCTTCAAAATTATCTTCAATTATCGTATGTCTCCAGACAGCTTCAGCATAATACAACTATTGAGTATTCACTGTAGTCTTTAGACTTCTTGCCACGTGATCACCTATACATTAATCCACCATAGCCCCTTCCAGCACGAAAGCTTTTTTTTTTGTAATACTCCCTCAGTTTGTTAAGCTCAAGGCCAACTTTTTCTCTTCAGCAGTTCGTTATCTTCAATAACTATATTTATTACATAAAAAACTACAAGTGTCGGTCTGAATTTTTAATTATTGCAGACGGCACTAGGGTCCGCCCGTATTTGGACACCGGCGATAAGGTCCGTCTGCGAGACATGGACCCAGCAAAGCTCAAGGAACTGCAGCTGGAGAGGTGTGGCTGGAACGAAGAAATCAAAGACGTAAAAGATATCTTTTTGGAAAATCGACCATCAGTGTTCAATTTAACAACTTCTATTTAACACCAAATTATGCACTTGTTATCACCGTCAAGGAGGGACAAGAGTTAAAAATAAAAAAACATGTTATTAACATTAACAACATGTTTGTGAAGACATGTTTCTTGGAGACGCACAAGTCCCAAACTATTTGCCGTATTTCCCATTTTTCCATCTCAGTACATAGGCAATGTAGGAGAGGTCGTCATGGTGGACAAAGATGGCGACGTTAAGGTCAGCTTTGGTGGATCTTCGTACTTCATTAATCCGCTGGGCCTCATCATGGAGGCGAAGAAAGAGGCTGAAGATACCAGAGCCAGCGAAGAAGGTGAAAACGATCATCTGGAAAATGTCGACATGGAAGAGAAATTATGAACATGTCGACACTGAAATTATTGTCGACATTGCTCAAGAGTAGTGTCGACAACAGAAACGGGCCGTCCGTGTTATAAAACGTACTGATAGTGATACCGAGTAGTAAACTTTTTATATTGGAAATTTAAGTTTAGGAAACATTCATTGATATTGTTTTAGCTTTCGGCCGGTATTGATCGTGGATTTTATCTACCAGCCGATTATAACAAACCACTTGAAATAGTGTAATTTGTTTTTTCTAAAGCTGAGCCAAATGGGCAGTTACTGCGACTGATTTCACACAAAAAATTGAACTTACGTCATGGTTCTAGAGTTAAGACATAACAACCTACTGTGAAGACAATATATGGTACCTTTGCCTGTTTTTCTCGAGTCAATGTAGGTGAATTACTGGCCGCTCTACTCCTGAAGTCTCAGCTAGAGAAACTAGGAGACATGCTTGGTGGGTCGGCCGATAGTACGAGCGATGCTGCACTCTTCCATGCGGCAGCTAGTGGCAATACTAACAAAGTGCAAGAGATCATCAGTGATAATCCAGATGCGGTGAGATTGTCTAACAGTCAAGTTACACTAGGTCAGAGAGTCAGCTTGGTGTCCTCCTCAGACTTCCACATTGATGACTTTCCTGGCGTCGATAAAACTGAGTTTCTTCAGGATTTTATAGTAGGCTTTAGTGCTTGTGAACTTCTAGGAAGCACCGGTGCCCATCAGTAAAACGAATTCAAATCAAATTTAGATTACCCTTAACACCCTCAAAAATGCCAAAAATGATATACATGTAGGTCTGCAATAAAAGTTTAGCCAGCCCTCACCTTAGACAAACTTCGAACTCAATTCCATTTAAACTTCGCAATGCAGTGTGTATTAATAGGCCAGTTTCTCAGCCTACATGTACTAAGACCGAGATTCTACGTTGATGTAATGGCAGTCTGTCGCAGGGTAATCCCAGCGGTTCTGATACCCAGAGAAGATTAGTGGGAAGAGGTGGCTTGCCATTTGAAATAGTCTTGAGTGGCTATAATGGTTCTCTACAGGTCAAATTTCAAAATAAAGAAAGACAGACGGCGCTTCATGCAGCTGCTCATCGCGGTCATCTAAATGTGGCAATTGCTTTGATTGGAGGCAAAGCACCATTGGAATGCAAAGATGAAGATGGAGACACTGCTCTTAACTATGCAGTCCTCGGGTGAGCTGTCACATGTACTAGTACTAGTCTTTACTGTAACATGAGATCCAACAGGATTACATCTGCGTGGATGTTTTGGCTCAATCAGTAAAAAAAAACGTGTTCAGTTAAAAAATATTTTCCAATATGTCTAAGCAATCTTTACCCTAGATAGGCCTATAGGGCATGTTTCTCGTAGTAATATTTTCTTAGTTGAGTGGCCCTCTTTTTTTTCGACAGTGATAATCCAGAGATTGTCAAGTATCTCCTGCAAGCTGGTTGCAACACAAACGCAGCAGACAACAATGGTTTGACTCCACTCCACCTTGCTGCTGCCAAAGGTCACCAGACATGCGTAGAAGTGCTGCTCAAACACGATCGGCAGAAATGTGATGTTAACTACAAAGTATGATGTTCACAGTCAAATTGTTTTTATTTACTGAGGCATTAATTCGATGGTTCATTACTCAACAAAGATGAAAAGTGGTGGAAATGGATAATGTAAAACATCTTATCAAAGAGGTGTAGTACAATACAGTACAAACACGAAGTAATTGTACTCGACCATTAGGATTCCACAAACATGCCGTTATAACAGTAGCTCGTAGACAGCACGATATGATTAACCCTAACTCCTTACACAACAAAGGAAGTTGGAGGATTTTGAAGGAATTGTATTGTTCAATAACAATGGTGAGGGAGTTAGGGTTAAACGAATAAATACCTCCAGTAGTAATATTTGTTTTCCTTGTATTTAATTTAACAGGACAAGGATGGCGACAGTCCATTGTTTCTTGCTATTGCCAAGAATCACAAGCAGATCATCCATTGGCTGATAAACAGCCCACGTGCTGACCTCCGTCAGACAAACAAGAATGGCTTCAACAGTTTGCATCACGCCGTGTTTGGCCAATGCGCATTGTACGTCCTTGTTTGGAGAAGATTTGTGTAACAATAAAAAACAAATTATGTAAAACTTCAGCAATTGACAACTGTTCTACATTACTAATTTAATTAAATGTACCCAAACAATCATTATATTACTCGTATTGTGTGCGAATGTAGAAACGTGTCTGACAGATAACGTACAGTTCCATCGGCTTTTGCATATATATGTTGCTTTGTCGAGTGGTTGACAATCCGAAAGTTAAAATAAACCTGTTTTTGTTATTCTAGCGCCGTGGAAGAGATTCTAAAAGCCTCTCCAAACATGATTAATGTTGCCAAAAATGACGGCTTCACGGCGCTACACCTTGCCGCCTTCAACGGTTTGTCGGACATCACTTTGTTTCTCGTCAAACAGGTGAGGACATTGATTTAAAATTCCTACCCAAATGAGACATAAGCCTATTATGGTGGGACGTGTCAACCCATTCGTCTGGACCTACACTAATGATCTACAAACACGGTGAGGCGTGATGTGGATTGCAACAAGTTTTAACACTATACCGAAATATCGTAAGCCATATCATACTCTTCCATTTTTTTTACCAAGGCCAACTGCGACAAAGAACTAAAAGCTAACAATGGAGAGACAGCGCTTCACATGGCCGTTAAAAAAACCCACACTACGTGCATCAAGGCTTTGATCAACAACGGTGCCGATGTGAATGCTCAGGATAGCCACGGTAATACAAGCCTACACCTAGTCGCGAAGAAGGCATTTGGGCAGGTATGAAACCAAGGACATCATGCGAGTCACACCATTGGGGCAGGTATAAAAAAGACATCACGCGAGTCACATCATTGGGGCAGGTATATGGAACCAAAGACATCATGCGAGTCACACCATTAGGGCAGGTATGGAACCAAAGACATCATGCGAGTCACACCATTAGGGCAGGTATGAAACCAAAGACATCATGCGAGTCACACCATTAGGGCAGGTATGAAACCAAAGACATCATGGAGTCACACCATTAGGGCAGGTATGGAACCAAAGACATCATGCGAGTCACACCACTGGGGCAGGTATGAAACCAAAGACATCACGCGAGTCACACCATTAGGGCAGGTATGAAACCAAAGACATCATGCGAGTCACACCATTAGGGCAGGTATGAAACCAAAGACATCATGCGAGTCACACCATTAGGGCAGGTATGAAACCAAAGACATCATGGAGTCACACCATTAGGGCAGGTATGGAACCAAAGACATCATGCGAGTCACACCACTGGGGCAGGTATGAAACCAAAGACATCACGCGAGTCACACCATTAGGGCAGGTATGAAACCAAAGACATCACGCGAGTCACACCATTAGGGCAGGTATGAAACCAAAGACATCGTGCGAGTCACATCATTAGGGCAGGTATGAAACCAAAGACATCATGCGAGTCACATCATCAGGGCAGGTATGAAACCAAAGACATCATGCGAGTCACACCACTGGGGCAGGTATGAAACCAAAGACATCACGCGAGTCACACCATTAGGGCAGGTATGAAACCAAAGACATCGTGCGAGTCACATCATTAGGGCAGGTATGGAACCAAAGACATCGTGCGAGTCACACCATTAGGGCAGGTATGGAACCAAAGACATCATGCGAGTCACACCATTAGGGCAGGTATGAAACCAAAGACATTATGCGAGTCACACCATTAGGGCAGGTATGAAACCAAAGACATCATGGAGTCACACCATTAGGGCAGGTATGAAACCAAAGACATCATGCGAGTCACACCATTGGGGCAGATATAAAAACCAAAGACATCATGGAGTCACACCATTAGGGCAGGTATGGAACCAAAGACATCATGCGAGTCACACCACTGGGGCAGGTATGAAACCAAAGACATCACGCGAGTCACACCATTAGGGCAGGTATGAAACCAAAGACATCACGCGAGTCACACCATTAGGGCAGGTATGAAACCAAAGACATCATGCGAGTCACACCATTAGGGCAGGTATGAAACCAAAGACATCATGCGAGTCACACCATTAGGGCAGGTATGAAACCAAAGACATCATGCGAGTCACACCATTAGGGCAGGTATGAAACCAAAGACATCATGGAGTCACACCATTAGGGCAGGTATGAAACCAAAGACATCATGCGAGTCACACCATTGGGGCAGATATGAAACCAAAGACATCATGGAGTCACACCATTAGGGCAGGTATGGAACCAAAGACATCATGCGAGTCACACCACTGGGGCAGGTATGAAACCAAAGACATCACGCGAGTCACACCATTAGGGCAGGTATGAAACCAAAGACATCATGGAGTCACACCATTAGGGCAGGTATGGAACCAAAGACATCATGCGAGTCACACCACTGGGGCAGGTATGAAACCAAAGACATCACGCGAGTCACACCATTAGGGCAGGTATGAAACCAAAGACATCGTGCGAGTCACATCATTAGGGCAGGTATGGAACCAAAGACATCGTGCGAGTCACACCATTAGGGCAGGTATGGAACCAAAGACATCATGCGAGTCACACCATTAGGGCAGGTATGAAACCAAAGACATTATGCGAGTCACACCATTAGGGCAGGTATGAAACCAAAGACATCATGGAGTCACACCATTAGGGCAGGTATGAAACCAAAGACATCATGCGAGTCACACCATTGGGGCAGATATAAAAACCAAAGACATCATGGAGTCACACCATTAGGGCAGGTATGGAACCAAAGACATCATGCGAGTCACACCACTGGGGCAGGTATGAAACCAAAGACATCACGCGAGTCACACCATTAGGGCAGGTATGAAACCAAAGACATCACGCGAGTCACACCATTAGGGCAGGTATGAAACCAAAGACATCATGCGAGTCACACCATTAGGGCAGGTATGAAACCAAAGACATCATGCGAGTCACACCATTAGGGCAGGTATGAAACCAAAGACATCATGCGAGTCACACCATTAGGGCAGGTATGAAACCAAAGACATCATGGAGTCACACCATTAGGGCAGGTATGAAACCAAAGACATCATGCGAGTCACACCATTGGGGCAGATATGAAACCAAAGACATCATGGAGTCACACCATTAGGGCAGGTATGGAACCAAAGACATCATGCGAGTCACACCACTGGGGCAGGTATGAAACCAAAGACATCACGCGAGTCACACCATTAGGGCAGGTATGAAACCAAAGACATCATGGAGTCACACCATTAGGGCAGGTATGGAACCAAAGACATCATGCGAGTCACACCACTGGGGCAGGTATGAAACCAAAGACATCACGCGAGTCACACCATTAGGGCAGGTATGAAACCAAAGACATCATGCGAGTCACACCATTAGGGCAGGTATGAAACCAAAGACATCATGCGAGTCACACCATTAGGGCAGGTATGAAACCAAAGACATCATGGAGTCACACCATTAGGGCAGGTATGGAACCAAAGACATCATGCGAGTCACACCACTGGGGCAGGTATGAAACCAAAGACATCACGCGAGTCACACCATTAGGGCAGGTATGAAACCAAAGACATCACGCGAGTCACACCATTAGGGCAGGTATGAAACCAAAGACATCGTGCGAGTCACATCATTAGGGCAGGTATGAAACCAAAGACATCATGCGAGTCACATCATCAGGGCAGGTATGAAACCAAAGACATCATGCGAGTCACACCACTGGGGCAGGTATGAAACCAAAGACATCACGCGAGTCACACCATTAGGGCAGGTATGAAACCAAAGACATCGTGCGAGTCACATCATTAGGGCAGGTATGGAACCAAAGACATCGTGCGAGTCACATCATCAGGGCAGGTATGAAACCAAAGACATCATGCGAGTCACATCATCAGGACAGGTATGAAACCAAAGACATCATGGAGTCCCACCATCAGGACAGGTATGAAACCAAAGACATCACGCGAGTCACACCATTAGGGCAGGTATGGAACCAAAGACATCGTGCGAGTCACATCATTAGGGCAGGTATGAAACCAAAGACATCATGCGAGTCACACCATAAGGGCAGGTATGAAACCAAAGACATCGTGCGAGTCACATCATAAGGGCAGGTATGAAACCAAAGACATCATGCGAGTCACATCATTAGGGCAGGTATGAAACCAAAAACATCACGCGAGTCACACCATTAGGGCAGGTATGGAACCAAAGACATCGTGCGAGTCACATCATTAGGGCAGGTATGAAACCAAAGACATCATGCGAGTCACACCATAAGGGCAGGTATGAAACCAAAGACATCATGCGAGTCACACCATTAGGGCAAGTATGGAACCAAAGACATCGTGCGAGTCACATCATTAGGGCAGGTATGAAACCAAAGACATCATGCGAGTCACACCATAAGGGCAGGTATGAAACCAAAGACATCATGCGAGTCACATCATTAGGGCAGGTATGAAACCAAAGACATCACGCGAGTCACACCATTAGGGCAGGTATGGAACCAAAGACATCGTGCGAGTCACATCATTAGGGCAGGTATGAAACCAAAGACATCATGCGAGTCACACCATAAGGGCAGGTATGAAACCAAAGACATCATGCGAGTCACATCATTAGGGCAGGTATGAAACCAAAAACATCATGCGAGTCACACCATTGGGGCAGATATAACACCATTGTGGCAGGTACAATATACACTGTAAATAAATATCGTAAAATAACGGGGTTTACACCTGTAAAAAAAAACCATCGCCGTATATTAGTGTCACGGATTTTGAAGTTTTAAAGTTAATTTATAAAAAGAGGATTTGTATTTTTACAATTTCACTTTCTCAAAATAAAACCCTTTGTGTAATTATACATCAACACCAACAACGTGTTGCCGCTCCACTCCTGAAGTCCGAACTACATGAACATGAGAGCGATATTAACGCAGCAAACAACAATGGTTCCACTCCACTCCACCTTGCTGCTGCCGAAGGTCACCAGACATGCCAAGAGGCGCCGCTCAAACACGGTCGGCAGATATGTGACGTTAATAGCAAAGTACGATGTTCACATTCAAATTATTTTTATTTACTAAGGCATTAATTTGATGGTTTATTACCCAACAAAGATGAAAAATGGTGGGAAATGGTTCATGTAAAACATCCCGTCAAAGAGGTATAGTAAAGTACAACACAGTACAAACCATGAATTCATAAGCTCGGCCATTATGATTGTCACAAACATATGCCGTTATAACAGTAACTCGTAGACAGCACGATATCGAATAAATACCAACAGTAGTAATATTTGTTTTCCTTGTATTTAATTTAACAGAACAAGGATGGCGACAGTCCATTGTTCCTTGCCATTGCCAAGAATCGCAAGCAGGAGATCCATTGGCTGATAAACAGCCCACGTGCTGACCTCCGTCAGACAAACGAGAAGGGCTTCAACAGTTTGCATCACGCCGTGTATTGCCAATGCCCATTGTACGTCCTAGTTGAGAGGATTTGTGTAACATTGAAACAAATTATGAAAAATTTCTGCAATTAAAAACTGTCCTATATTACTAATGTAATTAAATGCACCCCAGCAGTCTATTATTCGTGTTGTGTGCGAATGTAGAAGCATGTCTGACGGAAAACGTATACAAGCTAGTTTCATCGGCTTTTGCATATGAATAACTGGTAGACAATCCGACAGTTAAAAATACCTGTTTTTGTTATTCTAGCGCCGTGGAAGAGATTCTAAAAGCCTCTCCAAACATGATCAATGTTGCCAAAAATGACGGCTTCACAGCGCTACACCTTGCCGCCTTTTACGGTTTTTCGGACATCACTTTGTTCCTCGTCAAACAGGTGAGGACATTGATTTCAATTTCCCACCAAATTGAGACGCGAGCCTATTATGGTGGGACGTGTCAACCCATTCGTCTGGACCTACACTAATGATCTACAAACACGGTGAGGCGTGATGTGGATTGCAACAAGTTTTAACACTATACCGAAATATCGTAAGCCATATCATACTCTTCCATTTTTTTTACCAAGGCCAACTGCGACAAAGAACTAAAAGCTAACAATGGAGAGACAGCGCTTCACATGGCCGTTAAAAAAAACCACACTACGTGCGTCAAGGCTTTGATCAACAACGGTGCCGATGTGAATGCTCAGGATAGCCACGGTAATACAAGCCTACACCTAGTCGCGAAGAAGGAATTTGGGCAGGTATGAAACCAAGGACATCATGCGAGTCACACCATTGGGGCAGGTATAAAAAAAGACATCACGCGAGTCACATTATTGGGGCAGGTATATGGAACCAAAGACATCATGCGAGTCACACCATTAGGGCAGGTATGGAACCAAAGACATCATGCGAGTCACACCATTAGGGCAGGTATACAAAAAGACATCACGCGAGTCACACCATTGGGGCACACCATACAAGCCTGCATCTTTCCATGATGAAGGCATTGGGGCAGGTATGAAACCAAGGACATCATGGGAGTCACACCATTGGGCCGGGTATGAAAACCAAACACAAATTGCACCGCTTTGCGGTAGCCTTTTACAAGGCGTTCGTCGTTACCCGTCCGAAATCCCCGGCCGCGTGGCCACTATTTGTGCAATTCAACTGAAGACGACCCCGAACGCCTTGTTCCAACCATCCATGAAATCGTATGTTTTTTCTTTATTTTGCGCTAGATTTCTAACGCATGACCTTCTATGCGAATAATAGGCGGTGTCCAATCACACCTCGGCTAATCCTGGCTTCACGACTTCATCGAAATGCAGCTGCATGCGTATACAGCGACACAATGGCGTTGATTCAGCGTCGTTTGTCGTCCGAAGATCTGTTATGTTGTTTGAATTCTGCAGCGGTAAAGTTATTTCTCGAAGATTTTCGACTGTATCGGAAGGCCTTAGAATCCTGAATTCGTGGTCACGATGAATATCGCGAATTTTCCGACAGGCTGTTGGTAAATAATCCATCATTTTTTTCAGGCAGCCGGCCCCATTCTGCTGAGAGCTAGCTGTTACAGACGGCAGACACATAAAACCATAACGTGAATGCGTGTACATGTAGTTTTGACCAGAGCATTGTCAAAATGCAAGCAAATTAATACCCAGCAAAACGAGCGAAAACTAGTGATATAAGCTTCACCGATCAAGCCTGACAGTTCCCGGTGACAGTTCAAACCTACACATGTGCAATTACTCGTTAAAATCACTATATACAAAATAATCAACTTTACAAAGTTGTCAACATTTTTAAGGTCGTACAGAGCGTACTACTTTTCAAGACCCCCCTCCCTCCCCCAAAAGTAGTACTTTTCAACATTTAATTTTTTCAATGTTGATGCACATGTTTTATCATCATTTTACATGTGTGCTGCACTACTATTACTAGCAATGTTATTCATGTTGCTGATGATCAATGCAAGTTAAAAACAAAATCAGATGAACATTGAATTTTGTCAAAAACAATGTACTCATAGTACTTGCTGTATAGTTTATTTTAAACATACATGTACAATGCTAAAAGCATGGCTGGTCTCTGGACTGCAACGATCGGACTGTACAGTGCGACGCCATAATCATCGGCAGTGACAACCTCGTCCCAAGTGTACAAACACCGGTAGAGCGCGGTGGGGCATGGCGTGCACCATGTCCATGCACAGCTGTGGGAACGATTCGCAGTACAGTCGTGTCAAAGGTTTATTCATTCACGCTTGGCACATTCGCGCTCTATTCAGGGGCCAATTTCACGGAGCTGCTAAGCACACAAATTTGCTTAGCATGGTAAAAACAAGGTTACAGACCAAATTTTCCCGTGATCTTTATTGTTTTTGATTGATAATCAGCTGGTTTTTTGCTTAGCAAGAAAAACACGTAGAATTTTGGCTGATAACTTGTTTTTAATGAGCAAGACTTTTTGTGCTAAGCAAATGGTTGTGCTTAGCAGCTCCGTGAAATTGGCCCCTGGGTATTGATATACTGTACATGTACGTCATTTACATGTACATGTACATGTACGTACGTACGTACGTACGTGCGCGCATGGACGAATCCCACAAGTACTGTTACTGTACATGTACGTATACACCTCGTGCGTGGTTAACGTTGCGCTTTAAGAAATCATTGCCATATTGGCCGCTGCGGTGTGTAGCGCGGGCGGCGTCAAAAGTATCCTATCCTCGCGCCAGCTACGCTAGGGACGCATCGTGTGTTTTTTCTCGGAGCCTTGCACAATAGCTGTAAACACGGTATACCTGCTGAAGCAATCCTTTTGGAACAGCGGACTTTGTATCGCTTCTGATTAAAAAAACCAAACCTCAAATGATATAATTTAATAATTTTTCTTTGCTGATTGTACGATACAAAATCAACATTTTATTCAGCATTTAAAGTCGTACGCGGCCTCCGACCCCCCTCCCCCCTGTCGTACGCTTTGTACGACCATTAAAATGTTGACAACTTTGGACGACCCCTTACAGTCCGATTCCCAACATTTTTAGCATGACCGTAATGTTACGACCTTTCACCGCCGACTCTTAATATACGTGTTCTACATAACAATAAAGTAAGACTAATAAGAAAACGACTTTAAAGGGCAGCTTAGACTATTCGCATAATGAGCACCACCCCCCAATTCTACATTGGAGGGAGGAGGGAGGAGGGAGGACGCAGTGTGGGATCTTTCACGTCAGTTCTGTAATTGTAACATTGTAACATTTTCAGCATTTCACTTCATACAACTGCATGTGTTATTGTTTTCCTAGGGTTGAACGGGCGTTGAAAAACAGCTCAGCCGCAAGCTGCAAAGTCAGCTAAAGCCTGTGACGTGGCTACAGTGTTTGAATCTAGAGATGGAGCCGAACCATGGACCAGCGTGATTGTTGCATTATTCGTTGAAGATTTTGTTGCATCCAAACTAGTATAGTTTAGCCAGTAGTTACTTGCAGCATTCCCAATTATTTACTAAAATACGGTGAAGGAAAACTTGGGTTGAATATTCTATCTTAATTAAAGATAGATCAGTTTAGATCACCCACAGATACTGTATCTTGATTGGTCGATATATTTTTACGAAAAATAATAATAATAGTGCTTTAATTGTCGTTTAACTGACCTGTCCGAATTTTTACGATCATTGATGCTGAGAAAAGCAAGAAAAAAGACGTTCGTTTAAGAAGCGGTGTTGAGCAGTTGTTTTTATGTTGTTCTTGGTTTTTTATATAAAATTCAATTTTTCAGAACAATTACAGAATGTCTAACGCAATCATTTTGCTGGATGCCTACAATCATTATTTACTTTCAAATATGTTGGAGATTTCTTAATAATTCGGTAGTAAAAAAATATCATGTCTGCATTGTATCGATTTCTATTTGGGTTAATACATGTAGAAGGGCCCGATACAAAAGTATTCACCTACTTTGTCATATAATTATGTTTGTCAAATAATTATTTGTGTGTGTTGTTTAAAGTTGAAAATCAAAGATGTGTTGGTGCATTTACTCAGATCTCAGTCTATAAGCTTGCATAAATGTATAGAAAAAAAAAACCCGATATAAGAATATCTATATTATTCACTAAAAAGTTGAGAGAAAAAATTCTACTGTCAGTCAAGTAGTGTAGTCAATATGTAGCCTATTACTAGTACATGTAATACACAAAGTGGGTCTTTTTTTTTCGCCTGCAAAAATACTATAAGAGTGGTAATGATTTTGATAGATGTCTTAAAAAAACTTAGAACCAATTTATAAAAACTACCTTACAAAGGTTTAATACTGTAACACTTCAGTTGCTTAAAAAGGCAAATAATACTAGTTACAAATATAGTTCATTCTTTTCAGGCAGTGGAGTAACAATCTGTGTATGCGTTTTTTATCCATGTTATTTTAAAACCGCACTAGTGTAACATTTAACCTTAACCATCCCAAATCCCCCCAAATCCTCTGGTTTTGTGTTTTGCCACTGTAATGACGAATCCAGGTCATTTTAGAGGATTGTGGTTACTTGGGTATTTATCCAAATGAGGATTTTAGAGGATTGAGGTCATTTGTTATTACATGTAGTTCTATGCACATTCTTCATAGAGCTTGAGCCAAGGTGTAAGTTATGTGTCAAGGCTAGGAAACATTTGCATACCAAGGGTCAAGGGCCAAGGGTCAAGGGTCAAGGGCCAAGGTACTTAGGCCAAAAAGAAAATAGTTCTCCTCATTATAAGCTTTTCGGTAGGTCGCAATCTTTTATTTTTAATTTTAGGACGTGGGGATTTTAGAAGTTTGTTTGGGTAAAATGGTTTATTCATTGAAAACTGTCAATTTCCACTAACCTGTATATATCCAAGGTTTCTATGCATACGTCTTAATTAGCGGATGGCACTTGGCAAAGCCAAAGATTCAGAGCCATTTCACCTAATACATGTAATAAGAGTAACATAACTTGTAAAATGTATGTAGAAATATTTGTTTGATGCAACAAATTTGCAATAAATGTTATAGGTAGCCTGCTTAATTTACCTGCTTGAGTAATGCCGCCTGTCACACATTATGATTCTGGTGTTTGGTAGAAATTTCTGCACGCTGCCTATCATTTCCTTCGATTCCTTCAAGTGATTCTGCAATATCGCAGTCCCCACATGATTCATAAGCTCTTATGGATCGCTAGTGTCCGTGTCCAAATCTGTAAAGCACTCATCAATTCCATCCTATTCGATACTTCCACACGTCGAACTTGACCAGTATCAATATTTCTGGACTCAGTGTTATTTTTTTTGGACAGAGCTCGTTTCTGTCGAGCTGTAGCGAGGAATGACTTCAGAAAATCTTACGTCACCGAGGTCATTAGTCCAGCGGGTTAGTAGTTTCAAGAATTTATCCATGTAGTCTGTAAAATAAATCAGAAATTTAAAAATAAAATTTTAAAAACAATCGCTCAAAATATCCTTGTGTAGTTGAAACGGTATTTAAAATATTGTCTCAACGTTTACAAAATTAAACTCGGCTACAACTAGTTGACCACATCAAACCAACCATGCATCACCTTAAATCATAAATGGCTGCCTGTCCACAAAGCAAGTATGACCTATCAATGACAGCAATTACTTTCTGTGTAGACTCACAGTTTTGATTATTACACTGGCTCGGACCCTAGTGTAATGTAGTATACCCAAATTATGTCCAAATGTTAAAAGAAATAGTAGGGTCTAGTAATGGAGCCTAGAGCCGGTACCGTGTCACACGGTGTGTGGCATAATACGTGCAGCATACGGGGGCCACATTAGTGAGGCTAGTTTAAGACAAAGCTAGTTGCGATAATCGTAACCCACCATCCTCCCTCCGGTCTTCGACCGTCGGGAGGATGGTGGGTTACGATTATCGCAACTAAGACAAAGCATGCAAAGACTTGCTCTAAAATATCAAATAAATTATTGCCCATAAGTTACAGTACCAAAGAAGGCCGGTCCCAAGTGAATACATTACCAGGTAGTCATGCCGCTCGTGCGCATACATCATCCATAATTATAGTGTGCTGTGTGATGTGATTACGACAAGTGCATGTGGAGAAATTGAATTTAGCGCCCTCGAATGGTAAACATCATCATTCACTGATGGAGGATCAGGAATAAAAACGGAAACTACATCATGACTACATGATGATGTAGCATATAATTGGACCTTTCTTGGCTTTCCACAAGTCCCCTCTTTCTTCCGCTTTATGGTTTTACTAGCATTTCTCTTTTTTGTTTAACAATCAATGTTTTCGTACCCGTCTGGCAGTACAGTTTCCGTCGTTGATTGAACCCGCGAAAGTTAAATGGACCGGTTTGTTTGCTGCCCTCTGTCGGTAACGTTGTTCAATAATTGGCCGCTACCGGCCGGTGTGAACGGTAATTCTGTGCCCCGGTAAAATTGTCCGGGGGGACAGAATTACCTAGGGAAAAGTGTCCCCCTGGAACCGTGAATTCTGTCCCCCTCCAGTTTATTTTGTCCCCTCTCAGGTCCGTACGCAGGATTTTTATAGGGGGTGCGAATTGTACTGATGGGACCAAAAATGGAACCAAACATTTTCGTGTTCCAGTACCGTTATTTCTACATCAAAATGCATTATTTACCCCGGCAAATGTGGACTTTTGGGTAATCTCTTGTATTTGTATCTTTGCCCAAACCCAGTCTGGTTATTTTCGGCATTATGTGTCCTTTCTTTTGTTTAGTTATTAAAATAAATTATCTTACGTCGTGAGTCTCTCGTGTAGTTTTGGTAATAACATTTTTTGCCAACATTGAAATATTGTGTAAATAAACTTGAAATTTGATATAAGTGCAAAAGTTCAAAACTAATTGATTAAATTATTAATGACTTTATTATTTATGGTATGTGCAATAGTTTATACTTCAATAGAAATGTTTTATTCAAATTATTATTAACGATGCATTTGTTTTTATTTGTCTTTTGCGTCGCGACACGGGTCTTTTTCGCGTCGCCATCCGAGTCTCTCGCGCGCCGGAAACATTATGAAGGGTGTAATGTTAGTTTTAACTTAGGGAGGGTGAGTGGAGGGTGAGTGGAGGGTGAGTGGAGGGTGAGTGAAGGGTGAGTGAAGGGTGAGTGAAGGGTGAGTGAAGGGTGAGTGGAGGGTGAGTGGAGGGTGAGTGGAGGGTGAGTGGAGGGTGAGTGGAGGGTGAGTGGAGGGTGAGTGGAGGGTGAGTGGAGGGTGAGTGAAGGGTGAGTGAAGGGTGAGTGAAGGGTGAGTGAAGGGTGAGTGAAGGGTGAGTGGAGGATGCTTGGATGGTAAGTGGAGGGTAAGGATGGGGCTTCCAACAGGTTACTCTACAAACAGATGCCTCAAGGCTCCTTTCCCGGGTATAAAGGAGGTTTCCAGGAGGCAAATAACGCTGTGCAACGTAGATGAGGTCAGTGGAAGCCCCGTTAGTAATAGGGAGGGTAAGGTTATTATAGAATGGGGCTTCCAACAAAAGATTACTCCACAAATAGATGCCTATTATACAGGCTCCTTTCCCGCGCGGAAAGGAGGTTTCCTGAAGCCAAATAAATGCAGAGTTGTATAACGTGGCCGGCATGAGGTTAGTTGTTGGAAGCCCCATTACTTTTAACCGTCATCCAGACAGACCCCGTCATCCCAGTGTGCACTAACACTCACAGTGTGCAATATGACATTTCATTTTGACTTTAATAAGTGCACCCTTTTGCAATCAAAGTCTTAATACATTACAACCCGCATGAGTGGACAGAATTCCGTCAAGAATCTCAACAAATCGTTCATAAAAGACTCAATGTCGCCCAAAAAATCACATACTTTTTAGGAATCATCCTCATTAATGTTAGAGCTTGAATGTCGCGTGTAATGAATATGCATGATTACAATATACATGTACCATGAAAACGCAAATGTCAGTACGCGCACCAAAGTGCCCATTCACAAACACGAGTATAAAGTCAACGCTATTTTAAATTCGCCTCTATGTGAAAACGCAAAACAGCACTTGAGGATCAATTCGCCCATTCGGTAATTAGGTTAATTGGGAATTTAATGATTTTTTTGGATGTATAACTTCACCAGGTTGTAGATATTGCAATATTAAATTGTTTTCATCAAACAAATTTATATCGATAAATAGACGATTTCTCATGAAATTCACCCCCTTCGTGAAAACGGTGACGATATGTTTCTTTCTTGTACACAGCCATTTGTCTCTGAAGATAGTCTTGTTAAGATCGAAATATTAGGCCCTCTTAACTTATTTGTTTTTACATGTACAAACATTTGATAGTTTTTGTAAATAAATTAAAAACATAAATAAACCACAAAGAAAACGGATTAGGTAAATGTGCATATATTTCAAAGTGAACACAAAAATTGTCAAGGCGAGACTCGAACCTGCGAATTTATTTGTTAACTTTGAAATAAACTTAAAACGTCAGAAATAGTTTCAGACATGCGCACAAAATATTCAGAATGTATAGACATATCTGAATAACTTTATTAAAAACTCCAAACGCTATAATAATATGTAAAACAAATATTTAAAAAAATGGACATTGTAAGGGAACTTCGCAAGTCGCCTGAGCTTGTAAGGTTTCCAAGATATGCATGCGTGGGGCGACTCCCCACAAGACAGGACTCAAGAATGATTTCTCTATCTAATCTCAAGCTTTTGAAAACAAAAGGAGACCTATGTGGACGAACCCGATGTGAACATTTACTCAGCGTTCCTTTGCAAACAAAAATTGACAGGGGGCGGGGGGTCAAAAGGTAGGACGAAGGTTCGCCCTGCGAGGGAGAAACTGTCCACATATTAAGAAAATAGTGGTCATAATTGGAGAAGAAGGCTACTCCCAAGTATCTATAACATGTTACTGTTTGCTGTATACTCTAACCCATCGAATTTCAGGTTGAATGCATATTGAGGGAGTACTGCCCCTTAAAATTCTTTGAATGCTAGCTTTATTTAAATTAAACCTGAATATAACCAAGGATAAATTGTTTTCCCCTTTAATTATCTGGTGTAGCTTAACACACTTCTCGTGATCAAATGGGCCAGCATGGGACCCAACATGTCATTTTTTGCTGTATAATACATATCATTCTTATATTGAATGCATAATGAACAAGTACTGCCCCTTTAATTCTCCGACAGCTTTAATGAAACTAATATAAATACAAATGGTGATGAATAATAAAAGGTGATGTTTTTTGGTGGTAGCATTTATACAATTTGCATACAATCAAGCATAAAACAAAATAGTTGCGGCCACTTAACAAAGATATACAAGTACCAGCCACCTTAAATTTTCTATTCCCTTCAATTTAATTGAAATATAAAATATGATAAATAAAGACTGCAAATAAATATTTGTCATGTCTGTGTAAGCCTTTCTGTGTGATTCTCGCTGTTTATCCCTCTTCCATCCCAACCTGTTCAATTTGACTGTGGAGGTCTATGCACAACTCGATCCTGGGACTACCCCCCCCCCCCCCCTCCCCCCCCCCCCCCCCACCTACTCCCCCCCCCCCCCCCCCCTCCTCCCCCCCCCCTCCTCCCCCCCCCCCTTAGACCTATACACTCCTTAGACTACATGTATTGTCATATAATGTGCCTAAGTCACCGAACCATTGTTAAATATCACATCTTCTCTTAGTGCTTGCGCACCCAACATGGATTACCAAAATATGTCAATAACAATTAACCATCGAGTTCACTGTATGTTCAGGCCCAATCATGGTCTAGTTCACATGTACATGTACATGTACAGGCTAGGGAATGATGATCAAAATGCACATTCGAAATGGAGATAAACAATTAGACATGCTTGGTATGCAAACTTTGCTCAACTTGTTGACAAATTTGTTTCCAAAAACAATATGAAAAGGTTCCCAACATTAAAATAAATTATGTTTTTTGTGGCTTTGGAGTTGAGATCAGTGTAGTAATTTGTGTTCTCCCAGAATTCACAGCGGTCTGTGTCGACTCGGAATTAAAAGAGCAACTGCTTATTCAAGCCATTTTTAGTGAAAGTCCGTGCTTATTTCTGTTATCATTGCTCAAAAAACCAACATTGCAACAAAGAGTTAAACAAACCAAGAAAATAATAAAAAACATGATTTAGTGTTTAACGTCGGCGTTACGGTTTTTATTAACGTTGGCGTTATGTTTTTTATTAACGTTGGCGTTACGGTTTTTATTGACGTCGGCGTTACGGGTTTTTTTGACGTCGGCGTTACGGTTTTTGAACGTGAGGGAGGCACGGTTTTCGACGTGGCAGCGTTACACTTTTGGGCTTACGTGAGGGAGGCACGGTTTTCGACGTGGCAGCGTTACACTTTTGGGCTTAAACGTGAGGGAGGCACGGTTTTCGACGTGGCAGCGTTACACTTTTGGGCTTAAACGTGAGGGAGGCACGGTTTTCGACGTGGTAGCATTACACTTTTGGGCTTAAACGTGAGGGAGGCACGGTTTTCGACGTGGTAGCATTACACTTTTGGGCTAAACGTGAGGGGGGCACGGTTTTCGACGTGGCAGCGTTACGGTGTTCAACGTGACACAGGCACGAGTCGACTGATATATGTCTGCTACGGCGTTCCATACTAGTTAGGTAGCCCGGCGGGCCACTGAAAAAAAAGTTAAGGGAAACCCAATGAACAGTCCACCAAGACATGAGTGGTTGATGTCATGTCTATTTGCTACATCTAAGTAGTCCGCGTCGTCAACCTCAATCGTGTGCTGATTTCTTACGACTGGATGCACCATTATGCAAAAACGAATTATCAATTGTTAAATAGAAAACGGGAATGTGAACGTTCATACTATTTCGCACGAAAACGAATGCACCAGTAACAAATTTATGTACACATTTTTCGATATCGTCCGGGAAAACCTATATAATTTTCCTATTCGTAAGGTCACTTAAATATTTGTTGAATGAAAATAAGTCGAAAAGTCTCCAGTTTTACAAAATCTGCCAAAAGCCCTGTTCGCACTGGACTTCATTTGGGCAAACTAACCGAGCCAATGGGTAACTTACCCATTTCAAGTCTAGTGCGAGCAGCCTGGGTACATTTCTCACAGGTAACTTACCCACGCCGCGTGGGTAGTTTAACCGAGCCAAAGGTGCCCAGGAAGATTGACCAGGTCAGTTTAACCGAGCCAGAAAATCCAGTGCGGACGCGACGTCTCGGTTAAATCTTCCATCACCCGGTCGAATAACCACAGGTCACATCAGCCAGTGACCTTTCACGGTTAGTTTACCCATGGTCTCGGCAATTCTACCCGCGTCAATTAAATGTAGGCCTACATGAAACCGAGCCAAAGGTGCCCAGGAAGATTGACCAGGTCATTTCAACCGAGCCAGAAAATCCAGTGCGGACGCGACGTCTCGGTTAAATCTTCCATCACCCGGTCGAATAACCACAGGTCACATCAGCCAGTGACCTTTCACGGTTAGTTTACCCATGGTCTCGGCAATTCTACCCGCGTCAATTAAATGTAGGCCTACATGAAACCGAGCCAAAGGTGCCCAGGAAGATTGACCAGGTCAGTTTAACCGAGCCAGAAAATCCAGTGCGGACGCGACGTTAAATCTTCCATCACCCGGTCGAATAACCACAGGTCACATCAGCCAATGACCTTTCACGGTTAGTTTACCCATGGTCTCGGCAATTCTACCCGCGTCAATTAAATGTAGGCCTACATGAAACCGAGCCAAAGGTGCCCAGGAAGATTGACCAGGTCATTTTAACCGAGCCAGAAAATCCAGTGCGGACGCGACGTCTCGGTTAAATCTTCCATCACCCGGTCGAATAACCACAGGTCACATCAGCCAGTGACCTTTCACGGTTAGTTTACCCATGGTCTCGGCAATTCTACCCGCGTCAATTAAATGTAGGCCTACATGAAACAAACAGTTCATTTAAAATATTTCCAATATAGGTTTTCCCGGACGATATCGCAAAATGTGCACATAAATTTGTAACTGGTGCATTCGTTTTCGTGCGAAATAGTATGAACGTTCACATTCCCGTTTTCTATTTAACAATAGATAATTCTTTTTTTTCATAATGGTGCATCCAGTCGTAAGAAATCATCACACGATTTCCCGAATGTGCACTGAATTTAGTATATTGATAATTCATTTTAGCGCGAATTTGAATGCACACCCGCAAACATGTTTTCCTTTTAATTAATCAACAATCAATTTCGCTAAATGTGCAGCCGATTTTCTATGCATTTGTATGCCTGGTCAAGCATTGGAATCCATATGTGTTATCAAAAGTAACATAATGGGGAATTAAACCGGGTGGTCTCGTCTTTGAAACTACCAAATAAATGCTATATAAACCACTAAGTTGAAGAAAAAAATATCTTTCTTTGCTCAGCATTTGCCACGATCGCATCCTATAGCTAGATTTTACTTTATGCCCCCTAAAATTGTCCAATAATGGCTGCAAGGGGGAGATACAGACAAGTCTCGGACGTTGATCGAAATCGTCTTATCGATGCCTTTGAGGCTGACGACGCGGACTACTTGTAGCAAATAGACTAGACATCAACCACTCATGTCTTGGTGGACAGTTCATTGACGGATAGACAATTGAACTGATAAAATGATAGAGAAGTCATTAACAAAAACAAAATAACCTCAATTCTTCAAAATCCTCATTTGAATAAATTCCTAAGTAACCTCAATCCTGCAAATTCATCTGATGCATCAACTTCCAAGTGACCTCATTCCTGCTAAAACCTTAAATTTGCAAAGAGGATTTTGGAGGATTTGGGATGGTTAGGGTTAAAATTAATTTAAGAGCCAACACATAAATGATCAATTAGTCCCACAATACATTGATTTATTAATGATTTAATCCCAGTTGTATCGTGAATTATATAGCCATATGTACTTTATTGAAATTGAATGCAGAATATGCGAATTTAAATTATAACAAATGAAAAAGAATATTCAATTCAGGCCGTGACACAATGATAAATCAATTTGCTGCGAAATAGATTGGACACTCGTAATAATCGGCCACGCATACGTCAAACCGAAAGCCCAATCACGTGTTTGTAATCGTTTAAATGAAACGCTAAGCACATTCATTTATTTGAATTAAACAAAATAAAATTGAATGCTCGTTTTTGCGAAAATGAAACTCGGACATACGTCGTTCTGAAATTCAGCGCGAAATTGAATACATATTTTACAAATGAATGTGCACATTTTGCGATATCGTCCGGGAAAACCTATAATATAAGTAATTATTTATTTGCTTGATTCCGGGGTGGTTCTTGCTGTAAAATGTTGCTGTTAATCGCGGGATTATTTTTTTATGCACAAGATGTACCTGATCCGGAACTGATTAATCAGATCTGGATCTAGGAACAGCGATGTCGGCACTTTTGAATACAAAAGCAAGAATTGTTGTTGAGATCCGGAACTATAGGAAACAAACTGTACCAGTTCTTTATAGTATAGCAGTTCTTTGATTCTGGGTATAACAGGACCTATAATAAGTGCTATTGAAAATCCGACCAAAAAAAAGACAAGAAAAGAAATTAAGGCCTCCATTAACATCTTTCTGACGAATGGGGTCTCGCTCCACCTCATCCCACATCCCACATTGACGTCAATATTGACGTCTATATATTAACGACTTTTACCCCAAAGTCGCAAATATTGACGTCAAATTTGACGTCGATATTCGCGTCAAATTTCACGACTTTCCCCGAAAGTCGCGAATATTGACGTCAATATTGGCGACAAAATTCACGACTTTCCTCAAAGTCGCGAATATTGACGTCAATATATTCACGACTTTCCCCAAAAGTCGCGAATATTGACGTCAAATTTCGCGACTTGCCCCCAAAGTCGCAAATATTTGGATGCGAATTTGTTTCCAGCAAGATAGGTTTTGGCTAGTCTTGCTCCAAGACCGAGTTTTTCATTTGTCCGGGGCGCGCCGTCCATCATCTATGCAGTTCATCGATCATCCATACTCCAAAAACGGGCTTATTAAGGGCGCCCTCGATTGTCACGAGAGAGCAGTGAATTTGTTTCAAGCTCGGAAACAAATCTCGTGAACTGAACTTAAAGGTAGGATACACCATTTGCAGATATCAAAAATATTTACAACCGAATTATTAAGAATATGATTCTAGGCATCCAGCAAAATGATTGCGCTAGATATCCTATAATTGTTCCGAAAAATATAATTTTATAAAACTAAATTCGCGATTGCCGGACGGCGATCGCAAAAAACTAAACTTATTACACCTTTCCTTTAAGAATTTTGCCAACTTCAGTGGGACTGGTCTCATTGGAAACTAATCGAGATTTTCAATTGTCATGACAACCCTGGATTGGTTCAAGTTGGGGTTCTTTAGTGAAATTCCTTGGCAATAGCAGTAGGATCATTGATAATTTGGTCACCAATACGAAAGCTGGTTACTGACGATGTTTGGCGGCTTGAACTGACCAGAGACCAGAACCGTTTTAGATTTGAAGAACAATTTTGGGCCAGATCTTGAATGTACTTACTGTATGATTTTCGGATGTTGTAATTCAACTGATTGCGCAGTGCTTTGTACTTAGTCTACAAAACAACATTGCCCTTGTTTCGAGTAGCAATCTTGCTAGGCACGGTTTTCCTTTCTGGAAAGGTAAACAATCCCATGAGAGATCCATGGTTGTCAATACTCAATCATCAATACTCGACAACGTACAGAATTTCACCGTTCATTAGTTTGCAAGGACAACCGTTTTTAAAAAGACAATGAGACACGACGGCCCTAAGCTATGGAATTTTTCGCATATCTCACTGAAATGTATTTGTAGCAAATGTATTAAAAGCATCTCTGTCAATTGTATTGATCTTGAACATTAATTTAGTGTTGTCGTAGGCCAATACAAAAAGCATGTTTAGCGTCCCCGCCCGCTTCCTTTTTTGAGGCCGCCTCCTTTTTCTTTCTTTTTTTCATTTTGAAAATTATTATCTTTTTGAGAAAAAATAAATAAATACATATATTTTGTTTTCCCCACAAAAGATAATACAATTTATCTTTTTTATCACTGTGTACATGCTGTGGAAATAGGGGGCCTATACATGCGCGGATCCAGGGGGGGGCGCACCCGGCGCGCGCCCCCCCTAAAAAAAATCTCGAGAAGATTGAGAAGATCTCGGCGTTGGGGCTTCGCGCCTCCTGCGCTCCCATATCTTCTCCCAATATATTATGTTGACAATTTTTGGCGCCCCCTCTAACCGAAATTCCTGGATCCGCCTCTGCTATATGTTTTCTAATTGGAAGGCTAGGGTGTGACGTGTATGGTGCAGGCATGATTGACCCACATGAATTTTGATTTTTAATCGTGGGTGAGCTATGTTTGTATTTCAAATTGGAAGATGGGATGTGACATGTTCACTACATGACTCGCATCAAAATGTGTCGAGCGGTCGTTTATGTATAGCATCCTCCAAACCCTACCTGGCTCGAAATTCGAATTTCTTGAATTTGTTTTACATGTGTGATGCAGAGGGTGTCAGTTCTATCGAGAGGGTGTCAGTTCGTGTTGTCGGTGTCATGATAGCGCCCTCTGTAATCTGATTCTTGTTTGAGAAACCCCAGCGATGTCGGTTTGCATCAAACTTGGCCCTGAACGTTGTTGATTTTACACTGGTTTCAATGGAGCTTGAATTAAGCTATTATATTGCACCGTACCCATAGGGCCGGGGTGCACTGCATTAAATACGCGTTCATAGGAAACGAGTAGACGCAAAATCAGAAAGAAACAGCGCCGCCTGACGACGCTCAGGATTAGGCTGGCATTGTGTTTTTTACAGGAAATGAAAGATTAGGACGCCTTTGGCAGTTGTTGTTGTCTTTCTTCGGTTCAAATTTTACTGAGGTTGAATGAATAGATTTTTTGTTTTATATTCTCCTCTCCCAAATCACCCCTAAAATGGTCGTCAATATCTCTGGGCCCAGGCCTCAATGTAGCCCCCGCCTATATGTCAAATAGACCCACCCGTTCGTCTCTTTTTGGAAATACAATCTAACGAGTTGAAAGACAAAAGTCACAAATATTGATCTCCACAAATATGTCTACAGTAAGTCCTATTGGTAGGCCTCAGGGACCTTTTTATTCAACAACATATTAAGGATCACAAAATAATAATGAGCTCGCGCGTAGTAATTCAAAGTGAATTGGTGTTGTGCACCCATGTATGTGGTATTTACTTACAACTAAAGAATTGTAAGAAGTTAGCCTCGCGTTTGCGAAAATTGACCAATTGTGAGGAGTTAGCCTTGGGTTTTATTTAAAATTGGCCAAGCATAAAATGATTTTAAGGGGTTATAAGAATAGCCTTGCATTTGTTTCAAAATTTGCCCAAAATGACTTGTTGGCCAAATACAAACATTATAAGGGGTTAGTCTTATATTTTAATTACAATTGGCCAGAAATAGAATTTTAGGGGAAATTGAAAGTTGCCTGGAGTTAACATTGCATTTGTATCAAAATTGGCCAAACAATTACTTTTTTGAGAAAAACAAACAATTGATAAGGGCCAAGGGGCTAGCCTTGCATCATTTCAATTAAAACTGGCGGAAATTATTTTTTTCTTGAAAATAAAACATTGCCCCCACAAGGCTCTGTGTTCA
This sequence comes from Crossaster papposus, assembly GCA_037893245.1. Lineage (NCBI taxonomy): Eukaryota > Metazoa > Echinodermata > Asteroidea > Velatida > Solasteridae > Crossaster > Crossaster papposus. The sequence continues at coordinate 193,943 of JBAIAA010001005.1, forward strand.
TAATGACGAGATATATCTATTGTCCGATAGTGTCTATGGTCACCACTTTGGTCTGCGGCGCGTCCTGTGGTTAATGCCCACCAACATTAGGCCAATTTTACTGACCAATAAACTTACCCCAAGCGTTATTGTATAATTACAATATTAACGCCGATCGTAGGCTGAGCTTTAGTCGGTTGTAATATTTAAATAACTTTTTAAAGAAACCCTTTTCTTTTAAATTTCTCTGTAAATTTATTTTATTTGTATTTTGTCTACTTCACTTTTCAATAAAATTGTTGTTTTAAAGACCCATTATCAGGAAAATGGTTTTTAAAATGTGGTGTCCAATCTCATGAATATTCATTGTACCGAGAGAGCTATGCATACGTATAGCAAATAAAGGAAAGAAGGCCATGCACTGATTGGCAGATTAGATTTCTGATTCAGACTCGATCTGCTAAAAGTATTTAGAGAAGAATCACACATCATAGTCACAGTCTCCAAAGTAAACCCTTGTTCGAAGTACATGTACATGTACATACATTGAGAAGGAACATACAAAAACACTTACTGAATGCATTATTTGAAGATATACAGGCTTTGAAAAGAAATAGCCGAAATCAAAGTACTGCTTTCCTTTTAACTGCCAGAAAACCACAAAACACATCCTTACTACGTGATATAGCCGTTGATCTTTATGTACACAACAGTTTGTTATCGGTGGGTCAGATCGGATCGGATTTAGGGTTTCCGCTACCTTCCTGTTCTGGATGCCCAGCAGGGGCGTCAATCCCATTTCAAATGTGGGGGGGGGGGACATTACTGAAGTCAAGAATTATTAGAGGGGTTTAGCATGCACATTATACAAACGTCAACCCGAGTGCACATGTTGGCACAGCCAGCATATCATGCGGCCGGCATAATTATGACAAGCCCAGACGGCGAGCGTCTTCCAGCGAAGACCTAAAGGGGCACTCTTGGAATCCCCCAAAATCTCATGTTTTGGATGTTTACTTATCCTATTTCAAATGTCTGGTTGAAAGGAAACCAACCTCATGTTTTACCGTTCGAGAAAACCCTGTGGTTTACATCGGACACGATATAAGAGAGAACTTGAAGGGAGAACCACGTGTTTCTGGCCTGGGGGCGCCATACCCATACCCATACCCGTACCCGGGGTATACCCAGCACGATATGTGGCAGAGGGGTACCCCCCCTCTTATCCCTATACTTTATACGCACTCAACACTATTGTAACCTAACCCATCCCCCTTGAAACCTAAGGAATTCCTGAGATTCCGGAAACACAATGGTCAACACAAAAGAGGGGGGGTTTCTCTGCCACATATCGTGCTTCATATGACCCGGGGGCGCAGTGGTCCCCTGACTTCAATGCTGCGTTTCAATCGCATCGTGTTTATCGTGTTCACGAGTTCACGAGTCGTTTTATGGCGTTCTAATCGCCTGGTAACTCGTGTTCACCCGGGCCCAATTTCACGGCGCTGCTAAGCACACGATTTTCTGCTAACCGAGCCTCCGTCTAGTTCATGGAGACCGTAAGCAGTAAGCACAGCAAAAGGCACGCTTAACCAAGCGGGAAAATTTGCTTAAATCAGTGACGTAACAATATAATCTCCATGCGCGCGCAAACGTTAGCACAAAAAAGCCGTGAAATAGCACTTAAGGTTAGCAAATTTTTCTGCTAAAGTTAGCACAACTTTTCCGCTAACTGTTAAGCAGCGCCGTGAAATTGGGCCCAGTGGTGAACTCGAGGTGGATTTTTTTCTCCATGTTCACGACTTCATAAACGAATGAAATACTCATACGAGTTCTTGAGCGATAAAGAATGTCCTTGCCGTACGACTAACTCGACTGTGCGCGTGCGTCTTGGTGAGTAGCGTTTGGAATGCAACCAGGGGCCAATTTCACGGAGCTACTAAGCACAAAAATTTGCTTAGCACAAAAAAAGTCTTGCTCATTAAAAAATAAGTTATCAGCAAAAATTCGACGTGTTTTTCATGCTAAGCAAAAAAACAGCTGATTATCAATCAAAAACAATAAAGATCACGTGAAAATTTGGTCTGTAACCTTGTTTTTACCAAGGACAAATTTTCATGCTAAGCAAATTTTTGTGCTTAGCAGCTCCGTGAAATTGGCCCCAGGGCCCAATTTCTTAGCTCTGCAACAACAGAATTCTGCGCTTACGGTCACCATTTTCCGCTAACCGCGCTAGCAGAAAAAATTGCGCTAACCCTGTAAGCACAGAATCCTTAGTTTCGGGATGTACGCATGCTCAGAAAACAAAATTCCTCGCTAACGCGTGAAATACTGTTACCATAAGCACCGAATTTTATGCTATAGTAAGCAGGGATTTTTCGCTAACGGTAAGCAGAGCCAAGAAATTGGGCCCCGATCGTGAACGTGGAGAAATTCACGGTGAACACGATAAAAACGACGCGATTGGAACGCAGCGTTATACTGCGATTTGATTGATTGTCAGCTTTGCGAAGGTTCGCTAGAGTTGAACACGATCAAGCACAGCCAATTGGCACACGGCACTTCACTGAACTTTTGTACACACAAAACTTTCTCAAACTAGGCTACAACTTTACCAAAAACACAGATTTTAACCACAGCCGAAGTCCACACACAACCTACATCATCATACTATAATTCGAGCAACGTTTGTCTGTCTGTCTGTTTGTTTCGCTACTCCTCCCAAGTCCTTGGTCCGATCTCGCCCAAACTTGGTGGGTGGATGTAAGTTCACCCCAGAATTGCCCTTGAGGGGTTCATTTTTGGAAAGGTCAAGGTCACTGGGGTCAAAGGTCAAATGTTCGTTTTTCGCTACTCCTCCCAAGTCCTTGGTCCGATCTCGCCCAAACTTACGGGTACGGGTACGTCACCCCATCCCCAACTTCCCTTCTTCTGGTCATATGTCAAGGTCACTGGGGTCAAAGGTCAAATGTTCGTTTTTCGCTACTCCTCCCAAGTCCTTGATCCGATCTCGCCCAAACTTACGGGTACGGGTACGTCACCCCATCCCCAACTTCCCTTCTTCCGGTCATATGTCAAGGTCACTGGGGTCAAAGGTCAAATGTTCGTTTTTCGCTACTCCTCCCAAGTCCTTGGTCCGATCTCGCCCAAACTTACGGGTACGGGTACGTCACCCCATCCCCAACTTCCCTTCTTCTGGTCATATGTCAAGGTCACTGGGGTCAAAGGTCAAATGTTCGTTTTTCGCTACTCCTCCCAAGTCCTTGATCCGATCTCGCCCAAACTTACGGGTACGGGTACGTCACCCCATCCCCAACTTCCCTTCTTCCGGTCATATGTCAAGGTCACTGGGGTCAAAGGTCAAATGTTCGTTTTTCGCTACTCCTCCCAAGTCCTTGGTCCGATCTCGCCCAAACTTACGGGTACGGGTACGTCACCCCATCCCCAACTTCCCTTCTTCCGGTCATATATTACACCCACGGGTACTTTTGACTAGTGTTCTACAGTATGAATATGGCTGCAAAACATAATTTACTGAATTATCCATTTCAGGGGCTATGTTACAGCAACAGATAAGATAAATTTAGGGAAAAGTGAGATTACGTCTGGACGAGATAACGCCTGTTTTCAGGCGAACAGTATGTTCACGTAATGTACATGCACACGTACGAACTACACGTGAAGATCGAGTTCGCGCGCACACATACGCCTGCATAGGGCGGCCAAACCCGCAGTAGTAGCGCGTTAATTTGTCCGGTTCTGTTCCGCAGCCGTTGTTGGACTTGGATGGACTCCGTTTAAATCCGTCATCACGCCGCCGCTCCGCTATTCTTGACAGTTTCCGCTACAGTAAATATTGCCCTATTATGAGATACGCGAGTTCAAAAACATGGGGGGGACATTTGATATTGTGTCCCCCACCCTTCAAAATATGGGGGGGACGTGTCCCCCTGTCCCCCCCCCCCCCCCCCCCCCCCCCCCCCAGGATTGACGCCCATGATGCCCAGCCAGGTCCGGAACCATCTGGCGGAAAAGGAGAGTAGCTTTCAGTTTCACCGTGTGGAATTTTTCTGTAAAAAACTGCACGTGCGCATTATACCAGCGTGGACTCGTACTGAGAATCTCTACAAATTGCTTCGATCGATTGAACCAATGTGTGAAACTTCCAACCAATCACAATTAGACTAATGTCTGATGACTATCTTGGCGCGTTTCCAAAAGCCGTTTCTTTTTACATTACGAGCCGATTCCAAGCCCTTATAATGGAAATGCAAATGATAATTGTCCCCAGCAGCGAATGAAATCACTCCACCGAGCGCGTGATGGGGTGGGGCATGCGTGTATTATTCAGTCTTTTAGGTCTTTGCGAAAAAACCTGAGACTAAAATACCATAATAAAGAGATAGGAAGCAACGATCGACTCCCATTGTCACGCCTTCGACCGTATCCTACAGAGTCTGCTGCGCCTGTGCATTTTTCGACGATAGCGGCGCTATTCGCGTATTGACATCCAACATGGCGAACATAATCGAGAAATTTTAGCTCCGATATTTCGACGCATTTTTCATAACAAATAGTCAGCGAAGTTATAATTTTAATTGATGTAAATTTCAATCCGATAATTCTTTACATAAATATGTGCTTTGGGTTATATTAAGTTACGTATACAAGAGAAAATAAACCGATTCCGCAACGATGTTTCGTTCCCTTCGTGTGTCTTTGTATAATAATAATAATAATAATAATATTTAAAATTTATATTGCGCCCCTTACATACAAAATGATCAAAGGCGCAGAACACATGTTAAAAAGCACAGAATGGAAGAAAAAGACAAAGAAAAAAGACTGATCACCAGGCCAGTGCCCAAACAAAAGTATGGGGATACGTCTGTCCCGCCAACAGAGAACTAATAGTTACTAATTACATAGGCCTATCCCTGCTGGCATCGGTAATGTCTTGATCTTTTCAGGAGACAGACGCCTCAAACCCTATCTATACTAAAAATCTAAACAAACTGGCAAGGCGACCATAGAAGAAAGACAAACAAAAGACAAAAAATAACAACACCAAATACACCAAATACAGCTATACAAGGTATAGCTGTATTCGGCGATTTTGCCCTTAAAAATGACCCATTTGTGCTTCAATTCACGCAATACTGGTGATATATAATTTGTTTGTAGAAGCTGTTTCATAAAATTTGAACTTTGGACCGTGTCATGTACGTTTTTAAAACATTACCAGATTTTTAGGGAATCATCACAAAAAGTCTAGAAATCAGGACAAAATACGATTCTGTTCAAACTTTGACTAGTTTGCATCAATTAAAGTTGCAATGATCCTTATAATATCAAAAACTAACATGGTAGATACATTTTAAATATGTTCCTGTGTGCACTCAATGCATTGAAAATGGAATATTATATTCCATATTCCTATAATTTAGGTCAACAAATTGTTTATTTTGGGGCAAAAATTGTTTCCAACATGTTTCCAATGTGTATAAAAATGGTCGTGATGTTATCCAAATACCTGGTTATCATACTATTGCCTATAGGTCGTATTATGACCTTATTTAAAATAGATTGAATGCATTTTATTGATGTCAGAGTAGCCTGTGCACTGAATGCAATTTATAATGAGCCATGTTTTTGATTATTATACAAATTTGGTGCTCAAAAAAGCGTTTTTGTGATTTTTTGTTTACAAGAATTTACTGCCGAAGTATTGAGAAGGCATAATACAAGGTTTGCAAGACACAAAAGCATGTACTAATATAAAGTTGCCAAAGGGTCATGTATGAACTAAACACATCTATCAATCTTAATTTTGGGCTAAAATGTATATTTTTAATGATTTCACAAACACAAAATGGTCGCTGTGTAGCCGCTGCTGACCTAGGGCATACATGCCATTGTCCACCTTTTGATCACAAGATGACTTGCAAATGAAATTTGATTTCAATAAACACAGCAATTTTCGTTTGACTTATTTTCCTAAATTGTTGTACTCATTTTTCTTCATGTTGTATTCAGTTTTATTCATTAGTCAGCACTGTTAATTTTATTGTGAAGTTTTGCTCGTTAATCGCAAAGTCCACATTACAAATTTGGCACCCCGTTTTCGTAAAAAAAACCGCGTGATGATTCGGCTGTCTCTCAAGCCATATTTATATCTGGGGGAGTACAAAAGCAACACAATAACTAACCTTTGATGTCTGGCCTATCATGTTTTTTTTTAAACATGACCCACGAAACCCCGATGTGATGTATATTGTTTGTTACACAATGGACCTTGGTAGTGTTTGGGTGATTTTTCTTTCGGTTTTGGGTCATGATTTTTTTTCCCCGTCATTTTCTGGTTCAACTTCAACTTCAAGAATCTCATCGTTTTCGCTGCTTAGCCGCTCGTTTTCTGATCCCAGAATCTCCGCTTGTTCAGTGTCAGTCGAGTTGCCTTCTCCTAGAACATTTTTTAAATCGATTTCTTCCCAATTTACAAAGTAATTTAGATATGCCATGTCGCTTTTTAATACGAAGAGTTTTTTTAATCACGTTGTTTACAGTCAGCTGTCAAAATTCTGAATAGTCTGGGTCAGTAATAAAAGGTCGCCATACTCTGAACATGCGCCACAAAACGCTCAACTCCTAATTTGGGCCGTTGAAACGGAAGTGACTTGCTCGCCGGTCGAGTGGATCGCGCAATTAGCATAACAATACCGCATAGGACCCGCTGTGCACGGACATGCACGTCTGAAGCGCTTGCTTCCTATCTCTTTAGGTATTTTAGTCTCGGATGACACGGTCCAAAGTTCAAAATTTTATGAAACAGCTTCTACAAACAAATTATATATCACCAGTATTGCGTGAATTGAAGCACAAATGGGTCACTTTTAAGGGCAAAATCGCCGAATACAGCTATACCTTGTATACAAAGACACACGAAGGGAACGAAACATCGTTGCGGTATCGGTTTATTTTCTCTTGTATACGTAACTTAATATAACCCAAAGCACATATTTATGTAAAGAATTATCGGATTGAAACTTACATCAATTAAAATTATAACTTCGCTGACTATTTGTTATGAAAAATGCGTCGAAATATCGGAGCTAAAATTTCTCGATTATGTTCGCCATGTTGGATGTCAATACGCGAATAGCGGCCGCTATTGTCGAAAAATGCACAGGCGCAGCTGACTCTGTAGGATACGGTCGAAGGCGTGACAATGGGAGTCGATCGTTGCTTCTCTATCTCTTTAGGTATTTTAGTCTCAGGTTTCACCGTGTGGAATTTTTCTGAAAAAATCTGCACGCGCGCATTATACCAGCTTGGACACGTACTAAGAATCTATATACCAGGGGTGGGGGGGGGGGGGGGGGGTGGGGTCTCAAGAGAGTGGTCTCAACCACCGTCGACTAATTATCCCGAATATGCGTTGGTGTCACTCCTTCCCTTGCAATTCGAGCCAGGTAGGGTTGAAAAGATGCTATGAAGCCACGGTCGAGAACGTAAAAACTCCAATGTGACTCGCCGATGGCTTTCGGGAGCTTTTATATACCGTGAGCTTGTGCCGGCGCGGGGTGGTGTTTTTCGCTAAAGACCTAGAAGACTGAATAATACGCGCATGCCCACCCCATCACGCGATCGGTGGAGTGATTTCATTCGCTGCTGGGGACAATTATTATTTGCATTTCCTTATAAGGGCTTGGTATATCGGCTCGTAAGGTAAAAAGAAACGCTTTTGGAAACACGCCATAATCGTCATCAGACACAAGTCCAATTGTGATTGGTTGAAGTTAACACATTAGTTAAT
>JBAIAA010001006.1:0-29858 GCA_037893245.1 Crossaster papposus
CCTAACAAACACTTTTCGGCACTATTTACCTTCAGATCACGAAATGGACTTACAACACTCCCAAATGGTCTATAGCGCACATTGAGCCTAACAAACACTTTTTGGCACTATTTACCTTCAGATCAAGAAATGGATTTACAACACTCCCAAATGCTCTATAGCGCCCATTGAGCCTAACAAACACCTTTCGGCACTTTTTAACGTCAGATCACGAAACGGACACTTTTTGCCACTTTTTACCTTCAGATCACGAAATTGACTAACAACTCTCCCAAATGCTCTATAGCGCCCATTGAGCCTAACAAACACTTTTCGGCACTTTTTAACGTCAGATCACGAAACGGACACTTTTTGCCACTTTTTACCGTCAGATCACGAAATGTACTTCCAACACTCCAAAATGGTCTATAGCGCACATTGAGCCAAACAAACACTTTTTGGCACTATTTACCTTCAGATCACGAAATGGATTTACAACACTCCCAAATGCTCTATAGCGCCCATTGAGCCTAACAAACACTTTTCGGCACTATTTACCTTTAGATCACGAAATTGACTAACAACACTCCCAAATGCTCTATAGCGCCCATTGAGCCTAACAAACACTTTTCGGCACTATTTACCTTCAGATCACGAAATGGACTTACAACACTCGAAAATGGTCTATAGCGCCCATTGAGCCTAAGAAACACTTTTCGGCACTTTTTAACGTCAGATCACGAAACGGACACTTTTTGCCACTATTTACCTTCAGATCACGAAATAGACTTACAACACTCCCAAATGCTCTATAGCGCCCATTGAGCCTAACAAACACTTTTCGGCACTTTTTACCGTCAGATCACGAAATGGACTTCCAACACTCCAAAATGGTCTATAGCGCACATTGAGCCAAACAAACACTTTTTGGCACTATTTACCTTCAGATCACGAAATGGACTTACAACACTCCCAAATGCTCAATAGCGCACATTGAGCCTAACAAACACTTTTTGGCACTATTTACCTTCAGATCAAGAAATGGATTTACAACACTCCCAAATGCTCTATAGCGCCCATTGAGCCTAACAAACACCTTTCGGCACTTTTTAACGTCAGATCACGAAACAGACACTTTTTGCCACTTTTTACCTTCAGATCACGAAATTGACTAACAACTCTCCCAAATGCTCTATAGCGCCCATTGAGCCTAACAAACACTTTTTGGCACGATTTACCTTCAGATCAAGAAATGGATTTACAACACTCCCAAATGCTCTATAGCGCCCATTGAGCCTAACAAACACCTTTCGGCACTTTTTAACGTAAGATCACGAAACGGACACTTTTTGCCACTTTTTACCTTCAGATCACGAAATTGACTAACAACTCTCCCAAATGCTCTATAGCGCCCATTGAGCCTAACAAACACTTTTTGGCACGATTTACCTTCAGATCACGAAACGGACTTACAACACTCCCAAATGGTCTATAGCGCCCATTGAGCCTAACAAACACTTTTTGGCACTATTTACCTTCAGATTACGAAATGGACTTACAACACTCCCAAATGCTCTATAGCGCCCATTTAGCCTAACAAATACTTTTCGGAAATATTTACCTTTAGATCACGAAATTGACTAACAACACTCCCAAATGCTCTATAGCGCCCATTGAGCCTAACAAACACCTTTCGGCACTTTTAACGTAAGATCACGAAACGGACACTTTTTGCCACTTTTTACCTTCAGATCACGAAATTGACTAACAACTCTCCCAAATGCTCTATAGCGCCCATTGAGCCTAACAAACACTTTTCGGCACTTTTTAACGTCAGATCACGAAACGGACTTACAACACTCCCAAATGGTCTATAGCGTCCATTTAGCCTAACAAACACTTTTCGGCACTTTTTACCGTCAGATCACGAAATGGACTTCCAACACTCCAAAATGGTCTATAGCGCACATTGAGCCAAACAAACACTTTTTGGCACTATTTACCTTCAGATCACGAAATGGATTTACAACACTCCCAAATGCTCTATAGCGCCCATTGAGCCTAACAAACACTTTTCGGCACTTTTTACCTTCAGATCACGAAATTGACTAACAACACTCCCAAATACTCTATAGCGCCCATTGAGCCTAAGAAACACTTTTCGGCACTTTTTAACGTCAGATCACAAAACGGACTTACAACACTCCCAAATGGTCTATAGCGCCCATCGAGCCTAACAAACACTTTTTGGCACTATTTACCTTCAGATTACGAAATGGACTTACAACACTCCCAAATGCTCTATAGCGTCCATTTAGCCTAACAAACACTTTTCGGCACTATTTACCTTCAGATCACAAAATGGATTTACAACACTCCCAAATGGTCTATAGCGCCCATTGAGCCCAACAAACACTTTTTGGCACTATTGACCTTCAGATTACGAAATGGACTTACAACACTCCCAAATGCTCTATAGCGCCCATTTAGCCTAACAAACACTTTTCGGCACTATTTACCTTCAGATCAGAAAATGGATTTACAACACTCCCAAATGCTCTATAGCGCCCATTGAGCCTAACAAACACTTTTCGGCACTATTTACCTTTAGATCACGAAATTGACTAACAACACTCCCAAATGCTCTATAGCGCCCATTGAGCCTAACAAACACTTTTCGGCACTATTTACCTTCAGATCACGAAATGGACTTACAACACTCCCAAATGGTCTATAGCGCACATTGAGCCTAACAAACACTTTTTGGCACTATTTACCTTCAGATCAAGAAATGGATTTACAACACTCCCAAATGCTCTATAGCGCCCATTGAGCCTAACAAACACCTTTCGGCACTTTTTAACGTCAGATCACGAAACGGACACTTTTTGCCACTTTTTACCTTCAGATCACGAAATTGACTAACAACTCTCCCAAATGCTCTATAGCGCCCATTGAGCCTAACAAACACTTTTTGGCACGATTTACCTTCAGATCACGAAACGGACTTACAACACTCCCAAATGGTCTATAGCGCCCATTGAGCCTAACAAACACTTTTTGGCACTATTTACCTTCAGATTACGAAATGGACTTACAACACTCCCAAATGCTCTATAGCGCCCATTTAGCCTAACAAATACTTTTCGGAAATATTTACCTTTAGATCACGAAATTGACTAACAACACTCCCAAATGCTCTATAGCGCCCATTGAGCCTAACAAACACTTTTCGGCACTACTTACCTTCAGATCACGAAATGGACTTACAACACTCGAAAATGGTCTATAGCGCCCATTTAGCCTAAGAAACACTTTTCGGCACTTTTTAACGTCAGATCACGAAACGGACTTACAACACTCCCAAATGGTCTATAGCGTCCATTTAGCCTAACAAACACTTTTCGGCACTTTTTACCGTCAGATCACGAAATGGACTTCCAACACTCCAAAATGGTCTATAGCGCACATTGAGCCAAACAAACACTTTTTGGCACTATTTACCTTCAGATCACGAAATGGATTTACAACACTCCCAAATGCTCTATAGCGCCCATTGAGCCTAACAAACACTTTTCGGCACTTTTTACCTTCAGATCACGAAATTGACTAACAACACTCCCAAATACTCTATAGCGCCCATTGAGCCTAAGAAACACTTTTCGGCACTTTTTAACGTCAGATCACAAAACAGACTTACAACACTCCCAAATGGTCTATAGCGCCCATCGAGCCTAACAAACACTTTTTGGCACTATTTACCTTCAGATTACGAAATGGACTTACAACACTCCCAAATGCTCTATAGCGTCCATTTAGCCTAACAAACACTTTTCGGCACTATTTACCTTCAGATCACAAAATGGATTTACAACACTCCCAAATGGTCTATAGCGCCCATTGAGCCCAACAAACACTTTTTGGCACTATTGACCTTCAGATTACGAAATGGACTTACAACACTCCCAAATGCTCTATAGCGCCCATTTAGCCTAACAAACACTTTTCGGCACTATTTACCTTCAGATCAGAAAATGGATTTACAACACTCCCAAATGCTCTATAGCGCCCATTGAGCCTAACAAACACTTTTCGGCACTATTTACCTTTAGATCACGAAATTGACTAACAACACTCCCAAATGCTCTATAGCGCCCATTGAGCCTAACAAACACTTTTCGGCACTATTTACCTTCAGATCACGAAATGGACTTACAACACTCCCAAATGGTCTATAGCGCACATTGAGCCTAACAAACACTTTTTGGCACTATTTACCTTCAGATCAAGAAATGGATTTACAACACTCCCAAATGCTCTATAGCGCCCATTGAGCCTAACAAACACCTTTCGGCACTTTTTAACGTCAGATCACGAAACGGACACTTTTTGCCACTTTTTACCTTCAGATCACGAAATTGACTAACAACTCTCCCAAATGCTCTATAGCGCCCATTGAGCCTAACAAACACTTTTTGGCACGATTTACCTTCAGATCACGAAACGGACTTACAACACTCCCAAATGGTCTATAGCGCCCATTGAGCCTAACAAACACTTTTTGGCACTATTTACCTTCAGATTACGAAATGGACTTACAACACTCCCAAATGCTCTATAGCGCCCATTTAGCCTAACAAATACTTTTCGGAAATATTTACCTTTAGATCACGAAATTGACTAACAACACTCCCAAATGCTCTATAGCGCCCATTGAGCCTAACAAACACTTTTCGGCACTACTTACCTTCAGATCACGAAATGGACTTACAACACTCGAAAATGGTCTATAGCGCCCATTTAGCCTAAGAAACACTTTTCGGCACTTTTTAACGTCAGATCACGAAACGGACTTACAACACTCCCAAATGGTCTATAGCGTCCATTTAGCCTAACAAACACTTTTCGGCACTTTTTACCGTCAGATCACGAAATGGACTTCCAACACTCCAAAATGGTCTATAGCGCACATTGAGCCAAACAAACACTTTTTGGCACTATTTACCTTCAGATCACGAAATGGATTTACAACACTCCCAAATGCTCTATAGCGCACATTGAGCCTAACAAACACTTTTCGGCACTATTTACCTTCAGATCACGAAATTGACTAACAACACTCCCAAATACTCTATAGCGCCCATTGAGCCTAAGAAACACTTTTCGGCACTTTTTAACGTCAGATCACAAAACGGACTTACAACACTCCCAAATGGTCTATAGCGCCCATCGAGCCTAACAAACACTTTTTGGCACTATTTACCTTCAGATTACGAAATGGACTTACAACACTCCCAAATGCTCTATAGCGTCCATTTAGCCTAACAAACACTTTTCGGCACTATTTACCTTCAGATCACAAAATGGATTTACAACACTCCCAAATGGTCTATAGCGCCCATTGAGCCCAACAAACACTTTTTGGCACTATTGACCTTCAGATTACGAAATGGACTTACAACACTCCCAAATGCTCTATAGCGCCCATTTAGCCTAACAAACACTTTTCGGCACTATTTACCTTCAGATCAGAAAATGGATTTACAACACTCCCAAATGCTCTATAGCGCCCATTGAGCCTAACAAACACTTTTCGGCACTATTTACCTTTAGATCACGAAATTGACTAACAACACTCCCAAATGCTCTATAGCGCCCATTGAGCCTAACAAACACTTTTCGGCACTATTTACCTTCAGATCACGAAATGGACTTACAACACTCCCAAATGGTCTATAGCGCACATTGAGCCTAACAAACACTTTTTGGCACTATTTACCTTCAGATCAAGAAATGGATTTACAACACTCCCAAATGCTCTATAGCGCCCATTGAGCCTAACAAACACCTTTCGGCACTTTTTAACGTCAGATCACGAAACGGACACTTTTTGCCACTTTTTACCTTCAGATCACGAAATTGACTAACAACTCTCCCAAATGCTCTATAGCGCCCATTGAGCCTAACAAACACTTTTTGGCACGATTTACCTTCAGATCACGAAACGGACTTACAACACTCGAAAATGGTCTATAGCGCCCATTTAGCCTAAGAAACACTTTTCGGCACTTTTTAACGTCAGATCACGAAAAGGACTTACAACACTCCCAAATGGTCTATAGCGTCCATTTAGCCTAACAAACACTTTTCGGCACTTTTTACGGTCAGATCACGAAATGGACTTCCAACACTCCAAAATGGTCTATAGCGCACATTGAGCCAAACAAACACTTTTTGGCACTATTTACCTTCAGATCACGAAATGGATTTACAACACTCCCAAATGCTCTATAGCGCCCATTGAGCCTAACAAACACTTTTCGGCACTATTTACCTTTAGATCACGAAATTGACTAACAACACTCCCAAATGCTCTATAGCGCCCATTGAGCCTAACAAACACTTTTCGGCACTATTTACCTTCAGATCACGAAATGGACTTACAACACTCGAAAATGGTCTATAGCGCCCATTGAGCCTAAGAAACACTTTTCGGCACTTTTTAACGTCAGATCACGAAACGGACACTTTTTGCCACTTTTTACCGTCAGATCACGAAATGGACTTCCAACACTCCAAAATGGTCTATAGCGCACATTGAGCCAAACAAACACTTTTTGGCACTATTTACCTTCAGATCACGAAATGGATTTACAACACTCCATAATGCTCTATAGCGCCCATTGAGACTAACAAACACTTTTCGGCACTATTTACCTTTAGATCACGAAATTGACTAACAACACTCCCAAATGCTCTAGCGCCCATTGAGCCTAACAAACACTTTTCGGCACTATTTACCTTCAGATCACGAAATGGACTTACAACACTCGAAAATGGTCTATAGCGCCCATTGAGCCTAAGAAACACTTTTCGGCACTTTTTAACGTCAGATCACGAAACGGACTTACAACACTCCCAAATGGTCTATAGCGTCCATTTAGCCTAACAAACACTTTTCGGCACTTTTTACGGTCAGATCACGAAATGGACTTCCAACACTCCAAAATGGTCTATAGCGCACATTGAGCCAAACAAACACTTTTTGGCACTATTTACCTTCAGATCACGAAATGGATTTACAACACTCCCAAATGCTCTATAGCGCCCATTGAGCCTAACAAACACTTTTCGGCACTATTTACCTTTAGATCACGAAATTGACTAACAACACTCCCAAATGCTCTATAGCGCCCATTGAGCCTAACAAACACTTTTCGGCACTATTTACCTTCAGATCACGAAATGGACTTACAACACTCGAAAATGGTCTATAGCGCCCATTGAGCCTAAGAAACACTTTTCGGCACTTTTTAACGTCAGATCACGAAACGGACACTTTTTGCCACTTTTTACCGTCAGATCACGAAATGGACTTCCAACACTCCAAAATGGTCTATAGCGCACATTGAGCCAAACAAACACTTTTTGGCACTATTTACCTTCAGATCACGAAATGGATTTACAACACTCCCAAATGCTCTATAGCGCCCATTGAGCCTAACAAACACTTTTCGGCACTATTTACCTTTAGATCACGAAATTGACTAACAACACTCCCAAATGCTCTAGCGCCCATTGAGCCTAACAAACACTTTTCGGCACTATTTACCTTCAGATCACGAAATGGACTTACAACACTCGAAAATGGTCTATAGCGCCCATTGAGCCTAAGAAACACTTTTCGGCACTTTTTAACGTCAGATCACGAAACGGACACTTTTTGCCACTATTTACCTTCAGATCACGAAATGGACTTACAACACTCCCAAATGCTCTATAGCGCCCATTGAGCCTAACAAACACTTTTCGGCACTTTTTACCGTCAGATCACGAAATGGACTTCCAACACTCCAAAATGGTCTATAGCGCACATTGAGCCAAACAAACACTTTTTGGCACTATTTACCTTCAGATCACGAAACGGACTTACAAACACTCCCAAATGGTCTATAGCGCCCATTGAGCCTAACAAACACTTTTTGGCACTATTTACCTTCAGATTACGAAATGGACTTACAACACTCCCAAATGCTCTATAGCGCCCATTGAGCCTAACAAACACTTTTTGGCACGATTTACCTTCAGATCACGAAACGGACTTACAACACTCCCAAATGGTCTATAGCGCCCATTGAGCCTAACAAACACTTTTTGGCACTATTTACCTTCAGATTACGAAATGGACTTACAACACTCCCAAATGCTCTATAGCGCCCATTTAGCCTAACAAATACTTTTCGGAAATATTTACCTTTAGATCACGAAATTGACTAACAACACTCCCAAATGCTCTATAGCGCCCATTGAGCCTAACAAACATTTTTCGGCACTACTTACCTTCAGATCACGAAATGGACTTACAACACTCGAAAATGGTCTATAGCGCCCATTTAGCCTAAGAAACACTTTTCGGCACTTTTTAACGTCAGATCACGAAACGGACTTACAACACTCCCAAATGGTCTATAGCGTCCATTTAGCCTAACAAACACTTTTCGGCACTTTTTACCGTCAGATCACGAAATGGACTTCCAAACTCCAAAATGGTCTATAGCGCACATTGAGCCAAACAAACACTTTTTGGCACTATTTACCTTCAGATCACGAAATGGATTTACAACACTCCCAAATGCTCTATAGCGCCCATTGAGCCTAACAAACACTTTTCGGCACTTTTTACCTTCAGATCACGAAATTGACTAACAACACTCCCAAATACTCTATAGCGCCCATTGAGCCTAAGAAACACTTTTCGGCACTTTTTAACGTCAGATCACAAAACGGACTTACAACACTCCCAAATGGTCTATAGCGCCCATCGAGCCTAACAAACACTTTTTGGCACTATTTACCTTCAGATTACGAAATGGACTTACAACACTCTCAAATGCTCTATAGCGTCCATTTAGCCTAACAAACACTTTTCGGCACTATTTACCTTCAGATCACAAAATGGATTTACAACACTCCCAAATGGTCTATAGCGCCCATTGAGCCTAACAAACACTTTTTGGCACTATTGACCTTCAGATTACGAAATGGACTTACAACACTCCCAAATGCTCTATAGCGCACATTGAGCCTAACAAACACTTTTTGGCACTATTTACCTTCAGATCAAGAAATGGATTTACAACACTCCCAAATGCTCTATAGCGCCCATTGAGCCTATCAAACACCTTTCGGCACTTTTTAACGTCAGATCACGAAACGGACACTTTTTTGCCACTTTTTACCTTCAGATCACGAAATTGACTAACAACTCTCCCAAATGCTCTATAGCGCCCCTTGAGCCTAACAAACACTTTTTGGCACGATTTACCTTCAGATCACGAAACGGACTTACAACACTCCCAAATGGTCTATAGCGCCCATTGAGCCTAACAAACACTTTTTGGCACTATTTACCTTCACATTACGAAATGGACTTACAACACTCCCAAATGCTCTATAGCGCCCATTGAGCCTAACAAACACTTTTTGGCACGATTTACCTTCAGATCACGAAACGGACTTACAACACTCCCAAATGGTCTATAGCGCCCATTGAGCCTAACAAACACTTTTTGGCACTATTTACCTTCAGATTACGAAATGGTCTTACAACACTTCCAAATGCTCTATAGCGCCCATTTAGCCTAACAAATACTTTTCGGAACTATTTACCTTTAGATCACGAAATTGACTAACAACACTCCCAAATGCTCTATAGCGCCCATTGAGCCTAACAAACACTTTTCGGCACTACTTACCTTCAGATCACGAAATGGACTTACAACACTCGAAAATGGTCTATAGCGCCCATTTAGCCTAAGAAACACTTTTCGGCACTTTTTAACGTCAGATCACGAAACGGACTTACAACACTCCCAAATGGTCTATAGCGTCCATTTAGCCTAACAAACACTTTTCGGCACTTTTTACCGTCAGATCACGAAATGGACTTACAACACTCGAAAATGGTCTATAGCGCCCATTGAGCCTAAGAAACACTTTTCGGCACTTTTTAACGTCAGATCACGAAACGGACACTTTTTGCCACTTTTTACCGTCAGATCACGAAATGGACTTCCAACACTCCAAAATGGTCTATAGCGCACATTGAGCCAAACAAACACTTTTTGGCACTATTTACCTTCAGATCACGAAATGGATTTACAACACTCCCAAATGCTCTATAGCGCCCATTGAGCCTAACAAACACTTTTCGGCACTATTTACCTTTAGATCACGAAATTGACTAACAACACTCCCAAATGCTCTAGCGCCCATTGAGCCTAACAAACACTTTTCGGCACTATTTACCTTCAGATCACGAAATGGACTTACAACACTCGAAAATGGTCTATAGCGCCCATTGAGCCTAAGAAACACTTTTCGGCACTTTTTAACGTCAGATCACGAAACGGACACTTTTTGCCACTATTTACCTTCAGATCACGAAATGGACTTACAACACTCCCAAATGCTCTATAGCGCCCATTGAGCCTAACAAACACTTTTCGGCACTTTTTACCGTCAGATCACGAAATGGACTTCCAACACTCCAAAATGGTCTATAGCGCACATTGAGCCAAACAAACACTTTTTGGCACTATTTACCTTCAGATCACGAAACGGACTTACAAACACTCCCAAATGGTCTATAGCGCCCATTGAGCCTAACAAACACTTTTTGGCACTATTTACCTTCAGATTACGAAATGGACTTACAACACTCCCAAATGCTCTATAGCGCCCATTGAGCCTAACAAACACTTTTTGGCACGATTTACCTTCAGATCACGAAACGGACTTACAACACTCCCAAATGGTCTATAGCGCCCATTGAGCCTAACAAACACTTTTTGGCACTATTTACCTTCAGATTACGAAATGGACTTACAACACTCCCAAATGCTCTATAGCGCCCATTTAGCCTAACAAATACTTTTCGGAAATATTTACCTTTAGATCACGAAATTGACTAACAACACTCCCAAATGCTCTATAGCGCCCATTGAGCCTAACAAACATTTTTCGGCACTACTTACCTTCAGATCACGAAATGGACTTACAACACTCGAAAATGGTCTATAGCGCCCATTTAGCCTAAGAAACACTTTTCGGCACTTTTTAACGTCAGATCACGAAACGGACTTACAACACTCCCAAATGGTCTATAGCGTCCATTTAGCCTAACAAACACTTTTCGGCACTTTTTACCGTCAGATCACGAAATGGACTTCCAAACTCCAAAATGGTCTATAGCGCACATTGAGCCAAACAAACACTTTTTGGCACTATTTACCTTCAGATCACGAAATGGATTTACAACACTCCCAAATGCTCTATAGCGCCCATTGAGCCTAACAAACACTTTTCGGCACTTTTTACCTTCAGATCACGAAATTGACTAACAACACTCCCAAATACTCTATAGCGCCCATTGAGCCTAAGAAACACTTTTCGGCACTTTTTAACGTCAGATCACAAAACGGACTTACAACACTCCCAAATGGTCTATAGCGCCCATCGAGCCTAACAAACACTTTTTGGCACTATTTACCTTCAGATTACGAAATGGACTTACAACACTCTCAAATGCTCTATAGCGTCCATTTAGCCTAACAAACACTTTTCGGCACTATTTACCTTCAGATCACAAAATGGATTTACAACACTCCCAAATGGTCTATAGCGCCCATTGAGCCTAACAAACACTTTTTGGCACTATTGACCTTCAGATTACGAAATGGACTTACAACACTCCCAAATGCTCTATAGCGCACATTGAGCCTAACAAACACTTTTTGGCACTATTTACCTTCAGATCAAGAAATGGATTTACAACACTCCCAAATGCTCTATAGCGCCCATTGAGCCTATCAAACACCTTTCGGCACTTTTTAACGTCAGATCACGAAACGGACACTTTTTTGCCACTTTTTACCTTCAGATCACGAAATTGACTAACAACTCTCCCAAATGCTCTATAGCGCCCCTTGAGCCTAACAAACACTTTTTGGCACGATTTACCTTCAGATCACGAAACGGACTTACAACACTCCCAAATGGTCTATAGCGCCCATTGAGCCTAACAAACACTTTTTGGCACTATTTACCTTCACATTACGAAATGGACTTACAACACTCCCAAATGCTCTATAGCGCCCATTGAGCCTAACAAACACTTTTTGGCACGATTTACCTTCAGATCACGAAACGGACTTACAACACTCCCAAATGGTCTATAGCGCCCATTGAGCCTAACAAACACTTTTTGGCACTATTTACCTTCAGATTACGAAATGGTCTTACAACACTTCCAAATGCTCTATAGCGCCCATTTAGCCTAACAAATACTTTTCGGAACTATTTACCTTTAGATCACGAAATTGACTAACAACACTCCCAAATGCTCTATAGCGCCCATTGAGCCTAACAAACACTTTTCGGCACTACTTACCTTCAGATCACGAAATGGACTTACAACACTCGAAAATGGTCTATAGCGCCCATTTAGCCTAAGAAACACTTTTCGGCACTTTTTAACGTCAGATCACGAAACGGACTTACAACACTCCCAAATGGTCTATAGCGTCCATTTAGCCTAACAAACACTTTTCGGCACTTTTTACCGTCAGATCACGAAATGGACTTCCAACACTCCAAAATGGTCTATAGCGCACATTGAGCCAAACAAACACTTTTTGGCACTATTTACCTTCAGATCACGAAATGGATTTACAACACTCCCAAATGCTCTATAGCGCCCATTGAGCCTAACAAACACTTTTCGGCACTATTTACCTTTAGATCACGAAATTGACTAACAACACTCCCAAATGCTCTATAGCGCCCATTGAGCCTAACAAACACTTTTCGGCACTATTTACCTTCAGATCACGAAATGGACTTACAACACTCGAAAATGGTCTATAGCGCCCATTAACCCCAAGAAACACTTTTCGGCACTTTTTAACGTCAGATCACGAAACGGACACTTTTTGCCACTTTTTACCGTCAGATCACGAAATGGACTTCCAACACTCCAAAATGGTCTATAGCGCACATTGAGCCAAACAAACACTTTTTGGCACTATTTACCTTCAGATCACGAAATGGATTTACAACACTCCCAAATGCTCTATAGCGCCCATTGAGCCTAACAAACACTTTTCGGCACTATTTACCTTTAGATCACGAAATTGACTAACAACACTCCCAAATGCTCTAGCGCCCATTGAGCCTAACAAACACTTTTCGGCACTATTTACCTTCAGATCACGAAATGGACTTACAACACTCGAAAATGGTCTATAGCGCCCATTGAGCCTAAGAAACACTTTTCGGCACTTTTTAACGTCAGATCACGAAACGGACACTTTTTGCCACTATTTACCTTCAGATCACGAAATGGACTTACAACACTCCCAAATGCTCTATAGCGCCCATTGAGCCTAACAAACACTTTTCGGCACTTTTTACCGTCAGATCACGAAATGGACTTCCAACACTCCAAAATGGTCTATAGCGCACATTGAGCCAAACAAACACTTTTTGGCACTATTTACCTTCAGATCACGAAACGGACTTACAAACACTCCCAAATGGTCTATAGCGCCCATTGAGCCTAACAAACACTTTTTGGCACTATTTACCTTCAGATTACGAAATGGACTTACAACACTCCCAAATGCTCTATAGCGCCCATTTAGCCTAACAAATACTTTTCGGAAATATTTACCTTTAGATCACGAAATTGACTAACAACACTCCCAAATGCTCTATAGCGCCCATTGAGCCTAACAAACACTTTTCGGCACTACTTACCTTCAGATCACGAAATGGACTTACAACACTCGAAAATGGTCTATAGCGCCCATTTAGCCTAAGAAACACCTTTCGGCACTTTTTAACGTCAGATCACGAAACGGACTTACAACACTCCCAAATGGTCTATAGCGTCCATTTAGCCTAACAAACACTTTTCGGCACTTTTTACCGTCAGATCACGAAATGGACTTCCAACACTCCAAAATGGTCTATAGCGCACATTGAGCCAAACAAACACTTTTTGGCACTATTTACCTTCAGATCACGAAATAGATTTACAACACTCCCAAATGCTCTATAGCGCCCATTGAGCCTAACAAACACTTTTCGGCACTATTTACCTTTAGATCACGAAATTGACTAACAACACTCCCAAATGCTCTATAGCGCCCATTGAGCCTAACAAACACTTTTCGGCACTATTTACCTTCAGATCACGAAATGGACTTACAACACTCGAAAATGGTCTATAGCGCCCATTGAGCCTAAGAAACACTTTTCGGCACTTTTTAACGTCAGATCACGAAACGGACACTTTTTGCCACTTTTTACCGTCAGATCACGAAATGGACTTCCAACACTCCAAAATGGTCTATAGCGCACATTGAGCCAAACAAACACTTTTTGGCACTATTTACCTTCAGATCACGAAATGGATTTACAACACTCCCAAATGCTCTATAGCGCCCATTGAGCCTAACAAACACTTTTCGGCACTATTTACCTTTAGATCACGAAATTGACTAACAACACTCCCAAATGCTCTAGCGCCCATTGAGCCTAACAAACACTTTTCGGCACTATTTACCTTCAGATCACGAAATGGACTTACAACACTCGAAAATGGTCTATAGCGCCCATTGAGCCTAAGAAACACTTTTCGGCACTTTTTAACGTCAGATCACGAAACGGACACTTTTTGCCACTATTTACCTTCAGATCACGAAATGGACTTACAACACTCCCAAATGCTCTATAGCGCCCATTGAGCCTAACAAACACTTTTCGGCACTTTTTACCGTCAGATCACGAAATGGACTTCCAACACTCCAAAATGGTCTATAGCGCACATTGAGCTAAACAAACACTTTTTGGCACTATTTACCTTCAGATCACGAAACGGACTTACAAACACTCCCAAATGGTCTATAGCGCCCATTGAGCCTAACAAACACTTTTTGGCACTATTTACCTTCAGATTACGAAATGGACTTACAACACTCCCAAATGCTCTATAGCGCCCATTTAGCCTAACAAATACTTTTCGGAAATATTTACCTTTAGATCACGAAACGGACACTTTTTGCCACTATTTACCTTCAGATCACGAAATGGACTTACAACACTCCCAAATGCTCTATAGCGCCCATTGAGCCTAACAAACACTTTTCGGCACTTTTTACCGTCAGATCACGAAATGGACTTCCAACACTCCAAAATGGTCTATAGCGCACATTGAGCCAAACAAACACTTTTTGGCACTATTTACCTTCAGATCACGAAACGGACTTACAAACACTCCCAAATGGTCTATAGCGCCCATTGAGCCTAACAAACACTTTTTGGCACTATTTACCTTCAGATTACGAAATGGACTTACAACACTCCCAAATGCTCTATAGCGCCCATTTAGCCTAACAAATACTTTTCGGAAATATTTACCTTTAGATCACGAAATTGACTAACAACACTCCCAAATGCTCTATAGCGCCCATTGAGCCTAACAAACACTTTTCGGCACTAATTACCTTCAGATCACGAAATGGACTTACAACACTCGAAAATGGTCTATAGCGCCCATTTAGCCTAAGAAACACCTTTCGGCACTTTTTAACGTCAGATCACGAAACGGACTTACAACACTCCCAAATGGTCTATAGCGTCCATTTAGCCTAACAAACACTTTTCGGCACTTTTTACCGTCAGATCACGAAATGGACTTCCAACACTCCAAAATGGTCTATAGCGCACATTGAGCCAAACAAACACTTTTTGGCACTATTTACCTTCAGATCACGAAATAGATTTACAACACTCCCAAATGCTCTATAGCGCCCATTGAGCCTAACAAACACTTTTCGGCACTATTTACCTTTAGATCACGAAATTGACTAACAACACTCCCAAATGCTCTATAGCGCCCATTGAGCCTAACAAACACTTTTCGGCACTATTTACCTTCAGATCACGAAATGGACTTACAACACTCGAAAATGGTCTATAGCGCCCATTGAGCCTAAGAAACACTTTTCGGCACTTTTTAACGTCAGATCACGAAACGGACACTTTTTGCCACTTTTTACCGTCAGATCACGAAATGGACTTCCAACACTCCAAAATGGTCTATAGCGCACATTGAGCCAAACAAACACTTTTTGGCACTATTTACCTTCAGATCACGAAATGGATTTACAACACTCCCAAATGCTCTATAGCGCCCATTGAGCCTAACAAACACTTTTCGGCACTATTTACCTTTAGATCACGAAATTGACTAACAACACTCCCAAATGCTCTAGCGCCCATTGAGCCTAACAAACACTTGTCGGCACTATTTACCTTCAGATCACGAAATGGACTTACAACACTCGAAAATGGTCTATAGCGCCCATTGAGCCTAAGAAACACTTTTCGGCACTTTTTAACGTCAGATCACGAAACGGACACTTTTTGCCACTATTTACCTTCAGATCACGAAATGGACTTACAACACTCCCAAATGCTCTATAGCGCCCATTGAGCCTAACAAACACTTTTCGGCACTTTTTACCGTCAGATCACGAAATGGACTTCCAACACTCCAAAATGGTCTATAGCGCACATTGAGCTAAACAAACACTTTTTGGCACTATTTACCTTCAGATCACGAAACGGACTTACAAACACTCCCAAATGGTCTATAGCGCCCATTGAGCCTAACAAACACTTTTTGGCACTATTTACCTTCAGATTACGAAATGGACTTACAACACTCCCAAATGCTCTATAGCGCCCATTTAGCCTAACAAATACTTTTCGGAAATATTTACCTTTAGATCACGAAATTGACTAACAACACTCCCAAATGCTCTATAGCGCCCATTGAGCCTAACAAACACTTTTCGGCACTACTTACCTTCAGATCACGAAATGGACTTACAACACTCGAAAATGGTCTATAGCGCCCATTTAGCCTAAGAAACACTTTTCGGCACTTTTTAACGTCAGATCACGAAACGGACTTACAACACTCCCAAATGGTCTATAGCGTCCATTTAGCCTAACAAACACTTTTCGGCACTTTTTACCGTCAGATCACGAAATGGACTTCCAACACTCCAAAATGGTCTATAGCGCACATTGAGCCAAACAAACACTTTTTGGCACTATTTACCTTCAGATCACGAAATGGATTTACAACACTCCCAAATGCTCTATAGCGCCCATTGAGCCTAACAAACACTTTTCGGCACTTTTTACCTTCAGATCACGAAATTGACTAACAACACTCCCAAATACTCTATAGCGCCCATTGAGCCTAAGAAACACTTTTCGGCACTTTTTAACGTCAGATCACAAAACGGACTTACAACACTCCCAAATGGTCTATAGCGCCCATCGAGCCTAACAAACACTTTTTGGCACTATTTACCTTCAGATTACGAAATGGACTTACAACACTCCCAAATGCTCTATAGCGTCCATTTAGCCTAACAAACACTTTTCGGCACTATTTACCTTCAGATCACAAAATGGATTTACAACACTCCCAAATGGTCTATAGCGCCCATTGAGCCTAACAAACACTTTTTGGCACTATTGACCTTCAGATTACGAAATGGACTTACAACACTCCCAAATGCTCTATAGCGCCCATTTAGCCTAACAAACACTTTTCGGCACTATTTACCTTCAGATCAGAAAATGGATTTACAACACTCCCAAATGCTCTATAGCGCCCATTGAGCCTAACAAACACTTTTCGGCACTATTTACCTTTAGATCACGAAATTGACTAACAACACTCCCAAATGCTCTATAGCGCCCATTGAGCCTAACAAACACTTTTCGGCACTATTTACCTTCAGATCACGAAATGGACTTACAACATTCCCAAATGGTCTGTAGCGCACATTGAGCCTAACAAACACTTTTTGGCACTATTTACCTTCAGATCAAGAAATTGATTTACAACACTCCCAAATGCTCTATAGCGCCCATTGAGCCTAACAAACACCTTTCGGCACTTTTTAACGTCAGATCACGAAACGGACACTTTTTGCCACTTTTTACCTTCAGATCACGAAATTGACTAACAACTCTCCCAAATGCTCTTTAGCGCCCATTGAGCCTAACAAACACTTTTTGCCACTATTTACCTTCAGATCACGAAATGGACTTACAACACTCCAAAATGGTCTATAGCGCACATTGAGCCAAACAAACACATTTTGGCACTATTTACCTTTAGATCACGAAACGGACTTACAAACACTCCCAAATGGTCTATAGCGCCCATTGAGCCTAACAAACACTTTTTGGCACTATTTACCTTCAGATTACGAAATGGACTTACAACACTCCCAAATGCTCTATAGCGCCCATTTAGCCTAACAAATACTTTTCGGAAATATTTACCTTTAGATCACGAAATTGACTAACAACACTCCCAAATGCTCTATAGCGCCCATTGAGCCTAACAAACACTTTTCGGCACTACTTACCTTCAGATCACGAAATGGACTTACAACACTCGAAAATGGTCTATAGCGCCCATTTAGCCTAAGAAACACCTTTCGGCACTTTTTAACGTCAGATCA
This sequence comes from Crossaster papposus, assembly GCA_037893245.1. Taxonomy (NCBI): domain Eukaryota; kingdom Metazoa; phylum Echinodermata; class Asteroidea; order Velatida; family Solasteridae; genus Crossaster; species Crossaster papposus. The sequence goes on from JBAIAA010001006.1 coordinate 18,600, forward strand.
CGAAACGGACTTACAACACTCCCAAATGGTCTATAGCGTCCATTTAGCCTAACAAACACTTTTCGGCACTTTTTACCGTCAGATCACGAAATGGACTTCCAACACTCCAAAATGGTCTATAGCGCACATTGAGCCAAACAAACACTTTTTGGCACTATTTACCTTCAGATCACGAAATAGATTTACAACACTCCCAAATGCTCTATAGCGCCCATTGAGCCTAACAAACACTTTTCGGCACTATTCACCTTTAGATCACGAAATTGACTAACAACACTCCCAAATGCTCTATAGCGCCCATTGAGCCTAACAAACACTTTTCGGCACTATTTACCTTCAGATCACGAAATGGACTTACAACACTCGAAAATGGTCTATAGCGCCCATTGAGCCTAAGAAACACTTTTCGGCACTTTTTAACGTCAGATCACGAAACGGACACTTTTTGCCACTTTTTACCGTCAGATCACGAAATGGACTTCCAACACTCCAAAATGGTCTATAGCGCACATTGAGCCAAACAAACACTTTTTGGCACTATTTACCTTCAGATCACGAAATGGATTTACAACACTCCCAAATGCTCTATAGCGCCCATTGAGCCTAACAAACACTTTTCGGCACTATTTACCTTTAGATCACGAAATTGACTAACAACACTCCCAAATGCTCTAGCGCCCATTGAGCCTAACAAACACTTTTCGGCACTATTTACCTTCAGATCACGAAATGGACTTACAACACTCGAAAATGGTCAATAGCGCCCATTGAGCCTAAGAAACACTTTTCGGCACTTTTTAACGTCAGATCACGAAACGGACACTTTTTGCCACTATTTACCTTCAGATCACAAAATGGACTTACAACACTCCCAAATGCTCTATAGCGCCCATTGAGCCTAACAAACACTTTTCGGCACTTTTTACCGTCAGATCACGAAATGGACTTCCAACACTCCAAAATGGTCTATAGCGCACATTGAGCTAAACAAACACTTTTTGGCACTATTTACCTTCAGATCACGAAACGGACTTACAAACACTCCCAAATGGTCTATAGCGCCCATTGAGCCTAACAAACACTTTTTGGCACTATTTACCTTCAGATTACGAAATTGACTAACAACACTCCCAAATACTCTATAGCGCCCATTGAGCCTAAGAAACACTTTTCGGCACTTTTTAACGTCAGATCACAAAACGGACTTACAACACTCCCAAATGGTCTATAGCGCCCATCGAGCCTAACAAACACTTTTTGGCACTATTTACCTTCAGATTACGAAATGGACTTACAACACTCCCAAATGCTCTATAGCGTCCATTTAGCCTAACAAACACTTTTCGGCACTATTTACCTTCAGATCACAAAATGGATTTACAACACTCCCAAATGGTCTATAGCGCCCATTGAGCCTAACAAACACTTTTTGGCACTATTGACCTTCAGATTACGAAATGGACTTACAACACTCCCAAATGCTCTATAGCGCCCATTTAGCCTAACAAACACTTTTCGGCACTATTTACCTTCAGATCAGAAAATGGATTTACAACACTCCCAAATGCTCTATAGCGCCCATTGAGCCTAACAAACACTTTTCGGCACTATTTACCTTTAGATCACGAAATTGACTAACAACACTCCCAAATGCTCTATAGCGCCCATTGAGCCTAACAAACACTTTTCGGCACTATTTACCTTCAGATCACGAAATGGACTTACAACACTCCCAAATGGTCTATAGCGCACATTGAGCCTAACAAACACTTTTTGGCACTATTTACCTTCAGATCAAGAAATTGATTTACAACACTCCCAAATGCTCTATAGCGCCCATTGAGCCTAACAAACACCTTTCGGCACTTTTTAACGTCAGATCACGAAACGGACACTTTTTGCCACTTTTTACCTTCAGATCACGAAATTGACTAACAACTCTCCCAAGTGCTCTTTAGCGCCCATTGAGCCTAACAAACACTTTTTGGCACGATTTACCTTCAGATCACGAAACGGACTTACAACACTCCCAAATGGTCTATAGCGCCCATTGAGCCTAACAAACACTTTTTGGCACTATTTACCTTCAGATTACGAAATGGACTTACAACACTCCCAAATGCTCTATTGCGCCCATTGAGCCTAACAAACACTTTTTGGCACGATTTACCTTCAGATCACGAAACGGACTTACAACACTCCCAAATGGTCTATAGCGCCCATTGAGCCTAACAAACACTTTTTGGCACTATTTACCTTCAGATTACGAAATGGACTTACAACACTTCCAAATGCTCTATAGCGCCCATTTAGCCTAACAAATACTTTTCGGAACTATTTACCTTTAGATCACGAAATTGACTAACAACACTCCCAAATGCTCTATAGCGCCCATTGAGCCTAACAAACACTTTTCGGCACTACTTACCTTCAGATCACGAAATGGACTTACAACACTCGAAAATGGTCTATAGCGCCCATTTAGCCTAAGAAACACTTTTCGGCACTTTTTAACGTCAGATCACGAAACGGACTTACAACACTCCCAAATGGTCTATAGCGTCCATTTAGCCTAACAAACACTTTTCGGCACTTTTTACCGTCAGATCACGAAATGGACTTCCAACACTCCAAAATGGTCTATAGCGCACATTGAGCCAAACAAACACTTTTTGGCACTATTTACCTTCAGATCACGAAATGGATTTACAACACTCCCAAATGCTCTATAGCGCCCATTGAGCCTAACAAACACTTTTCGGCACTATTTACCTTTAGATCACGAAATTGACTAACAACACTCCCAAATGCTCTATAGCGCCCATTGAGCCTAACAAACACTTTTCGGCACTATTTACCTTCAGATCACGAAATGGACTTACAACACTCGAAAATGGTCTATAGCGCCCATTGAGCCTAAGAAACACTTTTCGGCACTTTTTAACGTCAGATCACGAAACGGACACTTTTTGCCACTTTTTACCGTCAGATCACGAAATGGACTTCCAACACTCCAAAATGGTCTATAGCGCACATTGAGCCAAACAAACACTTTTTGGCACTATTTACCTTCAGATCACGAAATGGATTTACAACACTCCCAAATGCTCTATAGCGCCCATTGAGCCTAAAAAACACTTTTCGGCACTATTTACCTTTAGATCACGAAATTGACTAACAACACTCCCAAATGCTCTAGCGCCCATTGAGCCTAACAAACACTTTTCGGCACTATTTACCTTCAGATCACGAAATGGACTTACAACACTCGAAAATGGTCTATAGCGCCCATTGAGCCTAAGAAACACTTTTCGGCACTTTTTAACGTCAGATCACGAAACGGACACTTTTTGCCACTATTTACCTTCAGATCACGAAATGGACTTACAACACTCCCAAATGCTCTATAGCGCCCATTGAGCCTAACAAACACTTTTCGGCACTTTTTACCGTCAGATCACGAAATGGACTTCCAACACTCCAAAATGGTCTATAGCGCACATTGAGCCAAACAAACACTTTTTGGCACTATTTACCTTCAGATCACGAAACGGACTTACAAACACTCCCAAATGGTCTATAGCGCCCATTGAGCCTAACAAACACTTGTTGGCACTATTTACCTTCAGATTACGAAATGGACTTACAACACTCCCAAATGCTCTATAGCGCCCATTTAGCCTAACAAACACTTTTCGGCACTATTTACCTTAAGATCACGAAATTGACTAACAACACTCCCAAATGCTCTATAGCGCCCATTGAGCCTAACAAACACCTTTCGGCACTATTTACCTTCAGATCACGAAATGGACTTACAACACTCGAATATGGTCTATAGCGCCCATTGAGCATAAAAAAAACTTTTCGGCAGTTTTTAAGGTCAGATCACGAAACGGACTTACAACACTCCAAATGGTCTATTGAGCCTAACAAACACTTTTTGGCACTATTTACCTTCAGATTACGAAATGGACTTACAACACTCCCAAATGCTCTATAGCGCCCATTTAGCCTAACAAACACTTTTCGGCACTATTTACCTTTAGATCACGAAATTGACTAACAACACTCCCAAATGCTCTATAGCGCCCATTGAGCCTAACAAACACTTTTCGGCACTATTTACCTTCAGATCACGAAATGGACTTACAACACTCGAAAATGGTCTATAGCGCCCATTGAGCCTAAGAAACACTTTTCGGCACTTTTTAACGTCAGATCACGAAACGGACACTTTTTGCCACTATTTACCTTCAGATCACGAAATGGAATTACAACACTCCCAAATGCTCTATAGCGCCCATTGAGCCTAACAAACACTTTTCGGCACTTTTTACCTTCAGATCACGAAATTGACTAACAACACTCCCAAAGGCTCTATAGCGCCCATTGAGCCTAAGAAACACTTTTCGGCACTTTTTAACGTCAGATCACGAAACGGACTTCCATCACTCCCAAATGGTCTATAGCGCCCATTGAGCCTAACAAACACTTTTTGGCACTATTTACCTTCAGATCACGAAATGGAATTACAACACTCCCAAATGCTCTATAGCGTCCATTTAGCCTAACAAACACTTTTCGGCACTATTTACCTTCAGATCACAAAATGGATTTACAACACTCCCAAATGGTCTATAGCGCCCATTGAGCCTAACAAACACTTTTCGGCACTTTTTACCTTCAGATCACGAAATTGACTAACAACACTCCCAAATGCTCTATAGCGCCCATTGAGCCAAACAAACACTTTTCGGCACTTTTTACCGTCAGATCACGAAATGGACTTCCAACACTCCCAAATGGTCTATAGCGCCCATTGAGCCTAACAAACACTTTTTGGCCTATTGACCTTCAGATTACGAAATGGACTTACAACACTCCCAAATGCTCTATAGCGCCCATTTAGCCTAACAAACACTTTTCGGCACTATTTACCTTCAGATCAGAAAATGGATTTACAACACTCCCAAATGCTCTATAGCGCCCATTGAGCCTAACAAACACTTTTCGGCACTATTTACCTTCAGATCACGAAATGGACTTACAACACTCGAAAATGGTCTATTAGCGGCCATTGAGCCTAAGAAACACTTTTCGGTACTTTTTAACGTCAGATCACGAAACGGACTTACAACACTCCCAAATGGTCTATAGCGCCCATTTAGCCTAACAAACACTTTTCGGCACTTTTTACCTTTAGATCACGAAATTGACTAACAACACTCCCAAATGCTCTATAGCGCCCATTGAGCCTAACAAACACTTTTCGGCACTATTTACCTTCAGATCACGAAATGGACTTACAACACTCCCAAATGGTCTATAGTGCCCATTGAGCCTAACAAACACTTTTTGGCACTATTTACCTTCAGATCACGAAATTGACTAACAACACTCCCAAAGGCTCTATAGCGCCCATTGAGCCTAAGAAACACTTTTCGGCACTTTTTAACGTCAGATCACGAAACGGACTTCCATCACTCCCAAATGGTCTATAGCGCCCATTGAGCCTAACAAACACTTTTTGGCACTATTTACCTTCAGATCACGAAATGGAATTACAACACTCCCAAATGCTCTATAGCGTCCATTTAGCCTAACAAACACTTTTCGGCACTATTTACCTTCAGATCAAAAAATGGATTTACAACACTCCCAAATGGTCTATAGCGCCCATTGAGCCTAACAAACACTTTTCGGCACTTTTTACCTTCAGATCACGAAATTGACTAACAACACTCCCAAATGCTCTATAGCGCCCATTGAGCCAAACAAACACTTTTCGGCACTTTTTACCGTCAGATCACGAAATGGACTTCCAACACTCCCAAATGGTCTATAGCGCCCATTGAGCCTAACAAACACTTTTTGGCACTATTGAACTTCAGATTACGAAATGGACTTACAACACTCCCAAATGCTCTATAGCGCCCATTTAGCCTAACAAACACTTTTCGGCACTATTTACCTTCAGATCAGAACATGGATTTACAACACTCCCAAATGCTCTATAGCGCCCATTGAGCCTAACAAACACTTTTCGGCACTATTTACCTTCAGATCACGAAATGGACTTACAACACTCCCAAATGGTCTATAGTGCCCATTGAGCCTAACAAACACTTTTTGGCACTATTTACCTTTAGATCACGAAATTGACTAACAACACTCCCAAATGCTCTATAGCGCCCATTGAGCCTAAGAAACACTTTTCGGCACTTTTTAACGTCAGATCACGAAACGGACTTACAACACTCCCAAATGGTCTATAGCGCCCATTGAGCCTAACAAACACTTTTTGGCACTATTTATCTTCAGATCACGAAATGGACTTACAACACTCCCAAATGCTCTATAGCGTCCATTTAGCCTAACAAACACTTTTCGGCACTATTTACCTTTAGATCACGAAATTGACTAACAACACTCCCAAATGCTATAGCGCCCATTGAGCCTAAGAAACACTTTTCGGCACTTTTTACCTTCAGATCACAAAATGGATTTACAACACTCCCAAATGGTCTATAGCGCCCATTGAGCCTAACAAACACTTTTCGGCACTTTTTACCTTCAGATCACGAAATTGACTTCCAACACTCCAAAATGGTCTATAGCGCACATCGAGCCAAACAAACAATTTTTCGCACTATTTACCTTCAGATCACGAAATGGATTTACAACACTCCCAAATGCTCTATAGCGCCCATTGAGCCTAACAAACACTTTTCGGCACTATTTACCTTTAGAACACGAAATTGACTAACAACACTCCCAAATGCTCTATAGCGCCCATTGAGCCTAACAAACACTTTTCGGCACTATTTACCTTTAGATCACGAAATTGACTAACAACACTCCCAAATGCTCTATAGCGCCCATTGAGCCTAAGAAACACTTTTCGGCACTTTTTAACGTCAGATCACGAAACGGACTTACAACACTCCCAAATGGTCTATAGCGCCCATTGAGCCTAACAAACACTTTTTGGCACTATTTATCTTCAGATCACGAAATGGACTTACAACACTCCCAAATGCTCTATAGCGTCCATTTAGCCTAACAAACACTTTTCGGCACTATTTACCTTTAGATCACGAAATTGACTAACAACACTCCCAAATGCTATAGCGCCCATTGAGCCTAAGAAACACTTTTCGGCACTTTTTACCTTCAGATCACAAAATGGATTTACAACACTCCCAAATGGTCTATAGCGCCCATTGAGCCTAACAAACACTTTTCGGCACTTTTTACCTTCAGATCACGAAATTGACTTCCAACACTCCAAAATGGTCTATAGCGCACATCGAGCCAAACAAACAATTTTTCGCACTATTTACCTTCAGATCACGAAATGGATTTACAACACTCCCAAATGCTCTATAGCGCCCATTGAGCCTAACAAACACTTTTCGGCACTATTTACCTTTAGAACACGAAATTGACTAACAACACTCCCAAATGCTCTATAGCGCCCATTGAGCCTAACAAACACTTTTCGGCACTATTTACCTTCAGATCACGAAATGGACTTACAACACTCGAATATGGTCTATAGCGCCCATCGAGCCTAAGAAACACTTTTCGCCACTTTTTAACGTCAGATCACGAAACAGACTTACAACACTCCCAAATGGTCTATAGCGCCCATTGAGCCTAACAAACACTTTTTGGCACTATTTACCTTCAGATCACGAAATGGACTTACAACACTCCCAAATGCTCTATAGCGCCCATTGAGCCTAACAAACACTTTTTGGCACTTTTTACCTTCAGATCACGAAATTGACTAACAACACTCCCAAATGCTCTATAGCGCCCATTGAGCCAAACAAACACTTTTCGGCACTTTTTACCGTCAGATCACGAAATGGAATTCCAACACTCCAAAATGGTCTATAGCGCACATTGAGCCAAACAAACACTTTTTTGCACTATTTACCTTCAGATCACGAAATGGATTTACAACACTCCCAAATGCTCTATAGCGCCCATTGAGCCTAACAAACACTTTTCGGCACTTTTTACCTTCAGATCACGAAATTGACTAACAACTCTCCCAAATGCTCTCTAGCGCCCATTGAGCCTAACAAACACTTTTTGGCACGATTTACCTTCAGATCACGAAATGGACTTACAACACTCGAAAATGGTCTATTAGCGCCCATTGAGCCTAAGAAACACTTTTCGGTACTTTTTAACGTCAGATCACGAAACGGACTTACAACACTCCCAAATGGTCTATAGCGCCCATTGAGCCTAACAAACACTTTTTGGCACTATTTACCTTCAGATTACGAAATGGACTTACAACACTCCCAAATGCTCTATAGCGCCCATTTAGCCTAACAAACACTTTTCGGCACTATTTACCTTTAGATCACGAAATTGACTAACAACACTCCCAAATGCTCTATAGCGCCCATTGAGCCTAACAAACATTTTCCGGCACTATTTACCTTCAGATCACGAAATGGACTTACAACACTCGAAAATGGTCTATAGCGCCCATTGAGCCTAAGAAACACTTTTCGGCACTTTTTAACGTCAGATCACGAAACGGACACTTTTTGCCACTATTTACCTTCAGATCACGAAATGGACTTACAACACTCCCAAATGCTCTATAGCGCCCATTGAGCCTAACAAACACTTTTTGGCACTATTGACCTTCAGATTACGAAATGGACTTACAACACTCCCAAATGCTCTATAGCGCCCATTTAGCCTAACAAACACTTTTCGGCACTATTTACTTTCAGATCAGAAAATGGATTTACAACACTCCCAAATGCTCTATAGCGCCCATTGAGCCTAACAAACACTTTTCGGCACTATTTACCTTTAGATCACGAAATTGACTAACAACACTCCCAAATGCTCTATAGCGCCCATTGAGCCTAACAAACACTTTTCGGCACTATTTACCTTCAGATCACGAAATGGACTTACAACACTCCCAAATGGTCTATAGCGCACATTGAGCCTAACAAACACTTTTTGGCACTATTTACCTTCAGATCAAGAAATGGATTTACAACACTCCCAAATGCTCTATAGCGCCCATTGAGCCTAACAAACACCTTTCGGCACTTTTTAACGTCAGATCACGAAACGGACACTTTTTGCCACTTTTTACCTTCAGATCACGAAATTGACTAACAACTCTCCCAAATGCTCTATAGCGCCCATTGAGCCTAACAAACACTTTTCGGCACTTTTTAACGTCAGATCACGAAACGGACACTTTTTGCCACTTTTTACCGTCAGATCACGAAATGTACTTCCAACACTCCAAAATGGTCTATAGCGCACATTGAGCCAAACAAACACTTTTTGGCACTATTTACCTTCAGATCACGAAATGGATTTACAACACTCCCAAATGCTCTATAGCGCCCATTGAGCCTAACAAACACTTTTCGGCACTATTTACCTTTAGATCACGAAATTGACTAACAACACTCCCAAATGCTCTATAGCGCCCATTGAGCCTAACAAACACTTTTCGGCACTATTTACCTTCAGATCACGAAATGGACTTACAACACTCGAAAATGGTCTATAGCGCCCATTGAGCCTAAGAAACACTTTTCGGCACTTTTTAACGTCAGATCACGAAACGGACACTTTTTGCCACTATTTACCTTCAGATCACGAAATAGACTTACAACACTCCCAAATGCTCTATAGCGCCCATTGAGCCTAACAAACACTTTTCGGCACTTTTTACCGTCAGATCACGAAATGGACTTCCAACACTCCAAAATGGTCTATAGCGCACATTGAGCCAAACAAACACTTTTTGGCACTATTTACCTTCAGATCACGAAATGGACTTACAACACTCCCAAATGCTCAATAGCGCACATTGAGCCTAACAAACACTTTTTGGCACTATTTACCTTCAGATCAAGAAATGGATTTACAACACTCCCAAATGCTCTATAGCGCCCATTGAGCCTAACAAACACCTTTCGGCACTTTTTAACGTCAGATCACGAAACAGACACTTTTTGCCACTTTTTACCTTCAGATCACGAAATTGACTAACAACTCTCCCAAATGCTCTATAGCGCCCATTGAGCCTAACAAACACTTTTTGGCACGATTTACCTTCAGATCAAGAAATGGATTTACAACACTCCCAAATGCTCTATAGCGCCCATTGAGCCTAACAAACACCTTTCGGCACTTTTTAACGTAAGATCACGAAACGGACACTTTTTGCCACTTTTTACCTTCAGATCACGAAATTGACTAACAACTCTCCCAAATGCTCTATAGCGCCCATTGAGCCTAACAAACACTTTTTGGCACGATTTACCTTCAGATCACGAAACGGACTTACAACACTCCCAAATGGTCTATAGCGCCCATTGAGCCTCACAAACACTTTTTGGCACTATTTACCTTCAGATTACGAAATGGACTTACAACACTCCCAAATGCTCTATAGCGCCCATTTAGCCTAACAAATACTTTTCGGAAATATTTACCTTTAGATCACGAAATTGACTAACAACACTCCCAAATGCTCTATAGCGCCCATTGAGCCTAACAAACACCTTTCGGCACTTTTAACGTAAGATCACGAAACGGACACTTTTTGCCACTTTTTACCTTCAGATCACGAAATTGACTAACAACTCTCCCAAATGCTCTATAGCGCCCATTGAGCCTAACAAACACTTTTCGGCACTTTTTAACGTCAGATCACGAAACGGACTTACAACACTCCCAAATGGTCTATAGCGTCCATTTAGCCTAACAAACACTTTTCGGCACTTTTTACCGTCAGATCACGAAATGGACTTCCAACACTCCAAAATGGTCTATAGCGCACATTGAGCCAAACAAACACTTTTTGGCACTATTTACCTTCAGATCACGAAATGGATTTACAACACTCCCAAATGCTCTATAGCGCCCATTGAGCCTAACAAACACTTTTCGGCACTTTTTACCTTCAGATCACGAAATTGACTAACAACACTCCCAAATACTCTATAGCGCCCATTGAGCCTAAGAAACACTTTTCGGCACTTTTTAACGTCAGATCACAAAACGGACTTACAACACTCCCAAATGGTCTATAGCGCCCATCGAGCCTAACAAACACTTTTTGGCACTATTTACCTTCAGATTACGAAATGGACTTACAACACTCCCAAATGCTCTATAGCGTCCATTTAGCCTAACAAACACTTTTCGGCACTATTTACCTTCAGATCACAAAATGGATTTACAACA
>JBAIAA010001007.1:0-79163 GCA_037893245.1 Crossaster papposus
GATTTTGATTCATTAGTGAACTTGTTTTCTGAACCCTATCAAATATTCACTGTGGGTGCCCAGAAGCCAGAAACAAATTTGTAAATAAAGTGTTTTTGGCAAGCACCATCCCCCCTTCACCCCCCCCCCCCCCCCCCCCCCCCCCCCCCCACACACACCCACCCCTCCCCCACACACCCACCCCTCCCCTCGCCCTCCCACCCCTCCCCAAAGAAATTGTTATTTGTTTAAAATTAAATGTGATTTTGATTTGATTTCTATGCCAGGTGGCCCATCCGAGTTTCTTGAATCCGCACTTAAATGGTTCAGACAGTCTACAAAGCAGTTCCATTTGGGATGATTGCCCACAGGCTGATTCTGGTACAGGACCTGCCGTTTGTACTGCTCCATATGAGGTAATTCACACACACTCAACTTGTTTTCAGAACCCAAATATTCACTCTGGGTGCCCAGAAGCCAGAAACAAATTTATAAATCAAGTGTTTTTTTGGCAAGCACCCCCCCCCCTTTCACCCCCCCCCCCCCACCCCACACCCCACCCCTCCCACCCCTACTCACAACTCCCTCTCCTTCAGAGGGGCAACTAGTCCGAGACAATTAGGCATATGCGTCTACCCCTAAAGAAAATAACAGTGGTGTTTTGGGTTTTTTCCACTCGTTCTAAATCATAAACGTTTTCTGCATCCGGCAACATAGAAAGTAGTAAGATTTTGATTCATTAGTGAACTTGTTTTCTGAACCCTATCAAATATTCACTGTGGGTGCCCAGAAGCCAGAAACAAATTTGTAAATAAAGTGTTTTTGGCAAGCACCATCCCCCCCCCCTTCACCCCCCCCCCCCCCACACACCTACCCCTCCCCCACACACCCACCCCTCCCCTCGCCCTCCCACCCCTCCCCAAAGAAATTGTTATTTGTTTAAAATTAAATGTTATTTTGATTTGATTTCTATGCCAGGTGGCCCATCCGAGTTTCTTGAATCCGCACTTAAATGGTTCAGACAGTCTACAAAGCAGTTCCATTTGGGATGATGGCCCACAGGCTGATTCTGGTACAGGACCTGCCGTTTGTACTGCTCCATATGAGGTAATTCACACACACTCAACTTGTTTTCAGAACCCAAATATTCACTCTGGGTGCCCAGAAGCCAGAAACAAATTTATAAATCAAGTGGTTTTTTGGCAAGCACCCCCCCCCCTTTCACCCCCCCCCACCCCCCCCCCCCCCCCCCCCCCACCCCACACCCCACCCCTCCCACCCCTACTCCCAACTCCCTCTCCTTCAGAGGGGCAACTAGTCCGAGGCAATTAGGCATATGCGTCTACCCCTAAAGAAAATAACAGTGGTGTTTTGGTTTTTTTCCACTCGTTCTAAATCATAAACGTTTTCTGCATCCGGCAACATAGAAAGTAGTAAGATTTTGATTCATTAGTGAACTTGTTTTCTGAACCCTATCAAATATTCACTGTGGGTGCCCAGAAGCCAGAAACAAATTTGTAAATAAAGTGTTTTTGGCAAGCACCACCCCCCCCCCCCCTTCACCCCCCCCCCCCCCCCCCCCCCCCCCCCCCCCTCCCCCACACACCCACCCCTCCCCTCGCCCTCCCACCCCTCCCCAAAGAAATTGTTATTTGTTTAAAATTAAATGTGATTTTGATTTGATTTCTATGCCAGGTGGCCCATCCGAGTTTCTTGAATCCGCACTTAAATGGTTCAGACAGTCTACAAAGCAGTTCCATTTGGGATGATGGCCCACAGGCTGATTCTGGTACAGGACCTGCCGTTTGTACTGCTCCATATGAAGCCTCAAGTGCCGAGTCACAGAGATCATCAACCGAGGCTACTGAGACCGGTCACATAACGGTCATGGAGACCAGCAATGAAAGTGGGCACAGGAAATGGGACAAGAAACACTTTTGCTTTTTCTGTGAAGTACCTCAATCTAAGTTGCCCCGTCATCTCCAGTCATGTCACAAAGAAGAGAGCGAAGTTGTAGAGATTGCGTCTGAGACCAACCCAAGTGCCCGTAAGATACTTCTGTGGAAAATCCGCAATGTTGGTAATCATAGGCACAATTGCCAAGTCCTTCGGAAAGGCCGGGGTGCACTTATTGTAGGATATAGGCCTAATCATAAGGTATCTCCACATGCATACGGACCGTGCATATATTGTTATGGCTATTATGTGCGAAGTGATCTCTGGCGTCACCAGTGCCCACTGAAACCTGCACTCCCTGCACACTCGCATGGTAGCACTACCACAACTCCTCTGCGTAGATGTTTTGCTCACAAGAGTGATTTGTTAAAGCCTCCACCTGTCGGTGTGTCTTTCCAGTTGAACCAGGTTCTTATTCCGATGAAGAGAGATGAGGTGACTCTGCTGGCCAAGAATGACACTTTGATTGTGGAAGTAGCCAAGCGGGAATACGCGAAACTCGGGCACGATGTAGATCAACATGGCTACATCCGAAACAAGATACGGGAATTGGGTCGTCTTGTCATACAACTCCGCAAGAATACACACCAGCCAAATGCATTACTTGAATTATTTGTCCACCCCCACTACCTGAATGATATCATCAAGGCTATTCACGGTATTGCTGGCTTTAATGAAGACAAGCAGTTGTATGATGTTCCGTCTCTAGCTTTAAAGATTGGACATTCCATCAAGAAGTGTGCACTCATACTTAAAGGAAATGCTCTAGAGTCTGGCCAAAAGCAAAAAGCTCAACACGCTGAAGAATTTCTGCAGTTGTGCGAACTGACCTGGCGAGACCGTGTATCCACCCATGCACACAGAACACTGTACCAAGGAAAGCGCAACCAACCTCAAATTCTGCCGACAAATGCTGATGTTGTGAAAATGTCGGCGTTCCTCTATGAAGCTGGCAACAGAGAAGTGGAACTTGTCCAGGATGCTCGGGGCGAACAAATTGGACCAGCTTGGAAGAGATTGAATGAAGTCGCACTGTGCCACCTTATTATGTTCAACCGCAGAAGGCAAGGGGAGGTATCAAAAATGAAACTAGAAGACTTTCAGAAGCACACAACAGCTAGTGTCAACGGGGAATGCCTGCTGACTGATCTTGAACGGCATCTGTGCAAGATGTTCAGAGTTGTCGAAATAGTTGGCAAGAGGGGTCGAACTGTTCCTGTGCTTCTCAGCAATGAGGTGGTGGCGTGGTTGAGTGCTCTGATTGCGAAGAGAAATGAAGCTGGAGTCGCCCACGACAACACCTACTTGTTTGCACGATGTTCTTATGGAGGTACAGGTCATATAAGAGGATGTGACTGTATAAGATTGTACGCAGACATGGCGGGCCTTGACAATGCTGCCAGCATCCGGTCTACAAAACTTCGTAAGCACGTGGCAACCGCATCGCAAATTCTTGCCTTGAAGGAACATCAACTTGAAACACTTGCAAACTTCATGGGTCATGATTTGCGTGTCCATCGTGAATACTACCAGTTGCCAGATACTGTGCAGAGGGTCACCAAACTTTCTAGACTTTTTCTCAGCTTGGAGAGGGGAAACTTGCCTTCCCAGCAGGGCAAATCCCTGGATGAACTGCATGTCACTGGTGGTAAGGACACAGTTGTTTTAAATTATTTACTCAACAGCAAAAGAAAGACATTAATTATTGCTTTTGTTGAAAAATATTTGATCAGTAATTACTATTCACTAATACATCTTCAACAGCGAAAGAAATGCAAGAAATAACATTTTGTTATCAGTTCACAATATATGATAACAAATGGTATACGTGTTTGTGTGCATTTCTTTTGCTATTGCTCCTGCATTACTGAACAAGAAAGAGAAATAGAGAAAAATAGAAAGAAACAGACCACAGAAATTTGACAAGAGTTGAGTCCACTTTTCTGAATTTACATGCAGGACAACAACCAACTGTCGGGTATGTGTGCATTAATCTAACAAAAACTGCTCTTTGTGACTTGCAGAAAGCTTCACTAGTGACGAGGACAGCGATAACAGCAGTGACAATTCCTGTGATGTGCCCAGTGAAAACAGTAAGTTTAGGCTTTTATGTGTCTGTATTTTAACCAGTTCGCGCCGGATGACGTATATAAACGCAAAAATTTTCAAAAATTCAAAACGAATGACGCATAAACCTGCCAAGTTCAAGTTCGGAAATGTATGTCAGCAGCGCGCAAGGCCGGAAATGCGTGGGTGTGCTTCCCGGCACTATCAGCCTGAACCCGCTTCAGATCGAGTTTCGTAAAAAATAATCCCGCCCGTGGGCTTGGCGATGTTAAAATAATCCCGGCGCAAACTGGTTAAGTCGGGCTGTCTTTAAAAAAACAATTGTCTGTCTGTCCATTTGTTTGTTCATCTGGCTATCGGGCTGTCTGAATTAAAAGTGCCTAAATATCTGTGTTTTATATCGACTTGTTTCATATTTGACATTAGGTACTCGACAGGCTCCTATCAGTGTTCCATCTGGAAGTCTGGCATCTCTGAACAACTCGAGACGAGTGAAACGTCGTCCCTGGACTGCCGAGGAGAAGGGAGACGTTACGAAGGGTTTGCAGAAATTCTTTCTGCTGAAGAAGCTTCCTGGCAAACGAGACATCGAAACATCCTGTCTTGTGGCACTGCAGACACGAAGCTGGAGGAACATCAAAGACTTTTGTCGGAACAAAATGAAGCTTCATCAAAGCTAAGCAGGGTGTTTCGTCAGTTCACATACATGTACGGATGCGTCAGAGTACTTGACTATTTAGAATTTGCAATCGCAATGATGACTTTAGAATGCACATCAATATGAAACCAATGGACAACCAGCAATTTAGTGTAGTGTCCTCACTTTGATAGGTGTAATTCACACACACTCAAGTGTCCTCCATTGGATAGAATGACAAGTATGCCCTCAGTGTGGTAGTGTCTACATGTATGCGTGCATTGGCCTATGCCGCCAGTGCCCTGACTCATGAGTCTCACAGTTTGGGTTCTTTCCATTGAGAAATTTGGCAATATTTTGGCTCAGATGTCGAGATGGCGAGTGTCTCTTCATTCTCGAACAACGTTGAGGTTCGCACCTAATATATAAGTCGAGAAAATTATCCTCATTCGCAGCCATGTTTTCTTATGTGTATGTTAGTACACGTGTATTGCCGAATAGGCCTATGCCGTCAGTGCCCTGACGCATGAGTCTCACGGTTTGGGTTTTTTCCAGTGAGAAATTTGGCAATATTTTGGCTCCGATGTCGAGCTGGTGAGTGTCTCGTCATTCTCGAACAACGTTGAGGTTCTCAGCTCAGATATAAGTCACGAAAATGTTCCTCATTCGCAGCCACCTTTTCTTATGTGTATGTTTGTACACGTGTATTGCCGCATAGGCCTATGCCGCCAGTGGCCTGACGCATGAGTCTCACAGTTTGGGTTCTTTCCATTGAGAGATTTGGCAATATTTTGGCTCAGATGTCGAGCTAGTGAGCGTCTCTTCATTCTCGAACAACGTTGAGGTTCGCAGCTCAAATATAAGTCGAGAAAATAATCCTCATTCGCAGCCACCTTTTCTGATGTGTATGTTTGTACACTTGTATTGCCGCATAGGCCTATGCCGTCAGTGCCCTGACGCATGGGTCTCACGGTTTGGGTTTTTTCCAGTGAGAAATTTGGCAATATTTTGGCTCCGATGTCGAGCTGGTGAGTGTCTCGTCAGTCTCGAACAACGTTGAGGTTCTCAGCTCAGATATAAGTCAAGAAAATTATCCTCATTCGCAGCCACCTTTTCTTATGTGTATGTTTGTACACGTGTATTGCCGCATAGGCCTATGCCGCCAGTGGCCTGACGCATGAGTCTCACGGTTTGGGTTTTTTTCCAGTGAGAAATTTGGCAATATTTTGGCTCCGATCTCGAGCTGGTGAGTGTCTCGTCATTCTCGAACAACGTTGAGGTTTTCAGCTCAGATATAAGTCAAGAAAATTATCCTCATTCGCAGCCACCTTTTCTTATGTGTATGTTTGTACACGTGTATTGCCGCATAGGCCTATGCCGCCAGTGGCCTGCCGCATGAGTCTCACGGTTTGGGTTTTTTCCATTGAGAGATTTGGCAATATTTTGGCTCAGATGTCGAGCTGGTGAGCGTCTCTTCATTCTCAAACAACGTTGAGGTTCGCAGCTAAGATATAAGTCGAGAAAATTATCCTCATTCGCAGCCACATTTTCTTATGTGTATGTTTGTACACTTGTATTGCCGCATAGGCCTATGCCGTCAGTGCCCTGACGCATGGGTCTCACGGTTTGGGTTTTTTTCCAGTGATAAATTTGGCAATATTTTGGCTCAGATGTCGACCTGGTGAGTGTCTCTTCATTCTCGAACAACGTTGAGGTTCGCAGCTCAGATATAAGTCGAGAAAATTAACCTCATTCCTAGCCATGTTTTCTTGTGTGTATCTATGTACACGTGTATTGCCACATAGGCCTATGCCGTCAGTGCCCTGACGCATGAGTCTCACGGTTTGGGTTTTTTCCAATGAGAAATTTGGCAATATTGTGGCTCCGATGTCGAGCTGGTGAGTGTCTCTTCATTCTCGAACAACGTTGAGGTTCGCAGCTCAAATATAAGTCGAGAAAATAATCCTCATTCGCAGCCACCTTTTCTGATGTGTATGTTTGTACACTTGTATTGCCGCATAGGCCTATGCCGTCAGTGCCCTGACGCATGGGTCTCACGGTTTGGGTTTTTTCCAGTGAGAAATTTGGCAATATTTTGGCTCCGATGTCGAGCTGGTGAGTGTCTCGTCAGTCTCGAACAACGTTGAGGTTCTCAGCTCAGATATAAGTCAAGAAAATTATCCTCATTCGCAGCCACCTTTTCTTATGTGTATGTTTGTACACGTGTATTGCCGCATAGGCCTATGCCGCCAGTGGCCTGACGCATGAGTCTCACGGTTTGGGTTTTTTCCAGTGAGAAATTTGGCAATATTTTGGCTCCGATCTCGAGCTGGTGAGTGTCTCGTCATTCTCGAACAACGTTGAGGTTTTCAGCTCAGATATAAGTCAAGAAAATTATCCTCATTCGCAGCCACCTTTTCTTATGTGTATGTTTGTACACGTGTATTGCCGCATAGGCCTATGCCGCCAGTGGCCTGCCGCATGAGTCTCACGGTTTGGGTTTTTTCCATTGAGAGATTTGGCAATATTTTGGCTCAGATGTCGAGCTGGTGAGCGTCTCTTCATTCTCAAACAACGTTGAGGTTCGCAGCTAAGATATAAGTCGAGAAAATTATCCTCATTCGCAGCCACCTTTTCTTATGTGTATGTTTGTACACGTGTATTGCCGCATAGGCCTATGCCGCCAGTGGCCTGCCGCATGAGTCTCACGGTTTGGGTTTTTTCCATTGAGAGATTTGGCAATATTTTGGCTCAGATGTCGAGCTGGTGAGCGTCTCTTCATTCTCAAACAACGTTGAGGTTCGCAGCTAAGATATAAGTCGAGAAAATTATCCTCATTCGCAGCCACATTTTCTTATGTGTATGTTTGTACACTTGTATTGCCGCATAGGCCTATGCCGTCAGTGCCCTGACGCATGGGTCTCACGGTTTGGGTTTTTTTCCAGTGATAAATTTGGCAATATTTTGGCTCAGATGTCGACCTGGTGAGTGTCTCTTCATTCTCGAACAACGTTGAGGTTCGCAGCTCAGATATAAGTCGAGAAAATTAACCTCATTCCTAGCCATGTTTTCTTGTGTGTATCTATGTACACGTGTATTGCCACATAGGCCTATGCCGTCAGTGCCCTGACGCATGAGTCTCACGGTTTGGGTTTTTTCCAATGAGAAATTTGGCAATATTTTGGCTCCGGTGTCGAGCTGGTGAGTGTCTCGTCATTCTCGAACAACGTTGAGGTTCTCAGCTCAGATATAAGTCAAGAAAATTATCCTCATTCGCAGCCACCTTTTCTTATGTGTATGTTTGTACACGTGTATTGCCGCATAGGCCTATGCCGCCAGTGGCCTGACGCATGAGTCTCACGGTTTGGGTTTTTTCCAGTGAGAAATTTGGCAATATTTTGGCTCCGATCTCGAGCTGGTGAGTGTCTCGTCATTCTCGAACAACGTTGAGGTTTTCAGCTCAGATATAAGTCAAGAAAATTATCCTCATTCGCAGCCACCTTTTCTTATGTGTATGTTTGTACACGTGTATTGCCGCATAGGCCTATGCCGCCAGTGGCCTGCCGCATGAGTCTCACGGTTTGGGTTTTTTCCATTGAGAGATTTGGCAATATTTTGGCTCAGATGTCGAGCTGGTGAGCGTCTCTTCATTCTCAAACAACGTTGAGGTTCGCAGCTAAGATATAAGTCGAGAAAATTATCCTCATTCGCAGCCACATTTTCTTATGTGTATGTTTGTACACTTGTATTGCCGCATAGGCCTATGCCGTCAGTGCCCTGACGCATGGGTCTCACGGTTTGGGTTTTTTCCAGTGATAAATTTGGCAATATTTTGGCTCAGATGTCGACCTGGTGAGTGTCTCTTCATTCTCGAACAACGTTGAGGTTCGCAGCTCAGATATAAGTCGAGAAAATTAACCTCATTCCTAGCCATGTTTTCTTGTGTGTATCTATGTACACGTGTATTGCCACATAGGCCTATGCCGTCAGTGCCCTGACGCATGAGTCTCACGGTTTGGGTTTTTTCCAGTGAGAAATTTGGCAATATTTTGGCTCCGGTGTCGAGCTGGTGAGTGTCTCGTCATTCTCGAACAACGTTGAGGTTCTCAGCTCAGATATAAGTCAAGAAAAATTTTCCTCATTCGCAGCCACCTTTTCTTCTGTGTATGTTTGTACACGTGTATTGCCGCATAGGCCTGTGCCGCCAGTGGCCTGACGCATGAGTCTCACAGTTTGGGTTCTTTCCATTGAGAGATTTGGCAATATTTTGGCTCAGATGTCAAGCTGGTGAGTGTCTCTTCATTCTCGAACAACGTTGAGGTTCGCAGCTCAAATATAAGTCGAGAAAATTGTCCTCATTCGCAGTCACCTTTTCTTAGGTGTATCTATGTACACGTGTATTGGCGCATTGGCCTATGCCGCCAGTGCCCTGACACATGAGTCTCACAGTTTTGGGTTCTTTCCATTGAGAAATTTGGCAATATTTTAGCTCAGATGTCGAGCTGGTGAGCGTCTCTTCATTCTCGAACAACGTTGAGGTTCGCAGCTGAGATATAAGTCGAGAAAATTATCCTCATTCGCAGCCACCTTTTGTTATGTGTATGTTTGTACACGTGTATTGCCGCATTGGCCTATGCCGCCAGTGCCCTGACGCATGAGTCTCACAGTTTGGGTTCTTTCTATTGAGAAATTTGGCAATATTTTGGCTCCGATGTCGAGCTGGTGAGTGTCTCTTCATTCTCGAACAACGTTGAGGTTCGCAGCTCAAATATAAGTCGAGAAAATTATCCTCATTCGCAGCCACCTTTTCTGATGTGTATGTTTGTACACTTGTATTGCCGCATAGGCCTATGCCGTCAGTGCCCTGACGCATGGGTCTCACGGTTTGGGTTTGTTCCAGTGAGAAATTTGGCAATATTTTGGCTCCGATGTCGAGCTGGTGACTGTCTCGTCATTCTCGAACAACGTTGAGGTTCTCAGCTCAGATATAAGTCAAGAAAATTATCCTCATTCGCAGCCACCTTTTCTTATGTGTATGTTTGTACACGTGTATTGCCGCATAGGCCTATGTCGCCAGTGGCCTGACGCATGAGTCTCACGGTTTAGGTTTTTTCCAGTGAAAAATTTGGCAATATTTTGGCTCCGAAGTCGAGCTGGTGAGTGTCTCGTCATTCTCGAACAACGTTGAGGTTCTCAGCTCAGATATAAGTCAAGAAAATTATCCTCATTCGCAGCCACCTTTTCTTATGTGTATGTTTGTACACGTGTATTGCCGCATAGGCCTATGACGCCAGTGGCCTGACGCATGAGTCTCACAGTTTGGGTTCTTTCTATTGAGAAATTTGGCAATATTTTGGCTCCGATGCCGAGCTGGTGAGTGTCTCTTCATTCTCGAACAACGTTGAGGTTCGCAGCTCAAATATAAGTCGAGAAAATTATCCTCATTCGCAGCCACCTTTTCTGATGTGTATGTTTGTACACTTGTATTGCCGCATAGGCCTATGCCGTCAGTGCCCTGACGCATGAGTCTCACAGTTTGGGTTCTTTCTATTGAGAAATTTGGCAATATTTTGGCTCAGATGTCGAGCTGGTGAGCGTCTCTTCATTCTCGAACAACGTTGAGGTTCGCAGCTAAGATATAAGTCGAGAAAATTATCCTCATTCGCAGCCACATTTTCTTATGTGTATTTTTGTACATGTGTATTGCCGCATTGGCCTAGGCCGCCAGTGCCCTGACGCATGAGTCTCACAGTTTGGGTTCTTTCTATTGAAAAATTTGGCAATATTTTGGCTCCGATGCCGAGCTGGTGAGTGTCTCTTCATTCTCGAACAACGTTGAGGTTCGCAGCTCAAATATAAGTCGAGAAAATTATCCTCATTCGCAGCCACCTTTTCTGATGTGTATGTTTGTACACTTGTATTGCCGCATAGGCCTATGCCGTCAGTGCCCTGACGCATGGGTCTCACGGTTTGGGTTTTTTCCAGTGAGAAATTTGGCAATATTTTGGCTCAGATGTCGACCTGGTGAGTGTCTCTTCATTCTTGAACAACGTTGAGGTTCGCAGCTCAGATATAAGTCGATAAAATTAACCTCATTCCTAGCCATGTTTTCTTGTGTGTATCTATGTACACGTGTATTGCCGCATAGGCCTATGCCGTCAGTGCCCTGACGCATGAGTCTCACGGTTGGGTTTTTTTCCAGAGAGAAATTTGGCAATATTTTGGCTCCGATGTCGAGCTGGTGAGTGTCCCGTCATTCTCGAACAACGTTGAGGTTCTCAGCTCAGATATAAGTCAAGAAAATTATCCTCATTCGCAGCCACCTTTTCTTAGGTGTATCTATGTACACGTGTATTGGCGCATTGGCCTATGCCGCCAGTGCCCTGACGCATGAGTCTCACAGTTTGGGTTCTTTCCATTGAGAAATTCGGCAATATTTTGGCTCAGATGTCGAGCTGGTGAGCGTCTCTTCATTCTCGAACAACGTTGAGGTTCTCAACTCAGATATAAGTCAAGAAAATTATCCTCATTCGCAGCCACCTTTTCCTATGTGTATGTTTGTACACGTGTATTGCCGCATTGGCCTATGCCGCCAGTGCCCTGACGCATGAGTCTCACAGTTTGGGTTCTTTCTATTGAGAAAATTTGGCAATATTTTGGCTCCGATGTCGAGCTGGTGAGTGTCTCTTCATTCTCGAACAACGTTGAGGTTCGCAGCTCAAATATAAGTCGATAAAATTATCCTCATTCGCAGCCACCTTTTCTGATGTGTATGTTTGTACACTTGTATTGCCGCATAGGCCTATGCCGTCAGTGCCCTTACGCATGGGTCTCACAGTTTGGTTTTTTTTCCAGTGAGAAATTTGGCAATATTTTGGCTCCGATGTCGAGCTGGTGAGTGTCTCGTCATTCTCGAACAACGTTGAGGTTCTCAGCTCAGATATAAGTCAAGAAAATTATCCTCATTCGCAGCCACCTTTTCTTATGTGTATGTTTGTACACGTGTATTGACGCATAGGCCTATGTCGCCAGTGGCCTGACGCATGAGTCTCACGGTTTGGTTTTTTTCCAGTGAGAAATTTGGCAATATTTTGGCTCCGATGTCGAGCTGGTGAGTGTCTCGTCATTCTCGAACAACGTTGAGGTTCACAGCTCAAATATAAGTCAAGAAAATTATCCTCATTCGCAGCCATCTTTTCTGATGTGTATGTTTGTACACGTGTATTGCCGCATTGGCCTATGCCGCCAGTGCCCTGACGCATGAGTCTCACAGTTTGGGTTCTTTCTATTGATAACATTTGGCAATATTTTGGCTCCGATGTCGAGCTGGTGAGTGTCTCTTCATTCTCGAACAACGTTGAGGTCCGCAGCTCAAATATAAGTCGAGAAAATTATCCTCATTCGCAGCCACCTTTTCTTATGTGTATGTTTGTACACGTGTATTGACGCATAGGCCTATGTCGCCAGTGGCCTGACGCATGAGTCTCACGGTTTGGTTTTTTTCCAGTGAGAAATTTGGCAATATTTTGGCTCCGATGTCGAGCTGGTGAGTGTTTCGTCATTCTCGAACAACGTTGAGGTTCTCAGCTCAGATATAAGTCAAGAAAATTATCCTCATTCGCAGCCACCTTTTCTTATGTGTATGTTTGTACACGTGTATTGCCGCATAGGCCTATGCCGCCAGTGGCCTGACGCATGAGTCTCACAGTTTGGGTTCTTTCCATTGAGAGATTTGGCAATATTTTGGCTCAGATGTCGAGCTGGTGAGTGTCTCTTCATTCTCGAACAACGTTGAGGTTCGCAGCTCAGATATAAGTCGATAAAATTAACCTCATTCCTAGCCATGTTTTCTTGTGTGTATCTATGTACACGTGTATTGCCGCATAGGCCTATGCCGTCAGTGCCCTGACGCATGAGTCTCACGGTTGGGTTTTTTTCCAGAGAGAAATTTGGCAATATTTTGGCTCCGATGTCGAGCTGGTGAGTGTCTCTTCATTCTCGAACAATGTTGAGGTTCGCAGCTCAAATATAAGTCGAGAAAATTGTCCTCATTCGCAGCCACCTTTTCTTAGGTGTATCTATGTACACGTGTATTGGCGCATTGGCCTATGCCGCCAGTGCCCTGACGCATGAGTCTCACAGTTTGGGTTCTTTCCATTGAGACATTTGGCAATATTTTGGCTCAGATGTCGAGCTGGTGAGCGTCTCTTCATTCTCGAACAACGTTGAGGTTCGCAGCTAAGTTATAAGTCGAGAAAATTATCCTCATTCGCAGCCACATTTTCTTATGTGTATGTTTGTACAGGTGTATTGCCGCATTGGCCTATGCCGCCAGTGGCCTGACGCATGAGTCTCACAGTTTGGGTTCTTTCTATTGAGAAATTTGGCAATATTTTGGCTCCGATGCCGAGCTGGTGAGTGTCTCTTCATTCTCGAACAACGTTGAGGTTCGCAGCTCAAATATAAGTCGAGAAAATTATCCTCATTCGCAGCCACCTTTTCTGATGTGTATGTTTGTACACTTGTATTGCCGCATAGGCCTATGCCGCCAGTGGCCTGACGCATGAGTCTCACAGTTTGGGTTCTTTCCATTGAGAGATTTGGCAATATTTTGTCTCAGATGTTGAGCATGTGAGTGTCTTTTCATTCTCGAACAACGTTGAGGTTCGCAGCTCAAATATAAGTCGAGAAAATTGTCCTCATTCGCAGCCACCTTTTCTTAGGTGTATCTATGTACACGTGTATTGCCGCATAGGCCTATGCCGCCAGTGGCCTGACGCATGAGTCTCACAGTTTGGGTTCTTTCCATTGAGAGATTTGGCAATATTTTGGCTCAGATGTCGAGCTGGTGAGTGTCTCTTCATTCTCGAACAACGTTGAGGTTCGCAGCTCAAATATAAGTCGAGAAAATTAACCTCATTCGCAGCCATGTTTTCGTGTGTGTATATATGTACACGTGTATTGCCGCCTAGGCCTATGCCGTCAGTGCCCTGACGCATGAGTCTCACGGTTTGAGTTTTTTCCAGTGAGAAATTTGACAATATTTTGGCTCCGATGTCGAGCTGGTGAGTGTCTCGTCATTCTCGAACAACGTTTAGGTTCTCAGCTCAGATATAAGTCAAGACAATTATCCTCATTCGCAGCCACCTTTTCTTATGTGTATGTTTGTACACGTGTATTGCCGCATAGGCCTATGCCGCCAGTGGCCTGACGCATGAGTCTTACAGTTTGGGTTCTTTTCATTGAGAGATTTGGCAATATTTTGGCTCAGATGTCGAGCTGGTGAGTGTCTGTTCATTCTCGAACAACGTTGAGGTTCGCAGCTCAAATATAAGTCGAGAAAATTGTCCTCATTCGCAGCCACCTTTTCTTAGGTGTATCTATGTACACGTGTATTGGCGCATTGGCCTATGCCGCCAGTGCCCTGACGCATGGGTCTCACAGTTTGGGTTCTTTCCATTAAGAAATTTGGCAATATTTTGGCTCAGATGTCGAGCTGGTGAGCGTCTCTTCATTCTCGAACAACGTTGAGGTTCGCAGCTAAGATATAAGTCTAGAAACTTATCCTCATTCGCAGCCACCTTTTCTTATGTGTATGTTTGTACACGTGTATTGCAGCATTGGCCTATGCCGCCAGTGCCCTGACGCATGAGTCTCACAGTTTGGGTTCTTTCTATTGAGAAATTTATCAATATTTTGGCTCCGATGTCGAGCTGGTGAGTGTCTCTTCATTCTCGAACAACGTTGAGGTTCGCAGCTCAAATATAAGTCGAGAACATTATCCTCATTCGCAGCCATGTTTTCTTATGTGTATATATGTACACGTGTATTGCCGCATTGGCCTATGTCGCCAGTGCCCTGACGCATGAGTCTCACAGTTTGGGTTCTTTCCATTGAGAAATTTGGCAATATTTTGGCTCAGATGTTGAGCTGGTGAGTGTATCTTCATTCTCGAACAATGTTGAGGTTCGCAGCTCAAATATAAGTCGAGAAAATTATCCTCATTCGCAGCCACCTTTTCTGATGTGTATGTTTGTACACTTGTATTGCCGCATAGGCCTATGCCGTCAGTGCCCTGACGCATGGGTCTCACGGTTTGGTTTTTTTCCAGTGAGAAATTTGGCAATATTTTGGCTCCGATGTTGAGCTTGTGAGTGTCTCTTTATTCTCGAACAACGTTGAGGTTCGCAGCTCAGATATAAGTCTAGAAAATTATCCTCATTCGCAGCCACCTTTTCTTATGTGTATGTTTGTACACATGTATTGCAGCATTGGCCTATGCCGCCAGTGCCCTGACGCATGAGTCTCACAGTTTGGGTTCTTTCTATTGAGAAATTTATCAATATTTTGGCTCCGATGTCGAGCTGGTGAGTGTCTCTTCATTCTCGAACAACGTTGAGGTTCGCAGCTCAAATATAAGTCGAGAACATTATCCTCATTCGCAGCCATGTTTTCTTATGTGTATCCTTGTACACGTGTATTGCCGCATTGGCCTATGTCGCCAGTGCCCTGACGCATGAGTCTCACAGTTTGGGTTCTTTCCATTGAGAGATTTGGCAATATTTTGGCTCAGATGTCGAGCTGGTGAGTGTCTCTTCATTCTCGAACAACGTTGAGGTCCGCAGCTCAAATATAAGTCGAGAAAATTAACCTCATTCGCAGCCATGTTTTCGTGTGTGTATATATGTACACGTGTATTGCCGCCTAGGCCTATGCCGTCAGTGCCCTGACGCATGAGTCTCACGGTTTGGGTTTTTTCCAGTGAGAAATTTGGCAATATTTTGGCTCCGATGTCGAGCTGGTGAGTGTCTCGTCATTCTCGAACAACGTTTAGGTTCTCAGCTCAGATATAAGTCAAGACAATTATCCTCATTCGCAGCCACCTTTTCTTATGTGTATGTTTGTACACGTGTATTGCCGCATAGGCCTATGCCGCCAGTGGCCTGACGCATGAGTCTTACAGTTTGGGTTCTTTTCATTGAGAGATTTGGCAATATTTTGGCTCAGATGTCGAGCTGGTGAGTGTCTGTTCATTCTCGAACAACGTTGAGGTTCGCAGCTCAAATATAAGTCGAGAAAATTGTCCTCATTCGCAGCCACCTTTTCTTAGGTGTATCTATGTACACGTGTATTGGCGCATTGGCCTATGCCGCCAGTGCCCTGACGCATGGGTCTCACAGTTTGGGTTCTTTCCATTAAGAAATTTGGCAATATTTTGGCTCAGATGTCGAGCTGGTGAGCGTCTCTTCATTCTCGAACAACGTTGAGGTTCGCAGCTAAGATATAAGTCTAGAAAATTATCCTCATTCGCAGCCACCTTTTCTTATGTGTATGTTTGTACACGTGTATTGCAGCATTGGCCTATGCCGCCAGTGCCCTGACGCATGAGTCTCACAGTTTGGGTTCTTTCTATTGAGAAATTTATCAATATTTTGGCTCCGATGTCGAGCTGGTGAGTGTCTCTTCATTCTCGAACAACGTTGAGGTTCGCAGCTCAAATATAAGTCGAGAACATTATCCTCATTCGCAGCCATGTTTTCTTATGTGTATATATGTACACGTGTATTGCCGCATTGGCCTATGTCGCCAGTGCCCTGACGCATGAGTCTCACAGTTTGGGTTCTTTCCATTGAGAAATTTGGCAATATTTTGGCTCAGATGTTGAGCTGGTGAGTGTATCTTCATTCTCGAACAATGTTGAGGTTCGCAGCTCAAATATAAGTCGAGAAAATTATCCTCATTCGCAGCCACCTTTTCTGATGTGTATGTTTGTACACTTGTATTGCCGCATAGGCCTATGCCGTCAGTGCCCTGACGCATGGGTCTCACGGTTTGGTTTTTTTCCAGTGAGAAATTTGGCAATATTTTGGCTCCGATGTTGAGCTTGTGAGTGTCTCTTTATTCTCGAACAACGTTGAGGTTCGCAGCTCAGATATAAGTCCAGAAAATTATCCTCATTCGCAGCCATGTTTTCTTATGTGTATCTATGTACACGTGTATTGCCGCATTGGCCTAGGTCGCCAGTGCCCTGACGCATGAGTCTCACAGTTTGGGTTCTTTCCATTGAGAAAGTTGGCAATATTTTGGCTCAGATGTCGAGCTGGTGAGTGTCTCTTCATTCTCGAACAAGGTTTAGGTTCGCAGCTTAAATATAAGTCGAGAAAATTATCCTCATTCGCAGCCACCTTTTCTGATGTGTATGTTTGTACACTTGTATTGCCGCATAGGCCTATGCCGTCAGTGCCCTGACGCATGGGTCTCACGGTTTGGGTTTTTTTCAGTGAGAAATTTGGCAATATTTTGGCTCCGATGTTGAGCTTGTGAGTGTCTCTTCATTCT
Organism: Crossaster papposus; assembly: GCA_037893245.1. Classification (NCBI taxonomy): domain Eukaryota; kingdom Metazoa; phylum Echinodermata; class Asteroidea; order Velatida; family Solasteridae; genus Crossaster; species Crossaster papposus. The sequence goes on from JBAIAA010001007.1 coordinate 16,979, forward strand.
CGAACAACGTTGAGGTTCGCAGCTAAGATATAAGTCGAGAAAATTATCCTCATTCGCAGCCATGTTTTCTTATTTGTATCTATGTACACGTGTATTGCCGCATTGGCCTAGGTCGCCAGTGCCCTGACGCATGAGTCTCACAGTTTGGGTTCTTTCCATTGAGAAATTTGGCAATATTGTGGCTCAGATGTCGAGCTGTTGAGTATCTCTTCATTCTCAAACAACGTTGAGGTTCCCAGCTAAGATAAAAGTCGAGAAAATAATCCTCATTCGCAGCCACCTTTTCTGATGTGTATGTTTGTACACGTGTATTGCCGCATTGGCCTATGCCGTCAGTGCCCTGACGCATGAGTCTCACAGTTTGGGTTCTTTCTATTGAGAAATTTGGCAATATTTTGGCTCCGATATCGAGCTGGTGAGTGTCTCTTTATTCTCGAACAACGTTGAGGTTCGCAGCTCAAATATAAGTCGATACAATTATCCTCATTCGCAGCCATGTTTTCTTATGTGTATCTATGTACACGTGTATTGCCGCATTGGCGTATGTTGCCAGTGCCCTGACGCATGAGTCTCACAGTTTGGGTTCTTTCCATTGAGAAATTTGGCAATATTTTGGCTCAAATATCGAGCTGGTGAGTGTCTCTTCATTCTCGAACAACGTTGAGGTTCGCAGCTCAAATATAAGTCGAGAAAATAATCCTCATTTGCAGCCACCTTTTCTGATGTGTATGTGTGTACACGTGTATTGCCGCATTGGCCTATGCCGCCAGTGCCCTGACGCATGAGTCTCACAGTTTGGGTTCCTTCTATTGAGAAATTTTGCAATATTTTGGCTCCGATGTCGAGCTGGTGAGTGTCTCTTCATTCTCGAACAACGTTGAGGTTCGCAGCTCAAATATAAGTCGAGAAAATTGTCCTCATTCGCAGCCACCTTTTCTTAGGTGTATCTATGTACACGTGTATTGGCGCATTGGCCTATGCCGCCAGTGCCCTGACGCATAAGTCTCACAGTTTGGGCTCTTTCCATTAAGAAATTTGGCAATATTTTGGCTCAGATGTCGATCTGGTGAGTGTCTCTTCATTCTCGAACAACGTTGAGGTTCGCAGCTCAAATATTAGTCGAGAAAATTATCCTCATTCGCAGCCATGTTTTCTTATGTGTATCCTTGTACACGTGTATTGCCGCATTGGCCTATGTCGCCAGTGCCCTGACGCATGAGTCTCACAGTTTGGGTTCTTTCCATTGAGACATTTGGCAATATTTTAGCTCAGATGTCGAGCTGGTGAGTGTCTCTTCATTCTCGAACAACGTTGAGGTTCCCAGCTAAGATATAAGTCGAGAAGATTATCCTCATTCGCAGCCACATTTTGTGATGTGTATGTTTGTACACTTGTATTGCCGCATAGGCCTATGCCGTCAGTGCCCTGACGCATGGGTCTCACGGTTTGGGTTTTTTCTATTGAGAAATTTGGCAATATTTTGGCTCAGATGTCGAGCTGGTGAGTGTCTCTTCATTCTCGAACAACGTTGAGGTTCGCAGCTCAAATATAAGTCGAGAAAATAATCCTCATTTGCAGCCACCTTTTCTGATGTGTATGTGTGTACACGTGTATTGCCGCATTGGCCTATGCCGCCAGTGCCCTGACGCATGAGTCTCACAGTTTGGGTTCTTTCTATTGAGAAATTTTGCAATATTTTGGCTCCGATGTCGAGCTGGTGAGTGTCTCTTCATTCTCGAACAACGTTGAGGTTCGCAGCTCAAATATAAGTCGAGAAAATTGTCCTCATTCGCAGCCACCTTTTCTTAGGTGTATCTATGTACACGTGTATTGGCGCATTGGCCTATGCCGCCAGTGCCCTGACGCATAAGTCTCACAGTTTGGGCTCTTTCCATAAAGAAATTTGGCAATATTTTGGCTCAGATGTCGATCTGGTGAGTGTCTCTTCATTCTCGAACAACGTTGAGGTTCGCAGCTCAAATATTAGTCGAGAAAATTATCCTCATTCGCAGCCATGTTTTCTTATGTGTATCCTTGTACACGTGTATTGCCGCATTGGCCTATGTCGCCAGTGCCCTGACGCATGAGTCTCACAGTTTGGGTTCTTTCCATTGAGACATTTGGCAATATTTTAGCTCAGATGTCGAGCTGGTGAGTGTCTCTTCATTCTCGAACAACGTTGAGGTTCCCAGCTCAAATATAAGTCGATACAATTATCCTCATTCGCAGCCATGTTTTCTTATGTGTATCTATGTACACGTGTATTGCCGCATTGGCGTATGTTGCCAGTGCCCTGACGCATGAGTCTCACAGTTTGGGTTCTTTCCATTGAGAAATTTGGCAATATTTTGGCTCAAATATCGAGCTGGTGAGTGTCTCTTCATTCTCGAACAACGTTGAGGTTCGCAGCTCAAATATAAGTCGAGAAAATAATCCTCATTTGCAGCCACCTTTTCTGATGTGTATGTGTGTACACGTGTATTGCCGCATTGGCCTATGCCGCCAGTGCCCTGACGCATGAGTCTCACAGTTTGGGTTCCTTCTATTGAGAAATTTTGCAATATTTTGGCTCCGATGTCGAGCTGGTGAGTGTCTCTTCATTCTCGAACAACGTTGAGGTTCGCAGCTCAAATATAAGTCGAGAAAATTGTCCTCATTCGCAGCCACCTTTTCTTAGGTGTATCTATGTACACGTGTATTGGCGCATTGGCCTATGCCGCCAGTGCCCTGACGCATAAGTCTCACAGTTTGGGCTCTTTCCATTAAGAAATTTGGCAATATTTTGGCTCAGATGTCGATCTGGTGAGTGTCTCTTCATTCTCGAACAACGTTGAGGTTCGCAGCTCAAATATTAGTCGAGAAAATTATCCTCATTCGCAGCCATGTTTTCTTATGTGTATCCTTGTACACGTGTATTGCCGCATTGGCCTATGTCGCCAGTGCCCTGACGCATGAGTCTCACAGTTTGGGTTCTTTCCATTGAGACATTTGGCAATATTTTAGCTCAGATGTCGAGCTGGTGAGTGTCTCTTCATTCTCGAACAACGTTGAGGTTCCCAGCTAAGATATAAGTCGAGAAGATTATCCTCATTCGCAGCCACATTTTGTGATGTGTATGTTTGTACACTTGTATTGCCGCATAGGCCTATGCCGTCAGTGCCCTGACGCATGGGTCTCACGGTTTGGGTTTTTTCTATTGAGAAATTTGGCAATATTTTGGCTCAGATGTCGAGCTGGTGAGTGTCTCTTCATTCTCGAACAACGTTGAGGTTCGCAGCTCAAATATAAGTCGAGAAAATAATCCTCATTTGCAGCCACCTTTTCTGATGTGTATGTGTGTACACGTGTATTGCCGCATTGGCCTATGCCGCCAGTGCCCTGACGCATGAGTCTCACAGTTTGGGTTCTTTCTATTGAGAAATTTTGCAATATTTTGGCTCCGATGTCGAGCTGGTGAGTGTCTCTTCATTCTCGAACAACGTTGAGGTTCGCAGCTCAAATATAAGTCGAGAAAATTGTCCTCATTCGCAGCCACCTTTTCTTAGGTGTATCTATGTACACGTGTATTGGCGCATTGGCCTATGCCGCCAGTGCCCTGACGCATAAGTCTCACAGTTTGGGCTCTTTCCATAAAGAAATTTGGCAATATTTTGGCTCAGATGTCGATCTGGTGAGTGTCTCTTCATTCTCGAACAACGTTGAGGTTCGCAGCTCAAATATTAGTCGAGAAAATTATCCTCATTCGCAGCCATGTTTTCTTATGTGTATCCTTGTACACGTGTATTGCCGCATTGGCCTATGTCGCCAGTGCCCTGACGCATGAGTCTCACAGTTTGGGTTCTTTCCATTGAGACATTTGGCAATATTTTAGCTCAGATGTCGAGCTGGTGAGTGTCTCTTCATTCTCGAACAACGTTGAGGTTCCCAGCTAAGATATAAGTCGAGAAGATTATCCTCATTCGCAGCCACATTTTGTGATGTGTATGTTTGTACACTTGTATTGCCGCATAGGCCTATGCCGTCAGTGCCCTGACGCATGGGTCTCACGGTTTGGGTTTTTTCCAGTGAGAAATTTGGCAATATTTTGGCTCCGATGTTGAGCTGGTGAGTGTCTCTTCATTCTCGAACAACGTTGAGGTTCGCAGCTCAGATATAAGTCGAGAAAATTATCCTCATTCGCAACCATGTTTTCTTATGTGTATCTATGTACACATGTATTGCCGCATTGGCCTAGGTCGCCAGTGCCCTGACGCATGAGTCTCACAGTTTGGGTTCTTTCCATTGAGAAATTTGGCAATATTTTGGCTCAGATGTCGAGCTGGTGAGTATCTCTTCATTCTCGAACAACGTTGAGGTTCCCAGCTAAGATAAAAGTCGAGAAAATAATCCTCATTCGCAGCCACCTTTTCTGATGTGTATGTTTGTACACGTGTATTGCCGCATTGGCCTATGCCGCCAGTGCCCTGACGCATGAGTCTCGCAGTTTGGGTTCTTTTCATTGAGAGATTTGGCAATATTTTGGCTCAGATGTCGAGCTGGTGAGTGTCTCTTCATTCTCGAACAACGTTGAGGTTCGCAGCTCAAATATAAGTCGAGAAAATTGTCCTCATTCGCAGCCACCTTTTCTTAGGTGTATCTATGTACACGTGTATTGGTGCATTGGCCTATGCCGCCAGTGCCCTGACGCATGGGTCTCACAGTTTGGGTTCTTTCCATTAAGAAATTTGGCAATATTTTGGCTCAGATGTCGAGCTGGTGAGCGTCTCTTCATTCTCGAACAACGTTGAGGTTCGCAGCTAAGATATAAGTCTAGAAAATTATCCTCATTCGCAGCCACCTTTTCTGATGTGTATGTTTGTACACTTGTATTGCCGCATAGGCCTATGCCGTCAGTGCCCTGACGCATGGGTCTCACGGTTTGGTTTTTTTCCAGTGAGAAATTTGGCAATATTTTGGCTCCGATGCCGAGCTTGTGAGTGTCTCTTTATTCTCGAACAACGTTGAGGTTCGCAGCTCAGATATAAGTCGAGAAAATTATCCTCATTCGCAGCCATGTTTTCTTATGTGTATCTATGTACACGTGTATTGCCGCATTGGCCTAGGTCGCCAGTGCCCTGACGCATGAGTCTCACAGTTTGGGTTCTTTCCATTGAGAAAGTTGGCAATATTTTGGCTCAGATGTCGAGCTGGTGAGTGTCTCTTCATTCTCGAACAAGGTTTAGGTTCGCAGCTTAAATATAAGTCGAGAAAATTATCCTCATTCGCAGCCACCTTTTCTGATGTGTATGTTTGTACACTTGTATTGCCGCATAGGCCTATGCCGTCAGTGCCCTGACGCATGGGTCTCACGGTTTGGGTTTTTTTCAGTGAGAAATTTGGCAATATTTTGGCTCCGATGTTGAGCTTGTGAGTGTCTCTTCATTCTCGAACAACGTTGAGGTTCGCAGCTAAGATATAAGTCGAGAAAATTATCCTCATTCGCAGCCATGTTTTCTTATTTGTATCTATGTACACGTGTATTGCCGCATTGGCCTAGGTCGCCAGTGCCCTGACGCATGAGTCTCACAGTTTGGGTTCTTTCCATTGAGAAATTTGGCAATATTGTGGCTCAGATGTCGAGCTGTTGAGTATCTCTTCATTCTCAAACAACGTTGAGGTTCCCAACTAAGATAAAAGTCGAGAAAATAATCCTCATTCGCAGCCACCTTTTCTGATGTGTATGTTTGTACACGTGTATTGCCGCATTGGCCTATGCCGCCAGTGCCCTGACGCATGAGTCTCACAGTTTGGGTTCTTTCTATTGAGAAATTTGGCAATATTTTGGCTCCGATGTCGAGCTGGTGAGTGTCTCTTTATTCTCGAACAACGTTGAGGTTCGCAGCTCAAATATAAGTCGATAAAATTATCCTCATTCGCAGCCATGTTTTCTTATGTGTATCTATGTACACGTGTATTGCCGCATTGGCGTATGTTGCCAGTGCCCTGACGCATGAGTCTCACAGTTTGGGTTCTTTCCATTGAGAAATTTGGCAATATTTTGGCTCAAATATCGAGCTGGTGAGTGTCTCTTCATTCTCGAACAACGTTGAGGTTCCCAACTAAGATAAAAGTCGAGAAAATAATCCTCATTCGCAGCCACCTTTTCTGATGTGTATGTTTGTACACGTGTATTGCCGCATTGGCCTATGCCGCCAGTGCCCTGACGCATGAGTCTCACAGTTTGGGTTCTTTCTATTGAGAAATTTGGCAATATTTTGGCTCCGATGTCGAGCTGGTGAGTGTCTCTTTATTCTCGAACAACGTTGAGGTTCGCAGCTCAAATATAAGTCGATAAAATTATCCTCATTCGCAGCCATGTTTTCTTATGTGTATCTATGTACACGTGTATTGCCGCATAGGCCTATGCCGTCAGTGCCCTGACGCATGGGTCTCACGGTTTGGGTTTTTTTCAGTGAGAAATTTGGCAATATTTTGGCTCCGATGTTGAGCTTGTGAGTGTCTCTTCATTCTCGAACAACGTTGAGGTTCGCAGCTAAGATATAAGTCGAGAAAATTATCCTCATTCGCAGCCATGTTTTCTTATTTGTATCTATGTACACGTGTATTGCCGCATTGGCCTAGGTCGCCAGTGCCCTGACGCATGAGTCTCACAGTTTGGGTTCTTTCCATTGAGAAATTTGGCAATATTGTGGCTCAGATGTCGAGCTGTTGAGTATCTCTTCATTCTCAAACAACGTTGAGGTTCCCAACTAAGATAAAAGTCGAGAAAATAATCCTCATTCGCAGCCACCTTTTCTGATGTGTATGTTTGTACACGTGTATTGCCGCATTGGCCTATGCCGCCAGTGCCCTGACGCATGAGTCTCACAGTTTGGGTTCTTTCTATTGAGAAATTTGGCAATATTTTGGCTCCGATGTCGAGCTGGTGAGTGTCTCTTTATTCTCGAACAACGTTGAGGTTCGCAGCTCAAATATAAGTCGATAAAATTATCCTCATTCGCAGCCATGTTTTCTTATGTGTATCTATGTACACGTGTATTGCCGCATTGGCGTATGTTGCCAGTGCCCTGACGCATGAGTCTCACAGTTTGGGTTCTTTCCATTGAGAAATTTGGCAATATTTTGGCTCAAATATCGAGCTGGTGAGTGTCTCTTCATTCTCGAACAACGTTGAGGTTCGCAGCTCAAATATAAGTCGAGAAAATTGTCCTCATTCGCAGCCACCTTTTCTTAGGTGTATCTATGTACACGTGTATTGGCGCATTGGCCTATGCCGCCAGTGCCCTGACGCATAAGTCTCACAGTTTGGGCTCTTTCCATTAAGAAATTTGGCAATATTTTGGCTCAGATGTCGATCTGGTGAGTGTCTCTTCATTCTCGAACAACGTTGAGGTTCGCAGCTCAAATATTAGTCGAGAAAATTATCCTCATTCGCAGCAATGTTTTCTTATGTGTATCCTTGTACACGTGTATTGCCGCATTGGCCTATGTCGCCAGTGCCCTGACGCATGAGTCTCACAGTTTGGGTTCTTTCCATTGAGACATTTGGCAATATTTTAGCTCAGATGTCGAGCTGGTGAGTGTCTCTTCATTCTCGAACAACGTTGAGGTTCCCAGCTAAGATATAAGTCGAGAAGATTATCCTCATTCGCAGCCACATTTTGTGATGTGTATGTTTGTACACTTGTATTGCCGCATAGGCCTATGCCGTCAGTGCCCTGACGCATGGGTCTCACGGTTTGGGTTTTTTCCAATGAGAAATTTGGCAATATTTTGGCTCAGATGTCGAGCTGGTGAGTGTCTCTTCATTCTCGAACAACGTTGAGGTTCGCAGCTCAAATATAAGTCGAGAAAATAATCCTCATTTGCAGCCACCTTTTCTGATGTGTATGTGTGTACACGTGTATTGCCGCATTGGCCTATGCCGCCAGTGCCCTGACGCATGAGTCTCACAGTTTGGGTTCTTTCTATTGAGAAATTTTGCAATATTTTGGCTCCGATGTCGAGCTGGTGAGTGTCTCTTCATTCTCGAACAACGTTGAGGTTCGCAGCTCAAATATAAGTCGAGAAAATTGTCCTCATTCGCAGCCACCTTTTCTTAGGTGTATCTATGTACACGTGTATTGGCGCATTGGCCTATGCCGCCAGTGCCCTGACGCATAAGTCTCACAGTTTGGGCTCTTTCCATTAAGAAATTTGGCAATATTTTGGCTCAGATGTCGAGCTGGTGAGTGTTTCTTCATTCTCGAACAACGTTGAGGTTCGCAGCTCAAATATAAGTCGAGAAAATTATCCTCATTCGCAGCCATGTTTTCTTATGTGTATCTATGTACACGTGTATTGCCGCATTGGCCTATGTCGCCAGTGCCCTGACGCATAAGTCTCACAGTTTGGGTTCTTTCCATTGAGAAATTTGGCAATATTTTGGCTCAGATGTCGAGCTGGTGAGTGTCTCTTCATTCTCGAACACCGTTGAGGTTCCCAGCTAAGAAAAAAATCGAGAAAATAATCCTCATTCGCAGCCACCTTTTCTGATGTGTATGTTTGTACACGTGTATTGCCGCATTGGCCTATGCCGCCAGTGCCCTGACGCATGACTCTCACAGTTTGGGTTCTTTCTATTGAGAAATTTGGCAATATTTTGGCTCCGATGTCGAGCTGGTGAGTGTTTCTTCATTTTCGAACAACGTTGAGGTTCGCAGCTCAAATATAAGTCGATAAAATTATCCTCATTCGCAGCCATGTTTTCTTATGTGTATCTATGTACACGTGTATTGCCGCATTGGCCTATGTCGCCAGTGCCCTGACGCATAAGTCTCACAGTTTGGGTTCTTTCCATTGAGAAATTTGGCAATATTTTGGCTCAGATGTCGAGCTGGTGAGTGTCTCTTCATTCTCGAACAACGTTGAGGTTCGCAGCTCAAATATAAGTCGAGAAAATTATCCTCATTCGCAGCCACCTTTTCTGATGTGTATGTTTGTACACTTGTATTGCCGCATAGGCCTATGCCGTCAGTGCACTGACGCATGGGTCTCACGGTTTGGGTTTTTTCCAGTGAGAAATTTGGCAATATTTTGGCTCCGATGTTGAGCTGGTGAGTGTCTCTTCATTCTCGAACAACGTTGAGGTTCCCAGCTCAAATATAAGTCGAGAAAATTATCCTCATTCGCAGCCATGTTTTCTTATGTGTATCTATGTACACGTGTATTGCCGCATTGGCCTAGGTCGCCAGTGCCCTGACGCATGAGTCTCACAGTTTGGGTTCTTTCCATTGAAAAATTTGGCAATATTTTGGCTCAGATGTCGAGCTGGTGAGTATCTCTTCATTCTCGAACAACGTTGAGGTTCCCAGCTCAAATATAAGTCGAGAAAATTATCCTCATTCGCAGCCATGTTTTCTTATGTGTATCTATGTACACGTGTATTGCCGCATTGGCCTAGGTCGCCAGTGCCCTGACGCATGAGTCTCACGGTTTGGTTTTTTTCCAGTGAGAAATTTGGCAATATTTTGGCTCAGATGTCGACCTGGTGAGTGTCTCTTTATTCTCGAACAACGTTGAGGTTCGCAGCTCAAATATAAGTCGAGAAAATTAACCTCATTCGCAGCCATGTTTTCGTGTGTGTATATATGTACACGTGTATTGCCGCATAGGCCTATGCCGTCAGTGCCCTGACGCATGAGTCTCACAGTTTGGGTTCTTTCTATTGAGAAATTTGGCAATATTTTGGCTCCGAAGTCGAGCTGGTGAGGGTCTCTTCATTCTCGAACAACGTTGAGGTTCGCATCTCAAATATAAGTCGAGAAAATTATCCTCATTCGCAGCCACCTTTTCTTATGTGTATGTTTGTACACGTGTATTGCCGCATTGGCCTATGCCGCCAGTGCCCTGACGCATGAGTCTCACAGTTTGGGTTCTTTCTATTGAGAAATTTGGCAATATTTTGGCTCCGATGTTGAGCTTGTGAGTGTCTCTTCATTCTCGAACAACGTTGAGGTTCGCAGCTCAGATATAAGTCTAGAAAATTATCCTCATTCGCAGCCATGTTTTCTTATGTGTATCTATGTACACGTGTATTGCCGCATTGGCCTAGGTCGCCAGTGCCCTGACGCATGAGTCTCACAGTTTGGGTTCTTTCCATTGAGAAATTTGGCAATATTTTGGCTTAGATGTCGAGCTGGTGAGTGTCTCTTCATTCTCGAACAACGTTGAGGTTCGCAGCTCAAATATAAGTCGAGAAAATTATCCTCATTCGCAGCCACCTTTTCTGATGTGTATGTTTGTACACGTGTATTGCCGCATTGGCCTATGCCGCCAGTGCCCTGACGCATGAGTCTCGCAGTTTGGGTTCTTTTCATTGAGAAATTTGGCAATATTTTGGCTCAGAGGTCGAGCTGGTGAGTATCTCTTCATTCTCGAACAACGTTGAGGTTCGCAGCTCAAATATAAGTCGAGAAAATTATCCTCATTCGCAGCCATGTTTTCTTATGTGTATCTATGTACACGTGTATTGCCGCATTGGCCTATGTCGCCAGTGCCCTGACGCATGAGTCTCACAGTTTAGGTTCTTTACATTGAGAAATTTGGCAATATTTTGGCTCAGATGTCGAGCTGGTGAGTGTCTCTTCATTCTCGAACAACGTTGAGGTTCGCAGCTCAAATATAAGTCGAGAAAATTATCCTCATTCGCAGCAATATTTTCTTATGTGTATCTATGCACACGTGTATTGCCGCACTGGCCTATGTCGCCAGTGCCCTGACGCATGAGTCTCACGGTTTGGGTTCTTTCCATTGAGAAATTTGGCAATATTTTGGCTCAGATGTCGAGCTGGTGAGTGTTTCTTCATTCTCGAACAACGTTGAGGTTCGCAGCTCAAATATAAGTCGATAAAATTATCCTCATTCGCAGCCATGTTTTCTTATGTGTATCTATGTACACGTGTATTGCCGCATTGGCCTATGTCGCCAGTGCCCTGACGCATAAGTCTCACAGTTTGGGTTCTTTCCATTGAGAAATTTGGCAATATTTTGGCTCAGATGTCGAGCTGGTGAGTGTCTCTTCATTCTCGAACACCGTTGAGGTTCCCAGCTAAGAAAAAAAATCGAGAAAATAATCCTCATTCGCAGCCACCTTTTCTGATGTGTATGTTTGTACACGTGTATTGCCGCATTGGCCTATGCCGCCAGTGCCCTGACGCATGACTCTCACAGTTTGGGTTCTTTCTATTGAGAAATTTGGCAATATTTTGGCTCCGATGTCGAGCTGGTGAGTGTTTCTTCATTTTCGAACAACGTTGAGGTTCGCAGCTCAAATATAAGTCGATAAAATTATCCTCATTCGCAGCCATGTTTTCTTATGTGTATCTATGTACACGTGTATTGCCGCATTGGCCTATGTCGCCAGTGCCCTGACGCATAAGTCTCACAGTTTGGGTTCTTTCCATTGAGAAATTTGGCAATATTTTGGCTCAGATGTCGAGCTGGTGAGTGTCTCTTCATTCTCGAACAACGTTGAGGTTCGCAGCTCAAATATAAGTCGAGAAAATTATCCTCATTCGCAGCCACCTTTTCTGATGTGTATGTTTGTACACTTGTATTGCCGCATAGGCCTATGCCGTCAGTGCACTGACGCATGGGTCTCACGGTTTGGGTTTTTTCCAGTGAGAAATTTGGCAATATTTTGGCTCCGATGTTGAGCTGGTGAGTGTCTCTTCATTCTCGAACAACGTTGAGGTTCCCAGCTCAAATATAAGTCGAGAAAATTATCCTCATTCGCAGCCATGTTTTCTTATGTGTATCTATGTACACGTGTATTGCCGCATTGGCCTAGGTCGCCAGTGCCCTGACGCATGAGTCTCACAGTTTGGGTTCTTTCCATTGAAAAATTTGGCAATATTTTGGCTCAGATGTCGAGCTGGTGAGTATCTCTTCATTCTCGAACAACGTTGAGGTTCCCAGCTCAAATATAAGTCGAGAAGATTATCCTCATTCGCAGCCATGTTTTCTTATGTGTATCTATGTACACGTGTATTGCCGCATTGGCCTAGGTCGCCAGTGCCCTGACGCATGAGTCTCACAGTTTGGGTTCTTTCCATTGAAAAATTTGGCAATATTTTGGCTCAAATGTGGAGCTGGTGAGTATCTCTTCATTCTCGAACACCGTTGAGGTTCCCAGCTAAGATAAAAGTCGAGAAAATAATCCTCATTCGCAGCCACCTTTTCTGATGTGTATGTTTGTACACGTGTATTGCCGCATTGGCCTATGCCGTCAGTGCACTGACGCATGGGTCTCACGGTTTGGGTTTTTTCCAGTGAGAAATTTGGCAATATTTTGGCTCCGATGTTGAGCTGGTGAGTGTCTCTTCATTCTCGAACAACGTTGAGGTTCGCAGCTAAGATATAAGTCGAGAAAATTATCCTCATTTGCAGCCATGTTTTCTTATGTGTATCTATGTACACGTGTATTGCCGCATTGGCCTAGGTCGCCAGTGCCCTGACGCATGAGTCTCACGGTTTGGTTTTTTTCCAGTGAGAAATGTGGCAATATTTTGGCTCAGATGTCGACCTGGTGAGTGTCTCTTCATTCTCGAACAACGTTTAGGTTCGCAGCTCAAATATAAGTCGAGAAATTTATCCTCATTCGCAGCCACCTTTTCTGATGTGTATGTTTGTACACTTGTATTGCCGCATAGGCCTATGCCGTCAGTGCCCTGACGCATGGGTCTCACGGTTTGGGTTTTTTCCAGTGAGAAATTTGGCAATATTTTGGCTCCGATGTTGAGCTTGTGAGTGTCTCTTCATTCTCGAACAACGTTGAGGTTCGCAGCTAAGATATAAGTCGAGAAAATTATCCTCATTCGCAGCCTTGTTTTCTTATGTGTATCTATGTACACGTGTATTGCCGCATTGGCCTAGGTCGCCAGTGCCCTGACGCATGAGTCTCACAGTTTGGGTTCTTTCCATTGAGAAATTTGGCAATATTTTGGCTCAGATGTCGAGCTGGTGAGTATCTCTTCATTCTCGAACAACGTTGAGGTTCCCAGCTAAGATAAAAGTCGAGAAAATAATCCTCATTCGCAGCCACCTTTTCTGATGTGTATGTTTGTACACGTGTATTGCCGCATTGGCCTATGCCGCCAGTGCCCTGACGCATGAGTCTCACAGTTTGGGTTCTTTCTATTGAGAAATTTGGCAATATTTTGGCTCCGATGTTGAGCTGGTGAGTGTCTCTTCATTCTCGAACAATGTTGAGGTTCGCAGCTCAAATATAAGTCGAGAAAATTATCCTCATTCGCAACCACCTTTTCTGATGTGTATGTTTGTACACTTGTATTGCCGCATAGGCCTATGCCGTCAGTGCCCTGACGCATGGGTCTCACGGTTTGGGTTTTTTCCAGTGAGAAATTTGGCAATATTTTGGCTCCGATGTTGAGCTTGTGAGTGTCTCTTCATTCTCGAACAACGTTGAGGTTCGCAGCTCAGATATAAGTCGAGAAAATTATCCTCATTCGTAGCCATGTTTTCTTATGTGTATCTATGTACACGTGTATTGCCGCATTGGCCTAGGTCGCCAGTGCCCTCACGCATGAGTCTTACAGTTTGGGTTCTTTCCATTGAGAAATTTGGCAATATTTTGGCTCAGATGTCGAGCTGGTGAGTGTCTCTTCATTCTCGAACAACGTTGAGGTTCGCAGCTCAAATATAAGTCGAGAAAATTATCCTCATTCGCAGCCATGTTTTCTTATGTGTATCTATGTACACGTGTATTGCCGCATTGGCCTATGTCGCCAGTGCCCTGACGCATGAGTCTCACAGTTTGGGTTCATTCCATTGAGAAATTTGGCAATATCTTTGCTCAGATGTCGAGCTGGTGAGCGTCTCTTCATTCTCGAACAACGTTGAGGTTCGCAGCTAAGATATAAGTCTAGAAAATTATCCTCATTCGCAGCCACCTTTTCTTATGTGTATGTTTGTACACGTGTATTGCCGCATTGGCCTATGCCGCCAGTGCCCTGACGCATGAGTCTCACAGTTTGGGTTCTTTCTATTGAGAAATTTGGCAATATTTTGGCTCCGATGTCGAGCTGGTGAGTGTCTCTTCATTCTCGAACAACGTTGAGGTTCGCAGCTTAAATATAAGTCGAGAACATTATCCTCATTCGCAGCCATGTTTTCTTATGTTTATCTATGTACACGTGTATTGCCGCATTGGCCTAGGTCGCCAGTGCCCTGACGCATGAGTCTCACAGTTTGGGTTCTTTCCATTGAGAAATTTGGCAATATTTTGGCTCAGATGTTGAGCTGGTGAGTATCTCTTCATTCTCGAACAACGTTGAGGTTCCCCGCTAAGATAAAAGTCGAGAAAATAATCCTCATTCGCAGCCACCTTTTCTGATGTGTATGTTTGTACACGTGTATTGCCGCATTGGCCTATGCCGCCAGTGCCCTGACGCATGAGTCTCACAGTTTGGGTTCTTTCTATTGAGAAATTTGGCAATATTTGGGCTCCGATGTTGAGCTGGTGAGTGTCTCTTCATTCTCGAACAATGTTGAGGTTCGCAGCTCAAATATAAGTCGACAAAATTATCCTCATTCGCAGCCACCTTTTCTGATGTGTATGTTTGTACACTTGTATTGCCGCATAGGCCTATGCCGTCAGTGCCCTGACGCATGGGTCTCACGGTTTGGGTTTTTTCCAGTGAGAAATTTGGCAATATTTTGGCTACGATGTTGAGCTTGTGAGTGTCTCTTCATTCTCGAACAACGTTGAGGTTCGCAGCTCAGATATAAGTCGAGAAAATTATCCTCATTCGCAGCCATGTTTTCTTATGTGTATCTATGTACACGTGTATTGCCGCATAGGCCTATGTCGCCAGTGCCCTGACGCATGAGTCTCACAGTTTGGGTTCATTCCATTGAGAAATTTGGCAATATCTTTGCTCAGATGTCGAGCTGGTGAGCGTCTCTTCATTCTCGAACAACGTTGAGGTTCGCAGCTAAGATATAAGTCTAGAAAATTATCCTCATTCGCAGCCACCTTTTCTTATGTGTATGTTTGTACATGTGTATTGCCGCATTGGCCTATGCCGCCAGTGCCCTGACGCATGAGTCTCACAGTTTGGGTTCTTTCTATTGAGAAATTTGGCAATGTTTTGGCTCCGATGTCGAGCTGGTGAGTGTCTCTTCATTCTCGAACAACGTTGAGGTTCGCAGCTTAAATATAAGTCGAGAACATTATCCTCATTCGCAGCCATGTTTTCTTATGTGTATCTATGTACACGTGTATTGCCGCATTGGCCTAGGTCGCCAGTGCCCTGACGCATGAGTCTCACAGTTTGGGTTCTTTCCATTGAGAAATTTGGCAATATTTTGGCTCAGATGTTGAGCTGGTGAGTATCTCTTCATTCTCGAACAACGTTGAGGTTCCCAGCTAAGATAAAAGTCGAGAAAATAATCCTCATTCGCAGCCACCTTTTCTGATGTGTATGTTTGTACACGTGTATTGCCGCATTGGCCTATGCCGCCAGTGCCCTGACGCATGAGTCTCACAGTTTGGGTTCTTTCTATTGAGAAATTTGGCAATATTTTGGCTCCGATGTCGAGCTGGTGAGTGTCTCTTCATTCTCGATCAACGTTGAGGTTCGCAGCTCAAATATAAGTCGAGAAAATTATCCTCATTCGCAGCCACCTTTTCTGATGTGTATGTTTGTACACTTGTATTGCCGCATAGGCCTATGCCGTCAGTGCCCTGACGCATGGGTCTCACGGTTTGGGTTTTTTCCAGTGAGAAATTTTGCAATATTTTGGCTCCGATGTTGAGCTTGTGAGTGTCTCTTCATTCTCGAACAACGTTGAGGTTCGCAGCTCAGATATAAGTCGAGAAAATTATCCTCATTCGCAGCCATGTTTTCTTATGTGTATCTATGTACACGTGTATTGCCGCATAGGCCTATGTCGCCAGTGCCCTGACGCATGAGTCTCACAGTTTGGGTTCTTTCCATTGAGAAATTTGGCAATATTTTGGATCAGATATCGAGCTGGTGAGTGTCTCTTCATTCTCGAACAACGTTTAGGTTCGCAGCTCAAATATAAGTCGAGAAAATTATCCTCATTCGCAGCCACCTTTTCTGATGTCTATGTTTGTACACTTGTATTGCCGCATAGGCCTATGCCGTCAGTGCCCTGACGCATGGGTCTCACGGTTTGGGTTTTTTCCAGTGAGAAATTTGGCAATATTTTGGCTCCGATGTTGAGCTTGTGAGTGTCTCTTCATTCTCGAACAACGTTGAGGTTCGCAGCTAAGATATAAGTCGAGAAAATTATCCTCATTCGCAGCCATGTTTTCTTATGTGTATCTATGTACACGTGTATTGCCGCATTGGCCTAGGTCGCCAGTGCCCTGACGCATGAGTGTCACAGTTTGGGTTCTTTCCATTGAGAAATTTGGCAATATTTTGGCTCAGATGTCGAGCTGGTGAGTATCTCTTCATTCTCGAACAACGTTGAGGTTCCCAGCTAAGATAAAAGTCGAGACAATAATCCTCATTCGCAGCCACCTTTTCTGATGTGTATGTTTGTACACGTGTATTGCCGCATTGGCCTATGCCGCCAGTGTCCTGACGCATGAGTCTCACAGTTTGGGTTCTTTCTATTGAGAAATTTGGCAATATTTTGGCTCCGATGTTGAGCTGGTGAGTGTCTCTTCATTCTCGAACAATGTTGAGGTTCGCAGCTCAAATATAAGTCGAGAAAATTATCCTCATTCGCAGCCACCTTTTCTGATGTGTATGTTTGTACACTTGTATTGCCGCATAGGCCTATGCCGTCAGTGCCCTGACGCATGGGTCTCACGGTTTGGGTTTTTTCCAGTGAGAAATTTGGCAATATTTTGGCTCCGATGTTGAGCTTGTGAGTGTCTCTTCATTCTCAAACAATGTTGAGGTTCGCAGCTCAGATATAAGTCGAGAAAATTATCCTCATTCGCAGCCATGTTTTCTTATGTGTATCTATGTACACGTGTATTGCCGCATTGGCCTAGGTCGCCAGTGCCCTGACGCATGAGTATCACAGTTTGGGTTCTTTCCATTGAGAAATTTTGCAATATTTTGGCTCAGATGTTGAGCTGGTGAGTATCTCTTCATTCTCGAACAACGTTGAGGTTCCCAGCTAAGATAAAAGTCGAGAAAATAATCCTCATTCGCAGCCACCTTTTCTGATGTGTATGTTTGTACACGTGTATTGCCGCATTGGCCTATGCCGCCAGTGCCCTGACGCATGAGTCTCACAGTTTGGGTTCTTTCTATTGAGAAATTTGGCAATATTTTGGCTCCGATGTTGAGCTGGTGAGTGTCTCTTCATTCTCGAACAATGTTGAGGTTCGCAGCTCAAATATAAGTCCAGAAAATTATCCTCATTCGCAGCCACCTTTTCTGATGTGTATGTTTGTACACTTGTATTGCCGCATAGGCCTATGCCGTCAGTGCCCTGACGCATGGGTCTCACGGTTTGGGTTTTTTCCAGTGAGAAATTTGGCAATATTTTGGATCCGATGTTGAGCTGGTGAGTGTCTCTTCATTCTCGAACAACGTTGAGGTTCGCAGCTCAAATATAAGTCGAGAAAATTATCCTCATTCGCAGCCATGTTTTCTTATGTGTATCTATGTACACGTGTATTGCCGCATTGGCCTATGTCGCCAGTGCCCTGACGCATGAGTCTCACAGTTTGGGTTCTTTCCATTGAGAAATTTGGCAATATTTTGGCTCAGATGTTGAGCTGGTGAGTATCTCTTCATTCTCGAACAACGTTGAGGTTCCCAGCTAAGATAAAAGTCGAGAAAATAATCCTCATTCGCAGCCACCTTTTCTGATGTGTATGTTTGTACACGTGTATTGCCGCATTGGCCTATGCCGCCAGTGCCCTGACGCATGAATCTCACAGTTTGGGTTCTTTCTATTGAGAAATTTGGCAATATTTTGGCTCCGATGTTGAGCTGGTGAGTGTCTCTTCATTCTCGAACAATGTTGAGGTTCGCAGCTCAAATATAAGTCGAGAAAATTATCCTCATTCGCAGCCACCTTTTCTGATGTGTATGTTTGTACACTTGTATTGCCGCAAAGGCCTATGCCGTCAGTGCCCTGACGCATGGGTCTCACGGTTTGGGTTTTTTCCAGTGAGACATTTGGCAATATTTTGGCTCCGATGTTGAGCTTGTGAGTGTCTCTTCATTCTCGAACAACGTTGAGGTTCGCAGCTCAGATATAAGTCGAGAAAATTATCCTCATTCGTAGCCATGTTTTCTTATGTGTATCTATGTACACGTGTATTGCCGCATTGGCCTAGGTCGCCAGTGCCCTGACGCATGAGTCTCACAGTTTGGGTTCTTTCCATTGAGAAATTTGGCAATATTTTGGCTCAGATGTCGAGCTGGTGAGTGTCTCTTCATTCTCGAAAAACGTTGAGGTTCGCAGCTCAAATATCAGTCGAGAAAATAATCCTCATTCGCAGCCACCTTTTCTGATGTGTATGTTTGTACACGTGTATTGCCGCATTGGCCTATGCCGCCAGTGCCCTGACGCATGAGTCTCACAGTTTGGGTTCTTTCTATTGAGAAATTTGGCAATATTTTGGCTCCGATGTTGAGCTGGTGAGTGTCTCTTCATTCTCGAACAATGTTGAGGTTCGCAGCTCAAATATAAGTCGAGAAAATTATCCTCATTCGCAGCCACCTTTTCTGATGTGTATGTTTGTACACTTGTATTGCCGCAAAGGCCTATGCCGTCAGTGCCCTGACGCATGGGTCTCACGGTTTGGGTTTTTTCCAGTGAGACATTTGGCAATATTTTGGCTCCGATGTTGAGCTTGTGAGTGTCTCTTCATTCTCGAACAACGTTGAGGTTCGCAGCTCAGATATAAGTCGAGAAAATTATCCTCATTCGTAGCCATGTTTTCTTATGTGTATCTATGTACACGTGTATTGCCGCATTGGCCTAGGTCGCCAGTGCCCTGACGCATGAGTCTCACAGTTTGGGTTCTTTCCATTGAGAAATTTGGCAATATTTTGGCTCAGATGTCGAGCTGGTGAGTGTCTCTTCATTCTCGAAAAACGTTGAGGTTCGCAGCTCAAATATCAGTCGAGAAATTTATCCTCATTCGCAGCCATGTTTTCTTATGTGTATCTATGTACACGTGTATTGCCGCATTGGCCTATGTCGCCAGTGCCCTGACGCATGAGTCTCACAGTTTGGGTTCATTCCATTGAGAAATTTGGCAATATTTTTGCTCAGATGTCGAGCTGGTGAGCGTCTCTTCATTCTCGAACAACGTTGAGGTTCGCAGCTAAGATATAAGTCGAGAAAATTATCCTCATTCGCAGCCACCTTTTCTGATGTGTATGTTTGTACACTTGTATTGCCGCATAGGCCTATGCCGTCAGTGCCCTGACGCATGGGTCTCACGGTTTGGGTTCATTCCATTGAGAAATTTGGCAATATGTTGGCTCAGATGTCGAGCTGGTGAGTGTCTCTTCATTCTCGAACAACGTTGAGGTTCGCAGCTCAAATATAAGTCGAGAAAATTATCCTCATTCGCAGCCATGTTTTCTTATGTGTATCTATGTACACGTGTATTGCCGCATTGGCCTATGTCGCCAGTGCCCTGACGCATGAGTCTCACAGTTTGGGTTCTTTCCATTGAGAAATTTGGCAATATTTTGGCTCAGATGTCGAGCTGGTGAGTGTCTCTTCATTCTCGAACAACGTTTAGGTTCGCAGCTAAGATATAAGTCGAGAAAATTATCCTCATTCGCAGCCATGTTTTCTTATGTGTATCTATGTACACGTGTATTGCCGCATTGGCCTAGGTCGCCAGTGCCCTGACGCATGAGTCTCACAGTTTGGGTTCTTTCCATTGAGAAATTTGGCAATATTTTGGCTCAGATGTCGAGCTGGTGAGTATCTCTTCATTCTCGAACAACGTTGAGGTTCCCAGCTAAGATAAAAGTCGAGAAAATAATCCTCATTCGCAGCCACCTTTTCTGATGTGTATGTTTGTACACGTGTATTGCCGCATTGGCCTATGCCGCCAGTGCCCTGACGCATGAGTCTCACAGTTTGGGTTCTTTCTATTGAGAAATTTGGCAATATTTTGGCTCCGATGTTGAGCTGGTGAGTGTCTCTTCATTCTCGAACAATGTTGAGGTTCGCAGCTCAAATATAAGTCGAGAAAATTATCCTCATTCGCAGCCACCTTTTCTGATGTGTATGTTTGTACACTTGTATTGCCGCAAAGGCCTATGCCGTCAGTGCCCTGACGCATGGGTCTCACGGTTTGGGTTTTTTCCAGTGAGACATTTGGCAATATTTTGGCTCCGATGTTGAGCTTGTGAGTGTCTCTTCATTCTCGAACAACGTTGAGGTTCGCAGCTCAGATATAAGTCGAGAAAATTATCCTCATTCGTAGCCATGTTTTCTTATGTGTATCTATGTACACGTGTATTGCCGCATTGGCCTAGGTCGCCAGTGCCCTGACGCATGAGTCTCACAGTTTGGGTTCTTTCCATTGAGAAATTTGGCAATATTTTGGCTCAGATGTCGAGCTGGTGAGTGTCTCTTCATTCTCGAAAAACGTTGAGGTTCGCAGCTCAAATATCAGTCGAGAAAATTATCCTCATTCGCAGCCATGTTTTCTTATGTGTATCTATGTACACGTGTATTGCCGCATTGGCCTATGTCGCCAGTGCCCTGACGCATGAGTCTCACAGTTTGGGTTCATTCCATTGAGAAATTTGGCAATATTTTTGCTCAGATGTCGAGCTGGTGAGCGTCTCTTCATTCTCGAACAACGTTGAGGTTCGCAGCTAAGATATAAGTCGAGAAAATTATCCTCATTCGCAGCCACCTTTTCTGATGTGTATGTTTGTACACTTGTATTGCCGCATAGGCCTATGCCGTCAGTGCCCTGACGCATGGGTCTCACGGTTTGGGTTCTTTCCATTGAGAAATTTGGCAATATGTTGGCTCAGATGTCGAGCTGGTGAGTGTCTCTTCATTCTCGAACAACGTTGAGGTTCGCAGCTCAAATATAAGTCGAGAAAATTATCCTCATTCGCAGCCATGTTTTCTTATGTGTATCTATGTACACGTGTATTGCCGCATTGGCCTATGTTGCCAGTGCCCTGACGCATGAGTCTCACAGTTTGGGTTCTTTCCATTGAGAAATTTGGCAATATTTTGGCTCAGATGTCGAGCTGGTGAGTGTCTCTTCATTCTCGAACAACGTTTAGGTTCGCAGCTCAAATATAAGTCGAGAAAATTATCCTCATTCGCAGCCACCTTTTCTGATGTGTATGTTTGTACACTTGTATTGCGGCATAGGCCTATGCCGTCAGTGCCCTGACGCATGGGTCTCACGGTTTGGGTTTTTTCCAGTGAGAAATTTAGAAATATTTTGGCTCCGATGTTGAGCTGGTGAGTGTCTCTTCATTCTCGAACAACGTTGAGGTTCGCAGCTCAGATATAAGTCTAGAAAATTATCCTCATTCGCAGCCACCTTTTCTTATGTGTATGTTTGTACACGTGTATTGCCGCATTGGCCTATGCCGCCAGTGCCCTGACGCATGAGTCTCACAGTTTGGGTTCTTTCCATTGAGAAATTTGGCAATATTTTGGCTCAGATGTTGAGCTGGTGAGTATCTCTTCATTCTCGAACAACGTTGAGGTTCCCAGCTAAGATAAAAGTCGAGAAAATAATCCTCATTCGCAGCCACCTTTTCTGATGTGTATGTTTGTACACGTGTATTGCCGCATTGGCCTATGCCGCCAGTGCCCTGACGCATGAATCTCACAGTTTGGGTTCTTTCTATTGAGAAATTTGGCAATATTTTGGCTCCGATGTTGAGCTGGTGAGTGTCTCTTCATTCTCGAACAATGTTGAGGTTCGCAGCTCAAATATAAGTCGAGAAAATTATCCTCATTCGCAGCCACCTTTTCTGATGTGTATGTTTGTACACTTGTATTGCCGCAAAGGCCTATGCCGTCAGTGCCCTGACGCATGGGTCTCACGGTTTGGGTTTTTTCCAGTGAGACATTTGGCAATATTTTGGCTCCGATGTTGAGCTTGTGAGTGTCTCTTCATTCTCGAACAACGTTGAGGTTCGCAGCTCAGATATAAGTCGAGAAAATTATCCTCATTCGTAGCCATGTTTTCTTATGTGTATCTATGTACACGTGTATTGCCGCATTGGCCTAGGTCGCCAGTGCCCTGACGCATGAGTCTCACAGTTTGGGTTCTTTCCATTGAGAAATTTGGCAATATTTTGGCTCAGATGTCGAGCTGGTGAGTGTCTCTTCATTCTCGAAAAACGTTGAGGTTCGCAGCTCAAATATCAGTCGAGAAAATAATCCTCATTCGCAGCCACCTTTTCTGATGTGTATGTTTGTACACGTGTATTGCCGCATTGGCCTATGCCGCCAGTGCCCTGACGCATGAGTCTCACAGTTTGGGTTCTTTCTATTGAGAAATTTGGCAATATTTTGGCTCCGATGTTGAGCTGGTGAGTGTCTCTTCATTCTCGAACAATGTTGAGGTTCGCAGCTCAAATATAAGTCGAGAAAATTATCCTCATTCGCAGCCACCTTTTCTGATGTGTATGTTTGTACACTTGTATTGCCGCAAAGGCCTATGCCGTCAGTGCCCTGACGCATGGGTCTCACGGTTTGGGTTTTTTCCAGTGAGACATTTGGCAATATTTTGGCTCCGATGTTGAGCTTGTGAGTGTCTCTTCATTCTCGAACAACGTTGAGGTTCGCAGCTCAGATATAAGTCGAGAAAATTATCCTCATTCGTAGCCATGTTTTCTTATGTGTATCTATGTACACGTGTATTGCCGCATTGGCCTAGGTCGCCAGTGCCCTGACGCATGAGTCTCACAGTTTGGGTTCTTTCCATTGAGAAATTTGGCAATATTTTGGCTCAGATGTCGAGCTGGTGAGTGTCTCTTCATTCTCGAAAAACGTTGAGGTTCGCAGCTCAAATATCAGTCGAGAAATTTATCCTCATTCGCAGCCATGTTTTCTTATGTGTATCTATGTACACGTGTATTGCCGCATTGGCCTATGTCGCCAGTGCCCTGACGCATGAGTCTCACAGTTTGGGTTCATTCCATTGAGAAATTTGGCAATATTTTTGCTCAGATGTCGAGCTGGTGAGCGTCTCTTCATTCTCGAACAACGTTGAGGTTCGCAGCTAAGATATAAGTCGAGAAAATTATCCTCATTCGCAGCCACCTTTTCTGATGTGTATGTTTGTACACTTGTATTGCCGCATAGGCCTATGCCGTCAGTGCCCTGACGCATGGGTCTCACGGTTTGGGTTCATTCCATTGAGAAATTTGGCAATATGTTGGCTCAGATGTCGAGCTGGTGA
Organism: Crossaster papposus; assembly: GCA_037893245.1. Taxonomy (NCBI): domain Eukaryota; kingdom Metazoa; phylum Echinodermata; class Asteroidea; order Velatida; family Solasteridae; genus Crossaster; species Crossaster papposus. The sequence continues at coordinate 40,401 of JBAIAA010001007.1, forward strand.
GTGTCTCTTCATTCTCGAACAACGTTGAGGTTCGCAGCTCAAATATAAGTCGAGAAAATTATCCTCATTCGCAGCCATGTTTTCTTATGTGTATCTATGTACACGTGTATTGCCGCATTGGCCTATGTCGCCAGTGCCCTGACGCATGAGTCTCACAGTTTGGGTTCTTTCCATTGAGAAATTTGGCAATATTTTGGCTCAGATGTCGAGCTGGTGAGTGTCTCTTCATTCTCGAACAACGTTTAGGTTCGCAGCTAAGATATAAGTCGAGAAAATTATCCTCATTCGCAGCCATGTTTTCTTATGTGTATCTATGTACACGTGTATTGCCGCATTGGCCTAGGTCGCCAGTGCCCTGACGCATGAGTCTCACAGTTTGGGTTCTTTCCATTGAGAAATTTGGCAATATTTTGGCTCAGATGTCGAGCTGGTGAGTATCTCTTCATTCTCGAACAACGTTGAGGTTCCCAGCTAAGATAAAAGTCGAGAAAATAATCCTCATTCGCAGCCACCTTTTCTGATGTGTATGTTTGTACACGTGTATTGCCGCATTGGCCTATGCCGCCAGTGCCCTGACGCATGAGTCTCACAGTTTGGGTTCTTTCTATTGAGAAATTTGGCAATATTTTGGCTCCGATGTTGAGCTGGTGAGTGTCTCTTCATTCTCGAACAATGTTGAGGTTCGCAGCTCAAATATAAGTCGAGAAAATTATCCTCATTCGCAGCCACCTTTTCTGATGTGTATGTTTGTACACTTGTATTGCCGCAAAGGCCTATGCCGTCAGTGCCCTGACGCATGGGTCTCACGGTTTGGGTTTTTTCCAGTGAGACATTTGGCAATATTTTGGCTCCGATGTTGAGCTTGTGAGTGTCTCTTCATTCTCGAACAACGTTGAGGTTCGCAGCTCAGATATAAGTCGAGAAAATTATCCTCATTCGTAGCCATGTTTTCTTATGTGTATCTATGTACACGTGTATTGCCGCATTGGCCTAGGTCGCCAGTGCCCTGACGCATGAGTCTCACAGTTTGGGTTCTTTCCATTGAGAAATTTGGCAATATTTTGGCTCAGATGTCGAGCTGGTGAGTGTCTCTTCATTCTCGAAAAACGTTGAGGTTCGCAGCTCAAATATCAGTCGAGAAAATTATCCTCATTCGCAGCCATGTTTTCTTATGTGTATCTATGTACACGTGTATTGCCGCATTGGCCTATGTCGCCAGTGCCCTGACGCATGAGTCTCACAGTTTGGGTTCATTCCATTGAGAAATTTGGCAATATTTTTGCTCAGATGTCGAGCTGGTGAGCGTCTCTTCATTCTCGAACAACGTTGAGGTTCGCAGCTAAGATATAAGTCGAGAAAATTATCCTCATTCGCAGCCACCTTTTCTGATGTGTATGTTTGTACACTTGTATTGCCGCATAGGCCTATGCCGTCAGTGCCCTGACGCATGGGTCTCACGGTTTGGGTTCTTTCCATTGAGAAATTTGGCAATATGTTGGCTCAGATGTCGAGCTGGTGAGTGTCTCTTCATTCTCGAACAACGTTGAGGTTCGCAGCTCAAATATAAGTCGAGAAAATTATCCTCATTCGCAGCCATGTTTTCTTATGTGTATCTATGTACACGTGTATTGCCGCATTGGCCTATGTCGCCAGTGCCCTGACGCATGAGTCTCACAGTTTGGGTTCTTTCCATTGAGAAATTTGGCAATATTTTGGCTCAGATGTCGAGCTGGTGAGTGTCTCTTCATTCTCGAACAACGTTTAGGTTCGCAGCTCAAATATAAGTCGAGAAAATTATCCTCATTCGCAGCCACCTTTTCTGATGTGTATGTTTGTACACTTGTATTGCGGCATAGGCCTATGCCGTCAGTGCCCTGACGCATGGGTCTCACGGTTTGGGTTTTTTCCAGTGAGAAATTTAGAAATATTTTGGCTCCGATGTTGAGCTGGTGAGTGTCTCTTCATTCTCGAACAACGTTGAGGTTCGCAGCTCAGATATAAGTCTAGAAAATTATCCTCATTCGCAGCCACCTTTTCTTATGTGTATGTTTGTACACGTGTATTGCCGCATTGGCCTATGCCGCCAGTGCCCTGACGCATGAGTCTCACAGTTTGGGTTCTTTCTATTGAGAAATTTGGCAATATTTTGGCTCCGATGTCGAGCTGGTGAGTGTCTCTTCATTCTCGAACAACGTTGAGGTTCGCAGCTCAAATATAAGTCGAGAACATCATCCTCATTCGCAGCCATGTTTTCTTATGTGTATCTATGTACACGTGTATTGCCGCATAGGCCTATGTCGCCAGTGCCCTGACGCATGAGTCTCACAGTTTGGGTTCTTTCCATTGAGAAATTTGGCAATATTTTGGCTCAGATGTTGAGCTGGTGAGTGTCTCTTCATTCTCGAACAATGTTGAGGTTCGCAGCCCAAATATAAGTCGAGAAAATTATCCTCATTCGCAGCCACCTTTTCTGATGTGTATGTTTGTACACTTGTATTGCCGCATAGGCCTATGCCGTCAGTGCCCTGACGCATGAGTCTCACAGTTTGGGTTCTTTCCATTGAGAAATTTGGCAATATTTTGGCTCAGATGTCGAGCTGGTGAGTGTCTCTTCATTCTCGAACAACGTTTAGGTTCGCAGCTCAAATATAAGTCGAGAAAATTATCCTCATTCGCAGCCACCTTTTCTGATGTGTATGTTTGTACACTTGTATTGCCGCATAGGCCTATGCCGTCAGTGCCCTGACGCATGGGTCTCACGGTTTGGGTTTTTTCCAGTGAGAAATTTGGCAATATTTTGGCTCCGATGTTGAGCTTGTGAGTGTTTCTTTATTCTCGAACAACGTTGAGGTTCGCAGCTAAGATATAAGTCGAGAAAATTATCCTCATTCGCAGCCATGTTTTCTTATGTGTATCTATGTACACGTGTATTGCCGCATTGGCCTAGGTCGCCAGTGCCCTGACGCATGAGTCTCACAGTTTGGGTTCTTTCTATTGAGAAATTTGGCAATATTTTGGCTCCGATGTCGAGCTGGTGAGTGTCTCTTCATTCTCGAACAACGTTGAGGTTCGCAGCTCAAATATAAGTCGAGAACATCATCCTCATTCGCAGCCATGTTTTCTTATGTGTATCTATGTACACGTGTATTGCCGCATAGGCCTATGTCGCCAGTGCCCTGACGCATGAGTCTCACAGTTTGGGTTCTTTCCATTGAGAAATTTGGCAATATTTTGGCTCAGATGTTGAGCTGGTGAGTGTCTCTTCATTCTCGAACAATGTTGAGGTTCGCAGCCCAAATATAAGTCGAGAAAATTATCCTCATTCGCAGCCACCTTTTCTGATGTGTATGTTTGTACACTTGTATTGCCGCATAGGCCTATGCCGTCAGTGCCCTGACGCATTGGTCTCACGGTTTGGGTTCTTTCCATTGAGAAATTTGGCAATATTTTGGCTCAGATGTCGAGCTGGTGAGTGTCTATTCATTCTCGAACAACGTTGAGGTTCGCAGCTCAAATATAAGTCGAGAAAATTATCCTCATTCGCAGCCATGTGTTCTTATGTGTATCTATGTACACGTGTATTGCCGCATTGGCCTATGTCGCCAGTGCCCTGACGCATGAGTCTCACAGTTTGGGTTCTTTCCATTGAGAAATTTGGCAATATTTTGGCTCAGATGTCGAGCTGGTGAGTGTCTCTTCATTCTCGAACAACGTTTAGGTTCGCAGCTCAAATATAAGTCGAGAAAATTATCCTCATTCGCAGCCACCTTTTCTGATGTGTATGTTTGTACACTTGTATTGCCGCATAGGCCTATGCCGTCAGTGCCCTGACGCATGGGTCTCACGGTTTGGGTTTTTTCCAGTGAGAAATTTGGCAATATTTTGGCTCCGATGTTGAGCTTGTGAGTGTTTCTTTATTCTCGAACAACGTTGAGGTTCGCAGCTAAGATATAAGTCGAGAAAATTATCCTCATTCGCAGCCATGTTTTCTTATGTGTATCTATGTACACGTGTATTGCCGCATTGGCCTAGGTCGCCAGTGCCCTGACGCATGAGTCTCACAGTTTGGGTTCTTTCCATTGAGAAATTTGGCAATATTTTGGCTCAGATGTCGAGCTGGTGAGTATCTCTTCATTCTCGAACAACGTTGAGGTTCCCAGCTAAGATAAAAGTCGAGAAAATAATCCTCATTCGCAGCCACCTTTTCTGATGTGTATGTTTGTACACGTGTATTGCCGCATTGGCCTATGCCGCCAGTGCCCTGACGCATGAGTCTCACAGTTTGGGTTCTTTCTATTGAGAAATTTGGCAATATTTTGGCTCCGATGTCGAGCTGGTGAGGGTCTCTTCATTCTCGAACAACGTTGAGGTTCGCAGCTCAAATATAAGTCGAGAAAATTATCCTCATTCGCAGCCATGTTTTCTTATGTGTATCTATGTACACGTGTATTGCCGCATTGGCCTATGTTTCCAGTGCCCTGACGCATGAGTCTCACAGTTTTGGTTCGTTCTATTGAGAAATTTGGCAATATTTTGGCTCCGATGTCGAGCTGGTGAGTGTCTCTTCATTCTCGAACAACGTTGAGGTTCGCAGCTCAAATATAAGTCGAGAACATTATCCTCATTCGCAGCCATGTTTTCTTCTGTGTATCTATGTACACGTGTATTGCCTCATTGGCCTAGGTCGCCAGTGCCCTGACGCATGAGTCTCACAGTTTGGGTTCTTTCCATTAAGAAATTTGGCAATATTTTGGCTCAGATTTCGAGCTGGTGAGTGTCTCTTCATTCTTGAACAACGTTGAGGTTCGCAGCTAAGATATAAGTCGAGAAAATTATGCTCAATCGCAGCCACCTTTTCTGATGTGTATGTTTGTACACTTGTATTGCCGCATAGGCCTATGCCGTCAGTGCACTGACGCATGGGTATCACGGTTTGGGTTTTTTCCAGTGAGAAATTTGGCAATATTTTGGCTCCGATGTTGAGCTGGTGAGTGTCTCTTCATTCTCGAACAACGTTGAGGTTCGCAGCTCAGATATAAGTCTAGAAAATTATCCTCATTCGCAGCCACCTTTTCTTATGTGTATGTTTGTACACGTGTATTGCCGCATTGGCCTATGCCGCCAGTGCCCTGACGCATGAGTCTCACAGTTTGGGTTCTTTCTATTGAGAAATTTGGCAATATTTTGGCTCCGATGTCGAGCTGGTGAGTGTCTCTTCATTCTCGAACAACGTTGAGGTTCGCAGCTCAAATATAAGTCGAGAACATTATCCTCATTCGCAGCCATGTTTTCTTATGTGTATCTATGTACACGTGTATTGCCGCATTGGCCTATGTCGACAGTGCCCTGACGCATGAGTCTCACAGTTTGGGTTCTTTCCATTGAGAAATTTGGCAATATTTTGGCTCAGATGTCGAGCTGGTGAGTGTCTCTTCATTCTCGAACAACGTTTAGGTTCGCAGCTCAAATATAAGTCGAGAAAATTATCCTCATTCGCAGCCACCTTTTCTGATGTGTATGTTTGTACACTTGTATTGCCGCATAGGCCTATGCCGTCAGTGCCCTGACGCATGGGTCTCACGGTTTGGGTTTTTTCCAGTGAGAAATTTAGAAATATTTTGGCTCCGATGTTGAGCTGGTGAGTGTCTCTTCATTCTCGAACAACGTTGAGGTTCGCAGCTCAGATATAAGTCTAGAAAATTATCCTCATTCGCAGCCACCATTTCTTATGTGTATGTTTGTACACGTGTATTGCCGCATTGGCCTATGCCGCCAGTGCCCTGACGCATGAGTCTCACAGTTTGGGTTCTTTCTATTGAGAAATTTGGCAATATTTTGGCTCCGATGTCGAGCTGGTGAGTGTCTCTTCATTCTCGAACAACGTTGAGGTTCGCAGCTCAAATATAAGTCGAGAAAATTATCCTCATTCGCAGCCATGTTTTCTTATGTGTATCTATGTACACGTGTATTGCCGCATTGGCCTATGTTTCCAGTGCCCTGACGCATGAGTCTCACAGTTTGGGTTCGTTCTATTGAGAAATTTGGCAATATTTTGGCTCCGATGTCGAGCTGGTGAGTGTCTCTTCATTCTCGAACAACGTTGAGGTTTGCAGCTCAAATATAAGTCGAGAACATTATCCTCATTCGCAGCCATGTTTTCTTCTGTGTATCTATGTACACGTGTATTGCCTCATTGGCCTAGGTCGCCAGTGCCCTGACGCATGAGTCTCACAGTTTGGGTTCTTTCCATTAAGAAATTTGGCAATATTTTGGCTCAGATTTCGAGCTGGTGAGTGTCTCTTCATTCTTGAACAACGTTGAGGTTCGCAGCTAAGATATAAGTCGAGAAAATTATGCTCAATCGCAGCCACCTTTTCTGATGTGTATGTTTGTACACTTGTATTGCCGCATAGGCCTATGCCGTCAGTGCACTGACGCATGGGTATCACGGTTTGGGTTTTTTCCAGTGAGAAATTTGGCAATATTTTGGCTCCGATGTTGAGCTGGTGAGTGTCTCTTCATTCTCGAACAACGTTGAGGTTCGCAGCTCAGATATAAGTCTAGAAAATTATCCTCATTCGCAGCCACCTTTTCTTATGTGTATGTTTGTACACGTGTATTGCCGCATTGGCCTATGCCGCCAGTGCCCTGACGCATGAGTCTCACAGTTTGGGTTCTTTCTATTGAGAAATTTGGCAATATTTTGGCTCCGATGTCGAGCTGGTGAGTGTCTCTTCATTCTCGAACAACGTTGAGGTTCGCAGCTCAAATATAAGTCGAGAACATTATCCTCATTCGCAGCCATGTTTTCTTATGTGTATCTATGTACACGTGTATTGCCGCATTGGCCTATGTCGACAGTGCCCTGACGCATGAGTCTCACAGTTTGGGTTCTTTCCATTGAGAAATTTGGCAATATTTTGGCTCAGATGTCGAGCTGGTGAGTGTCTCTTCATTCTCGAACAACGTTTAGGTTCGCAGCTCAAATATAAGTCGAGAAAATTATCCTCATTCGCAGCCACCTTTTCTGATGTGTATGTTTGTACACTTGTATTGCCGCATAGGCCTATGCCGTCAGTGCCCTGACGCATGGGTCTCACGGTTTGGGTTTTTTCCAGTGAGAAATTTAGAAATATTTTGGCTCCGATGTTGAGCTGGTGAGTGTCTCTTCATTCTCGAACAACGTTGAGGTTCGCAGCTCAGATATAAGTCTAGAAAATTATCCTCATTCGCAGCCACCATTTCTTATGTGTATGTTTGTACACGTGTATTGCCGCATTGGCCTATGCCGCCAGTGCCCTGACGCATGAGTCTCACAGTTTGGGTTCTTTCTATTGAGAAATTTGGCAATATTTTGGCTCCGATGTCGAGCTGGTGAGTGTCTCTTCATTCTCGAACAACGTTGAGGTTCGCAGCTCAAATATAAGTCGAGAACATCATCCTCATTCGCAGCCATGTTTTCTTATGTGTATCTATGTACACGTGTATTGCCGCATAGGCCTATGTCGCCAGTGCCCTGACGCATGAGTCTCACAGTTTGGGTTCTTTCCATTGAGAAATTTGGCAATATTTTGGCTCAGATGTTGAGCTGGTGAGTGTCTCTTCATTCTCGAACAATGTTGAGGTTCGCAGCTCAAATATAAGTCGAGAAAATTATCCTCATTCGCAGCCACCTTTTCTGATGTGTATGTTTGTACACTTGTATTGCCGCATAGGCCTATGCCGTCAGTGCCCTGACGCATTGGTCTCACGGTTTGGGTTCTTTCCATTGAGAAATTTGGCAATATTTTGGCTCAGATGTCGAGCTGGTGAGTGTCTATTCATTCTCGAACAACGTTGAGGTTCGCAGCTCAAATATAAGTCGAGAAAATTATCCTCATTCGCAGCCATGTTTTCTTATGTGTATCTATGTACACGTGTATTGCCGCATTGGCCTATGTCGCCAGTGCCCTGACGCATGAGTCTCACAGTTTGGGTTCTTTCCATTGAGAAATTTGGCAATATTTTGGCTCAGATGTCGAGCTGGTGAGTGTCTCTTCATTCTCGAACAACGTTTAGGTTCGCAGCTCAAATATAAGTCGAGAAAATTATCCTCATTCGCAGCCACCTTTTCTGATGTGTATGTTTGTACACTTGTATTGCCGCATAGGCCTATGCCGTCAGTGCCCTGACGCATGGGTCTCACGGTTTGGGTTTTTTCCAGTGAGAAATTTGGCAATAATTTGGCTCCGATGTTGAGCTTGTGAGTGTTTCTTTATTCTCGAACAACGTTGAGGTTCGCAGCTAAGATATAAGTCGAGAAAATTATCCTCATTCGCAGCCATGTTTTCTTATGTGTATCTATGTACACGTGTATTGCCGCATTGGCCTAGGTCGCCAGTGCCCTGACGCATGAGTCTCACAGTTTGGGTTCTTTCCATTGAGAAATTTGGCAATATTTTGGCTCAGATGTCGAGCTGGTGAGTATCTCTTCATTCTCGAACAACGTTGAGGTTCCCAGCTAAGATAAAAGTCGAGAAAATAATCCTCATTCGCAGCCACCTTTTCTGATGTGTATGTTTGTACACGTGTATTGCCGCATTGGCCTATGCCGCCAGTGCCCTGACGCATGAGTCTCACAGTTTGGGTTCTTTCTATTGAGAAATTTGGCAATATTTTGGCTCCGATGTCGAGCTGGTGAGAGTCTCTTCATTCTCGAACAACGTTGAGGTTCGCAGCTCAAATATAAGTCGAGAAAATTATCCTCATTCGCAGCCATGTTTTCTTATGTGTATCTATGTACACGTGTATTGCCGCATTGGCCTATGTTTCCAGTGCCCTGACGCATGAGTCTCACAGTTTGGGTTCTTTCTATTGAGAAATTTGGCAATATTTTGGCTCCGATGTCGAGCTGGTGAGTGTCTCTTCATTCTCGAACAACGTTGAGGTTCGCAGCTCAAATATAAGTCGAGAACATTATCCTCATTCGCAGCCATGTTTTCTTCTGTGTATCTATGTACACGTGTATTGCCGCATTGGCCTAGGTCGCCAGTGCCCTGACGCATGAGTCTCACAGTTTGGGTTCTTTCCATTAAGAAATTTGGCAATATTTTGGCTCAGATTTCGAGCTGGTGAGTGTCTCTTCATTCTTGAACAACGTTGAGGTTCGCAGCTAAGATATAAGTCGAGAAAATTATGCTCAATCGCAGCCACCTTTTCTGATGTGTATGTTTGTACACTTGTATTGCCACATAGGCCTATGCCGTCAGTGCACTGACGCATAGGTATCACGGTTTGGTTTTTTTCCAGTGAGAAATTTGGCAATATTTTGGCTCCGATGTTGAGCTGGTGAGTGTCTCTTCATTCTCGAACAATGTTGAGGTTCGCAGCTCAGATATAAGTCTAGAAAATTATCCTCATTCGCAGCCACCTTTTCTTATGTGTATGTTTGTACACGTGTATTGCCGCATTGGCCTATGCCGCCAGTGCCCTGACGCATGAGTCTCACAGTTTGGGTTCTTTCTATTGAGAAATTTGGCAATATTTTGGCTCCGATGTCGAGCTGGTGAGTGTCTCTTCATTCTCGAACAACGTTGAGGTTCGCAGCTCAAATATAAGTCGAGAACATTATCCTCATTCGCAGCCATGTTTTCTTCTGTGTATCTATGTACACGTGTATTGCCGCATAGGCCTATGTCGCCAGTGCCCTGACGCCTGAGTCTCACAGTTTGGGTTCTTTCCATTGAGAAATTTGGCAATATTTTGGCTCAGATGTTGAGCTGGTGAGTGTCTCTTCATTCTCGAACAATGTTGAGGTTCGCAGCTCAAATATAAGTCGAGAAAATTATCCTCATTCGCAGCCACCTTTTCTGATGTGTATGTTTGTACACTTGTATTGCCGCATAGGCCTATGCCGTCAGTGCCCTGACGCATGGGTCTCACGGTTTGGTTTTTTTCCAGTGAGAAATTTGGCAATATTTTGGCTCCGATGTTGAGCTTGTGAGTGTCTCTTCATTCTCGAACAACGTTGAGGTTCGCAGCTCAGATATAAGTCGAGAAAATTATCCTCATTCGCAGCCATGTTTTCTTATGTGTATCTATGTACACGTGTATTGCCGCATAGGCCTATGTCGCCAGTGCCCTGACGCATGAGTCTCACAGTTTGGGTTCTTTCCATTGAGAAATTTGGCAATATTTTGGCTCAGATATCGAGCTGGTGAGTGTCTCTTCATTCTCGAACAACGTTTAGGTTCGCAGCTCAAATATAAGTCGAGAAAATTATCCTCATTCGCAGCCACCTTTTCTGATGTGTATGTTTGTACACTTGTATTGCCGCATAGGCCTATGCCGTCAGTGCCCTGACGCATGGGTCTCACGGTTTGGGTTTTTTCCAGTGAGAAATTTGGCAATATTTTGGCTCCGATGTTGAGCTTGTGAGTGTCTCTTCATTCTCGAACAACGTTGAGGTTCGCAGCTAAGATATAAGTCGAGAAAATTATCCTCATTCGCAGCCATGTTTTCTTATGTGTATCTATGTACACGTGTATTGCCGCATTGGCCTAGGTCGCCAGTGCCCTGACGCATGAGTCTCACAGTTTGGGTTCTTTCCATTGAGAAATTTGGCAATATTTTGGCTCAGATGTCGAGCTGGTGAGTATCTCTTCATTCTCGAACAACGTTGAGGTTCCCAGCTAAGATAAAAGTCGAGAAAATAATCCTCATTCGCAGCCACCTTTTCTGATGTGTATGTTTGTACACGTGTATTGCCGCATTGGCCTATGCCGCCAGTGCCCTGACGCATGAGTCTCACAGTTTGGGTTCTTTCTATTGAGAAATTTGGCAATATTTTGGCTCCGATGTTGAGCTGGTGAGTGTCTCTTCATTCTCGAACAATGTTGAGGTTCGCAGCTCAAATATAAGTCGAGAAAATTATCCTCATTCGCAGCCACCTTTTCTGATGTGTATGTTTGTACACTTGTATTGCCGCAAAGGCCTATGCCGTCAGTGCCCTGACGCATGGGTCTCACGGTTTGGGTTTTTTCCAGTGAGACATTTGGCAATATTTTGGCTCCGATGTTGAGCTTGTGAGTGTCTCTTCATTCTCGAACAACGTTGAGGTTCGCAGCTCAGATATAAGTCGAGAAAATTATCCTCATTCGTAGCCATGTTTTCTTATGTGTATCTATGTACACGTGTATTGCCGCATTGGCCTAGGTCGCCAGTGCCCTGACGCATGAGTCTCACAGTTTGGGTTCTTTCCATTGAGAAATTTGGCAATATTTTGGCTCAGATGTCGAGCTGGTGAGTGTCTCTTCATTCTCGAACAACGTTGAGGTTCGCAGCTCAAATATAAGTCGAGAAAATTATCCTCATTCGCAGCCATGTTTTCTTATGTGTATCTATGTACACGTGTATTGCCGCATTGGCCTATGTCGCCAGTGCCCTGACGCATGAGTCTCACAGTTTGGGTTCTTTCCATTGAGAAATTTGGCAATATTTTGGCTCAGATGTCGAGCTGGTGAGTGTCTCTTCATTCTCGAACAACGTTGAGGTTCGCAGCTCAAATATAAGTCGAGAACATTATCCTCATTCGCAGCCATGTTTTCTTCTGTGTATCTATGTACACGTGTATTGCCGCATTGGCCTAGGTCGCCAGTGCCCTGACGCATGAGTCTCACAGTTTGGGTTCTTTCCATTAAGAAATTTGGCAATATTTTGGCTCAGATTTCGAGCTGGTGAGTGTCTCTTCATTCTTGAACAACGTTGAGGTTCGCAGCTAAGATATAAGTCGAGAAAATTATGCTCAATCGCAGCCACCTTTTCTGATGTGTATGTTTGTACACTTGTATTGCCACATAGGCCTATGCCGTCAGTGCACTGACGCATGGGTATCACGGTTTGGTTTTTTTCCAGTGAGAAATTTGGCAATATTTTGGCTCCGATGTTGAGCTGGTGAGTGTCTCTTCATTCTCGAACAATGTTGAGGTTCGCAGCTCAGATATAAGTCTAGAAAATTATCCTCATTCGCAGCCACCTTTTCTTATGTGTATGTTTGTACACGTGTATTGCCGCATTGGCCTATGCCGCCAGTGCCCTGACGCATGAGTCTCACAGTTTGGGTTCTTTCTATTGAGAAATTTGGCAATATTTTGGCTCCGATGTCGAGCTGGTGAGTGTCTCTTCATTCTCGAACAACGTTGAGGTTCGCAGCTCAAATATAAGTCGAGAACATTATCCTCATTCGCAGCCATGTTTTCTTCTGTGTATCTATGTACACGTGTATTGCCGCATAGGCCTATGTCGCCAGTGCCCTGACGCCTGAGTCTCACAGTTTGGGTTCTTTCCATTGAGAAATTTGGCAATATTTTGGCTCAGATGTTGAGCTGGTGAGTGTCTCTTCATTCTCGAACAATGTTGAGGTTCGCAGCTCAAATATAAGTCGAGAAAATTATCCTCATTCGCAGCCACCTTTTCTGATGTGTATGTTTGTACACTTGTATTGCCGCATAGGCCTATGCCGTCAGTGCCCTGACGCATGGGTCTCACGGTTTGGTTTTTTTCCAGTGAGAAATTTGGCAATATTTTGGCTCCGATGTTGAGCTTGTGAGTGTCTCTTCATTCTCGAACAACGTTGAGGTTCGCAGCTCAGATATAAGTCGAGAAAATTATCCTCATTCGCAGCCATGTTTTCTTATGTGTATCTATGTACACGTGTATTGCCGCATAGGCCTATGTCGCCAGTGCCCTGACGCATGAGTCTCACAGTTTGGGTTCTTTCTATTGAGAAATTTGGCAATATTTTGGCTCCGATGTTGAGCTGGTGAGTGTCTCTTCATTCTCGAACAATGTTGAGGTTCGCAGCTCAAATATAAGTCGAGAAAATTATCCTCATTCGCAGCCACCTTTTCTGATGTGTATGTTTGTACACTTGTATTGCCGCAAAGGCCTATGCCGTCAGTGCCCTGACGCATGGGTCTCACGGTTTGGGTTTTTTCCAGTGAGACATTTGGCAATATTTTGGCTCCGATGTTGAGCTTGTGAGTGTCTCTTCATTCTCGAACAACGTTGAGGTTCGCAGCTCAGATATAAGTCGAGAAAATTATCCTCATTCGTAGCCATGTTTTCTTATGTGTATCTATGTACACGTGTATTGCCGCATTGGCCTAGGTCGCCAGTGCCCTGACGCATGAGTCTCACAGTTTGGGTTCTTTCCATTGAGAAATTTGGCAATATTTTGGCTCAGATGTCGAGCTGGTGAGTGTCTCTTCATTCTCGAACAACGTTGAGGTTCGCAGCTCAAATATAAGTCGAGAAAATTATCCTCATTCGCAGCCATGTTTTCTTATGTGTATCTATGTACACGTGTATTGCCGCATTGGCCTATGTCGCCAGTGCCCTGACGCATGAGTCTCACAGTTTGGGTTCTTTCCATTGAGAAATTTGGCAATATTTTGGCTCAGATGTCGAGCTGGTGAGTGTCTCTTCATTCTCGAACAACGTTGAGGTTCGCAGCTCAAATATAAGTCGAGAACATTATCCTCATTCGCAGCCATGTTTTCTTCTGTGTATCTATGTACACGTGTATTGCCGCATTGGCCTAGGTCGCCAGTGCCCTGACGCATGAGTCTCACAGTTTGGGTTCTTTCCATTAAGAAATTTGGCAATATTTTGGCTCAGATTTCGAGCTGGTGAGTGTCTCTTCATTCTTGAACAACGTTGAGGTTCGCAGCTAAGATATAAGTCGAGAAAATTATGCTCAATCGCAGCCACCTTTTCTGATGTGTATGTTTGTACACTTGTATTGCCACATAGGCCTATGCCGTCAGTGCACTGACGCATGGGTATCACGGTTTGGTTTTTTTCCAGTGAGAAATTTGGCAATATTTTGGCTCCGATGTTGAGCTGGTGAGTGTCTCTTCATTCTCGAACAATGTTGAGGTTCGCAGCTCAGATATAAGTCTAGAAAATTATCCTCATTCGCAGCCACCTTTTCTTATGTGTATGTTTGTACACGTGTATTGCCGCATTGGCCTATGCCGCCAGTGCCCTGACGCATGAGTCTCACAGTTTGGGTTCTTTCTATTGAGAAATTTGGCAATATTTTGGCTCCGATGTCGAGCTGGTGAGTGTCTCTTCATTCTCGAACAACGTTGAGGTTCGCAGCTCAAATATAAGTCGAGAACATTATCCTCATTCGCAGCCATGTTTTCTTCTGTGTATCTATGTACACGTGTATTGCCGCATAGGCCTATGTCGCCAGTGCCCTGACGCCTGAGTCTCACAGTTTGGGTTCTTTCCATTGAGAAATTTGGCAATATTTTGGCTCAGATGTTGAGCTGGTGAGTGTCTCTTCATTCTCGAACAATGTTGAGGTTCGCAGCTCAAATATAAGTCGAGAAAATTATCCTCATTCGCAGCCACCTTTTCTGATGTGTATGTTTGTACACTTGTATTGCCGCATAGGCCTATGCCGTCAGTGCCCTGACGCATGGGTCTCACGGTTTGTTTTTTTTCCAGTGAGAAATTTGGCAATATTTTGGCTCCGATGTTGAGCTTGTGAGTGTCTCTTCATTCTCGAACAACGTTGAGGTTCGCAGCTCAGATATAAGTCGAGAAAATTATCCTCATTCGCAGCCATGTTTTCTTATGTGTATCTATGTACACGTGTATTGCCGCATAGGCCTATGTCGCCAGTGCCCTGACGCATGAGTCTCACAGTTTGGGTTCTTTCCATTGAGAAATTTGGCAATATTTTGGCTCAGATATCGAGCTGGTGAGTGTCTCTTCATTCTCGAACAACGTTTAGGTTCGCAGCTCAAATATAAGTCGAGAAAATTATCCTCATTCGCAGCCACCTTTTCTGATGTGTATGTTTGTACACTTGTATTGCCGCATAGGCCTATGCCGTCAGTGCCCTGACGCATGGGTCTCACGGTTTGGGTTTTTTCCAGTGAGAAATTTGGCAATATTTTGGCTCCGATGTTGAGCTTGTGAGTGTCTCTTCATTCTCGAACAACGTTGAGGTTCGCAGCTAAGATATAAGTCGAGAAAATTATCCTCATTCGCAGCCATGTTTTCTTATGTGTATCTATGTACACGTGTATTGCCGCATTGGCCTAGGTCGCCAGTGCCCTGACGCATGAGTCTCACAGTTTGGGTTCTTTCCATTGAGAAATTTGGCAATATTTTGGCTCAGATGTCGAGCTGGTGAGTATCTCTTCATTCTCGAACAACGTTGAGGTTCCCAGCTAAGATAAAAGTCGAGAAAATAATCCTCATTCGCAGCCACCTTTTCTGATGTGTATGTTTGTACACGTGTATTGCCGCATTGGCCTATGCCGTCAGTGCCCTGACGCATGGGTCTCACGGTTTGGGTTTTTTCCAGTGAGACATTTGGCAATATTTTGGCTCCGATGTTGAGCTTGTGAGTGTCTCTTCATTCTCGAACAACGTTGAGGTTCGCAGCTCAGATATAAGTCGAGAAAATTATCCTCATTCGTAGCCATGTTTTCTTATGTGTATCTATGTACACGTGTATTGCCGCATTGGCCTAGGTCGCCAGTGCCCTGACGCATGAGTCTCACAGTTTGGGTTCTTTCCATTGAGAAATTTGGCAATATTTTGGCTCAGATGTCGAGCTGGTGAGTGTCTCTTCATTCTCGAACAACGTTGAGGTTCGCAGCTCAAATATAAGTCGAGAAAATTATCCTCATTCGCAGCCATGTTTTCTTATGTGTATCTATGTACACGTGTATTGCCGCATTGGCCTATGTCGCCAGTGCCCTGACGCATGAGTCTCACAGTTTGGGTTCTTTCCATTGAGAAATTTGGCAATATTTTGGCTCAGATGTCGAGCTGGTGAGTGTCTCTTCATTCTCGAACAACGTTTAGGTTCGCAGCTCAAATATAAGTCGAGAAAATTATCCTCATTCGCAGACACCTTTTCTGATGTGTATGTTTGTACACTTGTATTGCCGCATAGGCCTATGCCGTCAGTGCCCTGACGCATGGGTCTCACGGTTTGGGTTTTTTCCAGTGAGAAATTTAGAAATATTTTGGCTCCGATGTTGAGCTGGTGAGTGTCTCTTCATTCTCGAACAACGTTGAGGTTCGCAGCTCAGATATAAGTCTAGAAAATTATCCTCATTCGCAGCCACCTTTTCTTATGTGTATGTTTGTACACGTGTATTGACGCATTGGCCTATGCCGCCAGTGCCCTGACGCATGAGTCTCACAGTTTGGGTTCTTTCCATTGAGAAATTTGGCAATATTTTGGCTCAGATATCGAGCTGGTGAGTGTCTCTTCATTCTCGAACAACGTTTAGGTTCGCAGCTCAAATATAAGTCGAGAAAATTATCCTCATTCGCAGCCACCTTTTCTGATGTGTATGTTTGTACACTTGTATTGCCGCATAGGCCTATGCCGTCAGTGCCCTGACGCATGGGTCTCACGGTTTGGGTTTTTTCCAGTGAGAAATTTGGCAATATTTTGGCTCCGATGTTGAGCTGGTGAGTGTCTCTTCATTCTCGAACAATGTTGAGGTTCGCAGCTCAAATATAAGTCGAGAAAATTATCCTCATTCGCAGCCACCTTTTCTGATGTGTATGTTTGTACACTTGTATTGCCGCAAAGGCCTATGCCGTCAGTGCCCTGACGCATGGGTCTCACGGTTTGGGTTTTTTCCAGTGAGACATTTGGCAATATTTTGGCTCCGATGTTGAGCTGGTGAGTGTCTCTTCATTCTCGAACAACGTTGAGGTTCGCAGCTCAAATATAAGTCGAGAACATTATCCTCATTCGCAGCCATGTTTTCTTCTGTGTATCTATGTACACGTGTATTGCCGCATAGGCCTATGTCGCCAGTGCCCTGACGCCTGAGTCTCACAGTTTGGGTTCTTTCCATTGAGAAATTTGGCAATATTTTGGCTCAGATGTTGAGCTGGTGAGTGTCTCTTCATTCTCGAACAATGTTGAGGTTCGCAGCTCAAATATAAGTCGAGAAAATTATCCTCATTCGCAGCCACCTTTTCTGATGTGTATGTTTGTACACTTGTATTGCCGCATAGGCCTATGCCGTCAGTGCCCTGACGCATGGGTCTCACGGTTTGGTTTTTTTCCAGTGAGAAATTTGGCAATATTTTGGCTCCGATGTTGAGCTTGTGAGTGTCTCTTCATTCTCGAACAACGTTGAGGTTCGCAGCTCAGATATAAGTCGAGAAAATTATCCTCATTCGCAGCCATGTTTTCTTATGTGTATCTATGTACACGTGTATTGCCGCATAGGCCTATGTCGCCAGTGCCCTGACGCATGAGTCTCACAGTTTGGGTTCTTTCCATTGAGAAATTTGGCAATATTTTGGCTCAGATATCGAGCTGGTGAGTGTCTCTTCATTCTCGAACAACGTTTAGGTTCGCAGCTCAAATATAAGTCGAGAAAATTATCCTCATTCGCAGCCACCTTTTCTGATGTGTATGTTTGTACACTTGTATTGCCGCATAGGCCTATGCCGTCAGTGCCCTGACGCATGGGTCTCACGGTTTGGGTTTTTTCCAGTGAGAAATTTGGCAATATTTTGGCTCCGATGTTGAGCTTGTGAGTGTCTCTTCATTCTCGAACAACGTTGAGGTTCGCAGCTAAGATATAAGTCGAGAAAATTATCCTCATTCGCAGCCATGTTTTCTTATGTGTATCTATGTACACGTGTATTGCCGCATTGGCCTAGGTCGCCAGTGCCCTGACGCATGAGTCTCACAGTTTGGGTTCTTTCCATTGAGAAATTTGGCAATATTTTGGCTCAGATGTCGAGCTGGTGAGTATCTCTTCATTCTCGAACAACGTTGAGGTTCCCAGCTAAGATAAAAGTCGAGAAAATAATCCTCATTCGCAGCCACCTTTTCTGATGTGTATGTTTGTACACGTGTATTGCCGCATTGGCCTATGCCGTCAGTGCCCTGACGCATGGGTCTCACGGTTTGGGTTTTTTCCAGTGAGACATTTGGCAATATTTTGGCTCCGATGTTGAGCTTGTGAGTGTCTCTTCATTCTCGAACAACGTTGAGGTTCGCAGCTCAGATATAAGTCGAGAAAATTATCCTCATTCGTAGCCATGTTTTCTTATGTGTATCTATGTACACGTGTATTGCCGCATTGGCCTAGGTCGCCAGTGCCCTGACGCATGAGTCTCACAGTTTGGGTTCTTTCCATTGAGAAATTTGGCAATATTTTGGCTCAGATGTCGAGCTGGTGAGTGTCTCTTCATTCTCGAACAACGTTGAGGTTCGCAGCTCAAATATAAGTCGAGAAAATTATCCTCATTCGCAGCCATGTTTTCTTATGTGTATCTATGTACACGTGTATTGCCGCATTGGCCTATGTCGCCAGTGCCCTGACGCATGAGTCTCACAGTTTGGGTTCTTTCCATTGAGAAATTTGGCAATATTTTGGCTCAGATGTCGAGCTGGTGAGTGTCTCTTCATTCTCGAACAACGTTTAGGTTCGCAGCTCAAATATAAGTCGAGAAAATTATCCTCATTCGCAGACACCTTTTCTGATGTGTATGTTTGTACACTTGTATTGCCGCATAGGCCTATGCCGTCAGTGCCCTGACGCATGGGTCTCACGGTTTGGGTTTTTTCCAGTGAGAAATTTAGAAATATTTTGGCTCCGATGTTGAGCTGGTGAGTGTCTCTTCATTCTCGAACAACGTTGAGGTTCGCAGCTCAGATATAAGTCTAGAAAATTATCCTCATTCGCAGCCACCTTTTCTTATGTGTATGTTTGTACACGTGTATTGACGCATTGGCCTATGCCGCCAGTGCCCTGACGCATGAGTCTCACAGTTTGGGTTCTTTCCATTGAGAAATTTGGCAATATTTTGGCTCAGATATCGAGCTGGTGAGTGTCTCTTCATTCTCGAACAACGTTTAGGTTCGCAGCTCAAATATAAGTCGAGAAAATTATCCTCATTCGCAGCCACCTTTTCTGATGTGTATGTTTGTACACTTGTATTGCCGCATAGGCCTATGCCGTCAGTGCCCTGACGCATGGGTCTCACGGTTTGGGTTTTTTCCAGTGAGAAATTTGGCAATATTTTGGCTCCGATGTTGAGCTTGTGAGTGTCTCTTCATTCTCGAACAACGTTGAGGTTCGCAGCTAAGATATAAGTCGAGAAAATTATCCTCATTCGCAGCCATGTTTTCTTATGTGTATCTATGTACACGTGTATTGCCGCATTGGCCTAGGTCGCCAGTGCCCTGACGCATGAGTCTCACAGTTTGGGTTCTTTCCATTGAGAAATTTGGCAATATTTTGGCTCAGATGTCGAGCTGGTGAGTATCTCTTCATTCTCGAACAACGTTGAGGTTCCCAGCTAAGATAAAAGTCGAGAAAATAATCCTCATTCGCAGCCACCTTTTCTGATGTGTATGTTTGTACACGTGTATTGCCGCATTGGCCTATGCCGCCAGTGCCCTGACGCATGAGTCTCACAGTTTGGGTTCTTTCTATTGAGAAATTTGGCAATATTTTGGCTCCGATGTTGAGCTGGTGAGTGTCTCTTCATTCTCGAACAATGTTGAGGTTCGCAGCTCAAATATAAGTCGAGAAAATTATCCTCATTCGCAGCCACCTTTTCTGATGTGTATGTTTGTACACTTGTATTGCCGCAAAGGCCTATGCCGTCAGTGCCCTGACGCATGGGTCTCACGGTTTGGGTTTTTTCCAGTGAGACATTTGGCAATATTTTGGCTCCGATGTTGAGCTTGTGAGTGTCTCTTCATTCTCGAACAACGTTGAGGTTCGCAGCTCAGATATAAGTCGAGAAAATTATCCTCATTCGTAGCCATGTTTTCTTATGTGTATCTATGTACACGTGTATTGCCGCATTGGCCTAGGTCGCCAGTGCCCTGACGCATGAGTCTCACAGTTTGGGTTCTTTCCATTGAGAAATTTGGCAATAATTTGGCTCAGATGTCGAGCTGGTGAGTGTCTCTTCATTCTCGAAAAACGTTGAGGTTCGCAGCTCAAATATCAGTCGAGAAAATTATCCTCATTCGCAGCCATGTTTTCTTATGTGTATCTATGTACACGTGTATTGCCGCATTGGCCTATGTCGCCAGTGCCCTGACGCATGAGTCTCACAGTTTGGGTTCATTCCATTGAGAAATTTGGCAATATTTTTGCTCAGATGTCGAGCTGGTGAGCGTCTCTTCATTCTCGAACAACGTTGAGGTTCGCAGCTAAGATATAAGTCGAGAAAATTATCCTCATTCGCAGCCACCTTTTCTGATGTGTATGTTTGTACACTTGTATTGCCGCATAGGCCTATGCCGTCAGTGCCCTGACGCATGGGTCTCACGGTTTGGGTTCTTTCCATTGAGAAATTTGGCAATATGTTGGCTCAGATGTCGAGCTGGTGAGTGTCTCTTCATTCTCGAACAACGTTGAGGTTCGCAGCTCAAATATAAGTCGAGAAAATTATCCTCATTCGCAGCCATGTTTTCTTATGTGTATCTATGTACACGTGTATTGCCGCATTGGCCTATGTCGCCAGTGCCCTGACGCATGAGTCTCACAGTTTGGGTTCTTTCCATTGAGAAATTTGGCAATATTTTGGCTCAGATGTCGAGCTGGTGAGTGTCTCTTCATTCTCGAACAACGTTTAGGTTCGCAGCTCAAATATAAGTCGAGAAAATTATCCTCATTCGCAGCCACCTTTTCTGATGTGTATGTTTGTACACTTGTATTGCCGCATAGGCCTATGCCGTCAGTGCCCTGACGCATGGGTCTCACGGTTTGGGTTTTTTCCAGTGAGAAATTTAGAAATATTTTGGCTCCGATGTTGAGCTGGTGAGTGTCTCTTCATTCTCGAACAACGTTGAGGTTCGCAGCTCAGATATAAGTCTAGAAAATTATCCTCATTCGCAGCCACCTTTTCTTATGTGTATGTTTGTACACGTGTATTGCCGCATTGGCCTATGCCGCCAGTGCCCTGACGCATGAGTCTCACAGTTTGGGTTCTTTCTATTGAGGAATTTGGCAATATTTTGGCTCCGATGTCGAGCTGGTGAGTGTCTCTTCATTCTCGAACAACGTTGAGGTTCGCAGCTCAAATATAAGTCGAGAACATCATCCTCATTCGCAGCCATGTTTTCTTATGTGTATCTATGTACACGTGTATTGCCGCATAGGCCTATGTCGCCAGTGCCCTGACGCATGAGTCTCACAGTTTGGGTTCTTTCCATTGAGAAATTTGGCAATATTTTGGCTCAGATGTTGAGCTGGTGAGTGTCTCTTCATTCTCGAACAATGTTGAGGTTCGCAGCTCAAATATAAGTCGAGAAAATTATCCTCATTCGCAGCCACCTTTTCTGATGTGTATGTTTGTACACTTGTATTGCCGCATAGGCCTATGCCGTCAGTGCCCTGACGCATTGGTCTCACGGTTTGGGTTCTTTCCATTGAGAAATTTGGCAATATTTTGGCTCAGATGTCGAGCTGGTGAGTGTCTATTCATTCTCGAACAACGTTGAGGTTCGCAGCTCAAATATAAGTCGAGAAAATTATCCTCATTCGCAGCCATGTTTTCTTATGTGTATCTATGTACACGTGTATTGCCGCATTGGCCTATGTCGCCAGTGCCCTGACGCATGAGTCTCACAGTTTGGGTTCTTTCCATTGAGAAATTTGGCAATATTTTGGCTCAGATGTCGAGCTGGTGAGTGTCTCTTCATTCTCGAACAACGTTTAGGTTCGCAGCTCAAATATAAGTCGAGAAAATTATCCTCATTCGCAGCCACCTTTTCTGATGTGTATGTTTGTACACTTGTATTGCCGCATAGGCCTATGCCGTCAGTGCCCTGACGCATGGGTCTCACGGTTTGGGTTTTTTCCAGTGAGAAATTTGGCAATATTTTGGCTCCGATGTTGAGCTTGTGGGTGTTTCTTTATTCTCGAACAACGTTGAGGTTCGCAGCTAAGATATAAGTCGAGAAAATTATCCTCATTCGCAGCCATGTTTTCTTATGTGTATCTATGTACACGTGTATTGCCGCATTGGCCTAGGTCGCCAGTGCCCTGACGCATGAGTCTCACAGTTTGGGTTCTTTCCATTGAGAAATTTGGCAATATTTTGGCTCAGATGTCGAGCTGGTGAGTGTCTCTTCATTCTCGAAAAACGTTGAGGTTCGCAGCTCAAATATCAGTCGAGAAAATTATCCTCATTCGCAGCCATGTTTTCTTATGTGTATCTATGTACACGTGTATTGCCGCATTGGCCTATGTCGCCAGTGCCCTGACGCATGAGTCTCACAGTTTGGGTTCATTCCATTGAGAAATTTGGCAATATTTTTGCTCAGATGTCGAGCTGGTGAGCGTCTCTTCATTCTCGAACAACGTTGAGGTTCGCAGCTAAGATATAAGTCGAGAAAATTATCCTCATTCGCAGCCACCTTTTCTGATGTGTATGTTTGTACACTTGTATTGCCGCATAGGCCTATGCCGTCAGTGCCCTGACGCATGGGTCTCACGGTTTGGGTTCTTTCCATTGAGAAATTTGGCAATATGTTGGCTCAGATGTCGAGCTGGTGAGTGTCTCTTCATTCTCGAACAACGTTGAGGTTCGCAGCTCAAATATAAGTCGAGAAAATTATCCTCATTCGCAGCCATGTTTTCTTATGTGTATCTATGTACACGTGTATTGCCGCATTGGCCTATGTCGCCAGTGCCCTGACGCATGAGTCTCACAGTTTGGGTTCTTTCTATTGAGAAATTTGGCAATATTTTGGCTCAGATGTCGAGCTGGTGAGTGTCTCTTCATTCTCGAACAACGTTTAGGTTCGCAGCTCAAATATAAGTCGAGAAAATTATCCTCATTCGCAGCCACCTTTTCTGATGTGTATGTTTGTACACTTGTATTGCCGCATAGGCCTATGCCGTCAGTGCCCTGACGCATGGGTCTCACGGTTTGGTTTTTTTCCAGTGAGAAATTTAGAAATATTTTGGCTCCGATGTTGAGCTGGTGAGTGTCTCTTCATTCTCGAACAACGTTGAGGTTCGCAGCTCAGATATAAGTCTAGAAAATTATCCTCATTCGCAGCCACCTTTTCTTATGTGTATGTTTGTACACGTGTATTGCCGCATTGGCCTATGCCGCCAGTGCCCTGACGCATGAGTCTCACAGTTTGGGTTCTTTCCGTTGAGAAATTTGGCAATATTTTGGCTCAGATATCGAGCTGGTGAGTGTCTCTTCATTCTCGAACAACGTTTAGGTTCGCAGCTCAAATATAAGTCGAGAAAATTATCCTCATTCGCAGCCACCTTTTCTGATGTGTATGTTTGTACACTTGTATTGCCGCATAGGCCTATGCCGTCAGTGCCCTGACGCATGGGTCTCACGGTTTGGTTTTTTTCCAGTGAGAAATTTGGCAATATTTTGGCTCCGATGTTGAGCTTGTGAGTGTCTCTTCATTCTCGAACAACGTTGAGGTTTGCAGCTAAGATATAAGTCGAGAAAATTATCCTCATTCGCAGCCATGTTTTCTTATGTGTATCTATGTACACGTGTATTGCCGCATTGGCCTAGGTCGCCAGTGCCCTGACGCATGAGTCTCACAGTTTGGGTTCTTTCCATTGAGAAATTTGGCAATATTTTGGCTCAGATGTCGAGCTGGTGAGTATCTCTTCATTCTCGAACAACGTTGAGGTTCCCAGCTAAGATAAAAGTCGAGAAAATAATCCTCATTCGCAGCCACCTTTTCTGATGTGTATGTTTGTACACGTGTATTGCCGCATTGGCCTATGCCGCCAGTGCCCTGACGCATGAGTCTCACAGTTTGGGTTCTTTCTATTGAGAAATTTGGCAATATTTTGGCTCCGATGTTGAGCTGGTGAGTGTCTCTTCATTCTCGAACAATGTTGAGGTTCGCAGCTCAAATATAAGTCGAGAAAATTATCCTCATTCGCAGCCACCTTTTCTGATGTGTATGTTTGTACACTTGTATTGCCGCAAAGGCCTATGCCGTCAGTGCCCTGACGCATGGGTCTCACGGTTTGGGTTTTTTCCAGTGAGACATTTGGCAATATTTTGGCTCCGATGTTGAGCTTGTGAGTGTCTCTTCATTCTCGAACAACGTTGAGGTTCGCAGCTCAGATATAAGTCGAAAAATTATCCTCATTCGTAGCCATGTTTTCTTATGTGTATCTATGTACACGTGTATTGCCGCATTGGCCTAGGTCGCCAGTGCCCTGACGCATGAGTCTCACAGTTTGGGTTCTTTCCATTGAGAAATTTGGCAATATTTTGGCTCAGATGTCGAGCTGGTGAGTGTCTCTTCATTCTCGAAAAACGTTGAGGTTCGCAGCTCAAATATCAGTCGAGAAAATTATCCTCATTCGCAGCCATGTTTTCTTATGTGTATCTATGTACACGTGTATTGCCGCATTGGCCTATGTCGCCAGTGCCCTGACGCATGAGTCTCACAGTTTGGGTTCATTCCATTGAGAAATTTGGCAATATTTTTGCTCAGATGTCGAGCTGGTGAGTGTCTCTTCATTTTCGAACAACGTTTAGGTTCGCAGCTCAAATATAAGTCGAGAAAATTATCCTCATTCGCAGTCACCTTTTCTGATGTGTATGTTTGTACACTTGTATTGCCGCATAGGCCTATGCCGTCAGTGCCCTGACGCATGGGTCTCACGGTTTGGGTTTTTTCCAGTGAGAAATTTGGCAATATTTTGGCTCCGATGTTGAGCTTGTGGGTGTTTCTTTATTCTCGAACAACGTTGAGGTTCGCAGCTAAGATATAAGTCGAGAAAATTATCCTCATTCGCAGCCATGTTTTCTTATGTGTATCTATGTACACGTGTATTGCCGCATTGGCCTAGGTCGCCAGTGCCCTGACGCATGAGTCTCACAGTTTGGGTTCTTTCCATTGAGAAATTTGGCAATATTTTGGCTCAGATGTCGAGCTGGTGAGTGTCTCTTCATTCTCGAAAAACGTTGAGGTTCGCAGCTCAAATATCAGTCGAGAAAATTATCCTCATTCGCAGCCATGTTTTCTTATGTGTATCTATGTACACGTGTATTGCCGCATTGGCCTATGTCGCCAGTGCCCTGACGCATGAGTCTCACAGTTTGGGTTCATTCCATTGAGAAATTTGGCAATATTTTTGCTCAGATGTCGAGCTGGTGAGCGTCTCTTCATTCTCGAACAACGTTGAGGTTCGCAGCTAAGATATAAGTCGAGAAAATTATCCTCATTCGCAGCCACCTTTTCTGATGTGTATGTTTGTACACTTGTATTGCCGCATAGGCCTATGCCGTCAGTGCCCTGACGCATGGGTCTCACGGTTTGGGTTCTTTCCATTGAGAAATTTGGCAATATGTTGGCTCAGATGTCGAGCTGGTGAGTGTCTCTTCATTCTCGAACAACGTTGAGGTTCGCAGCTCAAATATAAGTCGAGAAAATTATCCTCATTCGCAGCCATGTTTTCTTATGTGTATCTATGTACACGTGTATTGCCGCATTGGCCTATGTCGCCAGTGCCCTGACGCATGAGTCTCACAGTTTGGGTTCTTTCCATTGAGAAATTTGGCAATATTTTGGCTCAGATGTCGAGCTGGTGAGTGTCTCTTCATTCTCGAACAACGTTTAGGTTCGCAGCTCAAATATAAGTCGAGAAAATTATCCTCATTCGCAGCCACCTTTTCTGATGTGTATGTTTGTACACTTGTATTGCCGCATAGGCCTATGCCGTCAGTGCCCTGACGCATGGGTCTCACGGTTTGGTTTTTTTCCAGTGAGAAATTTAGAAATATTTTGGCTCCGATGTTGAGCTGGTGAGTGTCTCTTCATTCTCGAACAACGTTGAGGTTCGCAGCTCAGATATAAGTCTAGAAAATTATCCTCATTCGCAGCCACCTTTTCTTATGTGTATGTTTGTACACGTGTATTGCCGCATTGGCCTATGCCGCCAGTGCCCTGACGCATGAGTCTCACAGTTTGGGTTCTTTCCGTTGAGAAATTTGGCAATATTTTGGCTCAGATATCGAGCTGGTGAGTGTCTCTTCATTCTCGAACAACGTTTAGGTTCGCAGCTCAAATATAAGTCGAGAAAATTATCCTCCTTCGCAGCCACCTTTTCTGATGTGTATGTTTGTACACTTGTATTGCCGCATAGGCCTATGCCGTCAGTGCCCTGACGCATGGGTCTCACGGTTTGGGTTTTTTCCAGTGAGAAATTTGGCAATATTTTGGCTCCGATGTTGAGCTTGTGAGTGTCTCTTCATTCTCGAACAACGTTGAGGTTCGCAGCTAAGATATAAGTCGAGAAAATTATCCTCATTCGCAGCCATGTTTTCTTATGTGTATCTATGTACACGTGTATTGCCGCATTGGCCTAGGTCGCCAGTGCCCTGACGCATGAGTCTCACAGTTTGGGTTCTTTCCATTGAGAAATTTGGCAATATTTTGGCTCAGATGTCGAGCTGGTGAGTATCTCTTCATTCTCGAACAACGTTGAGGTTCCCAGCTAAGATAAAAGTCGAGAAAATAATCCTCATTCGCAGCCACCTTTTCTGATGTGTATGTTTGTACACGTGTATTGCCGCATTGGCCTATGCCGCCAGTGCCCTGACGCATGAGTCTCACAGTTTGGGTTCTTTCTATTGAGAAATTTGGCAATATTTTGGCTCCGATGTTGAGCTGGTGAGTGTCTCTTCATTCTCGAACAATGTTGAGGTTCGCAGCTCAAATATAAGTCGAGAAAATTATCCTCATTCGCAGCCACCTTTTCTGATGTGTATGTTTGTACACTTGTATTGCCGCAAAGGCCTATGCCGTCAGTGCCCTGACGCATGGGTCTCACGGTTTGGGTTTTTTCCAGTGAGACATTTGGCAATATTTTGGCTCCGATGTTGAGCTTGTGAGTGTCTCTTCATTCTCGAACAACGTTGAGGTTCGCAGCTCAGATATAAGTCGAAAAATTATCCTCATTCGTAGCCATGTTTTCTTATGTGTATCTATGTACACGTGTATTGCCGCATTGGCCTAGGTCGCCAGTGCCCTGACGCATGAGTCTCACAGTTTGGGTTCTTTCCATTGAGAAATTTGGCAATATTTTGGCTCAGATGTCGAGCTGGTGAGTGTCTCTTCATTCTCGAAAAACGTTGAGGTTCGCAGCTCAAATATCAGTCGAGAAAATTATCCTCATTCGCAGCCATGTTTTCTTATGTGTATCTATGTACACGTGTATTGCCGCATTGGCCTATGTCGCCAGTGCCCTGACGCATGAGTCTCACAGTTTGGGTTCATTCCATTGAGAAATTTGGCAATATTTTTGCTCAGATGTCGAGCTGGTGAGCGTCTCTTCATTCTCGAACAACGTTGAGGTTCGCAGCTAAGATATAAGTCGAGAAAATTATCCTCATTCGCAGCCACCTTTTCTGATGTGTATGTTTGTACACTTGTATTGCCGCATAGGCCTATGCCGTCAGTGCCCTGACGCATGGGTCTCACGGTTTGGGTTCTTTCCATTGAGAAATTTGGCAATATGTTGGCTCAGATGTCGAGCTGGTGAGTGTCTCTTCATTCTCGAACAACGTTGAGGTTCGCAGCTCAAATATAAGTCGAGAAAATTATCCTCATTCGCAGCCATGTTTTCTTATGTGTATCTATGTACACGTGTATTGCCGCATTGGCCTATGTCGCCAGTGCCCTGACGCATGAGTCTCACAGTTTGGGTTCTTTCTATTGAGAAATTTGGCAATATTTTGGCTCAGATGTCGAGCTGGTGAGTGTCTCTTCATTCTCGAACAACGTTTAGGTTCGCAGCTCAAATATAAGTCGAGAAAATTATCCTCATTCGCAGCCACCTTTTCTGATGTGTATGTTTGTACACTTGTATTGCCGCATAGGCCTATGCCGTCAGTGCCCTGACGCATGGGTCTCACGGTTTGGTTTTTTTCCAGTGAGAAATTTAGAAATATTTTGGCTCCGATGTTGAGCTGGTGAGTGTCTCTTCATTCTCGAACAACGTTGAGGTTCGCAGCTCAGATATAAGTCTAGAAAATTATCCTCATTCGCAGCCACCTTTTCTTATGTGTATGTTTGTACACGTGTATTGCCGCATTGGCCTATGCCGCCAGTGCCCTGACGCATGAGTCTCACAGTTTGGGTTCTTTCCGTTGAGAAATTTGGCAATATTTTGGCTCAGATATCGAGCTGGTGAGTGTCTCTTCATTCTCGAACAACGTTTAGGTTCGCAGCTCAAATATAAGTCGAGAAAATTATCCTCATTCGCAGCCACCTTTTCTGATGTGTATGTTTGTACACTTGTATTGCCGCATAGGCCTATGCCGTCAGTGCCCTGACGCATGGGTCTCACGGTTTGGGTTTTTTCCAGTGAGAAATTTGGCAATATTTTGGCTCCGATGTTGAGCTTGTGAGTGTCTCTTCATTCTCGAACAACGTTGAGGTTTGCAGCTAAGATATAAGTCGAGAAAATTATCCTCATTCGCAGCCATGTTTTCTTATGTGTATCTATGTACACGTGTATTGCCGCATTGGCCTAGGTCGCCAGTGCCCTGACGCATGAGTCTCACAGTTTGGGTTCTTTCCATTGAGAAATTTGGCAATATTTTGGCTCAGATGTCGAGCTGGTGAGTATCTCTTCATTCTCGAACAACGTTGAGGTTCCCAGCTAAGATAAAAGTCGAGAAAATAATCCTCATTCGCAGCCACCTTTTCTGATGTGTATGTTTGTACACGTGTATTGCCGCATTGGCCTATGCCGCCAGTGCCCTGACGCATGAGTCTCACAGTTTGGGTTCTTTCTATTGAGAAATTTGGCAATATTTTGGCTCCGATGTTGAGCTGGTGAGTGTCTCTTCATTCTCGAACAATGTTGAGGTTCGCAGCTCAAATATAAGTCGAGAAAATTATCCTCATTCGCAGCCACCTTTTCTGATGTGTATGTTTGTACACTTGTATTGCCGCAAAGGCCTATGCCGTCAGTGCCCTGACGCATGGGTCTCACGGTTTGGGTTTTTTCCAGTGAGACATTTGGCAATATTTTGGCTCCGATGTTGAGCTTGTGAGTGTCTCTTCATTCTCGAACAACGTTGAGGTTCGCAGCTCAGATATAAGTCGAAAAATTATCCTCATTCGTAGCCATGTTTTCTTATGTGTATCTATGTACACGTGTATTGCCGCATTGGCCTAGGTCGCCAGTGCCCTGACGCATGAGTCTCACAGTTTGGGTTCTTTCCATTGAGAAATTTGGCAATATTTTGGCTCAGATGTCGAGCTGGTGAGTGTCTCTTCATTCTCGAAAAACGTTGAGGTTCGCAGCTCAAATATCAGTCGAGAAAATTATCCTCATTCGCAGCCATGTTTTCTTATGTGTATCTATGTACACGTGTATTGCCGCATTGGCCTATGTCGCCAGTGCCCTGACGCATGAGTCTCACAGTTTGGGTTCATTCCATTGAGAAATTTGGCAATATTTTTGCTCAGATGTCGAGCTGGTGAGTGTCTCTTCATTTTCGAACAACGTTTAGGTTCGCAGCTCAAATATAAGTCGAGAAAATTATCCTCATTCGCAGTCACCTTTTCTGATGTGTATGTTTGTACACTTGTATTGCCGCATAGGCCTATGCCGTCAGTGCCCTGACGCATGGGTCTCACGGTTTGGGTTTTTTCCAGTGAGAAATTTGGCAATATTTTGGCTCCGATGTTGAGCTTGTGGGTGTTTCTTTATTCTCGAACAACGTTGAGGTTCGCAGCTAAGATATAAGTCGAGAAAATTATCCTCATTCGCAGCCATGTTTTCTTATGTGTATCTATGTACACGTGTATTGCCGCATTGGCCTAGGTCGCCAGTGCCCTGACGCATGAGTCTCACAGTTTGGGTTCTTTCCATTGAGAAATTTGGCAATATTTTGGCTCAGATGTCGAGCTGGTGAGTGTCTCTTCATTCTCGAAAAACGTTGAGGTTCGCAGCTCAAATATCAGTCGAGAAAATTATCCTCATTCGCAGCCATGTTTTCTTATGTGTATCTATGTACACGTGTATTGCCGCATTGGCCTATGTCGCCAGTGCCCTGACGCATGAGTCTCACAGTTTGGGTTCATTCCATTGAGAAATTTGGCAATATTTTTGCTCAGATGTCGAGCTGGTGAGCGTCTCTTCATTCTCGAACAACGTTGAGGTTCGCAGCTAAGATATAAGTCGAGAAAATTATCCTCATTCGCAGCCACCTTTTCTGATGTGTATGTTTGTACACTTGTATTGCCGCATAGGCCTATGCCGTCAGTGCCCTGACGCATGGGTCTCACGGTTTGGGTTCTTTCCATTGAGAAATTTGGCAATATGTTGGCTCAGATGTCGAGCTGGTGAGTGTCTCTTCATTCTCGAACAACGTTGAGGTTCGCAGCTCAAATATAAGTCGAGAAAATTATCCTCATTCGCAGCCATGTTTTCTTATGTGTATCTATGTACACGTGTATTGCCGCATTGGCCTATGTCGCCAGTGCCCTGACGCATGAGTCTCACAGTTTGGGTTCTTTCCATTGAGAAATTTGGCAATATTTTGGCTCAGATGTCGAGCTGGTGAGTGTCTCTTCATTCTCGAACAACGTTTAGGTTCGCAGCTCAAATATAAGTCGAGAAAATTATCCTCATTCGCAGCCACCTTTTCTGATGTGTATGTTTGTACACTTGTATTGCCGCATAGGCCTATGCCGTCAGTGCCCTGACGCATGGGTCTCACGGTTTGGTTTTTTTCCAGTGAGAAATTTAGAAATATTTTGGCTCCGATGTTGAGCTGGTGAGTGTCTCTTCATTCTCGAACAACGTTGAGGTTCGCAGCTCAGATATAAGTCTAGAAAATTATCCTCATTCGCAGCCACCTTTTCTTATGTGTATGTTTGTACACGTGTATTGCCGCATTGGCCTATGCCGCCAGTGCCCTGACGCATGAGTCTCACAGTTTGGGTTCTTTCCGTTGAGAAATTTGGCAATATTTTGGCTCAGATATCGAGCTGGTGAGTGTCTCTTCATTCTCGAACAACGTTTAGGTTCGCAGCTCAAATATAAGTCGAGAAAATTATCCTCCTTCGCAGCCACCTTTTCTGATGTGTATGTTTGTACACTTGTATTGCCGCATAGGCCTATGCCGTCAGTGCCCTGACGCATGGGTCTCACGGTTTGGGTTTTTTCCAGTGAGAAATTTGGCAATATTTTGGCTCCGATGTTGAGCTTGTGAGTGTCTCTTCATTCTCGAACAACGTTGAGGTTCGCAGCTAAGATATAAGTCGAGAAAATTATCCTCATTCGCAGCCATGTTTTCTTATGTGTATCTATGTACACGTGTATTGCCGCATTGGCCTAGGTCGCCAGTGCCCTGACGCATGAGTCTCACAGTTTGGGTTCTTTCCATTGAGAAATTTGGCAATATTTTGGCTCAGATGTCGAGCTGGTGAGTATCTCTTCATTCTCGAACAACGTTGAGGTTCCCAGCTAAGATAAAAGTCGAGAAAATAATCCTCATTCGCAGCCACCTTTTCTGATGTGTATGTTTGTACACGTGTATTGCCGCATTGGCCTATGCCGCCAGTGCCCTGACGCATGAGTCTCACAGTTTGGGTTCTTTCTATTGAGAAATTTGGCAATATTTTGGCTCCGATGTTGAGCTGGTGAGTGTCTCTTCATTCTCGAACAATGTTGAGGTTCGCAGCTCAAATATAAGTCGAGAAAATTATCCTCATTCGCAGCCACCTTTTCTGATGTGTATGTTTGTACACTTGTATTGCCGCAAAGGCCTATGCCGTCAGTGCCCTGACGCATGGGTCTCACGGTTTGGGTTTTTTCCAGTGAGACATTTGGCAATATTTTGGCTCCGATGTTGAGCTTGTGAGTGTCTCTTCATTCTCGAACAACGTTGAGGTTCGCAGCTCAGATATAAGTCGAAAAATTATCCTCATTCGTAGCCATGTTTTCTTATGTGTATCTATGTACACGTGTATTGCCGCATTGGCCTAGGTCGCCAGTGCCCTGACGCATGAGTCTCACAGTTTGGGTTCTTTCCATTGAGAAATTTGGCAATATTTTGGCTCAGATGTCGAGCTGGTGAGTGTCTCTTCATTCTCGAAAAACGTTGAGGTTCGCAGCTCAAATATCAGTCGAGAAAATTATCCTCATTCGCAGCCATGTTTTCTTATGTGTATCTATGTACACGTGTATTGCCGCATTGGCCTATGTCGCCAGTGCCCTGACGCATGAGTCTCACAGTTTGGGTTCATTCCATTGAGAAATTTGGCAATATTTTTGCTCAGATGTCGAGCTGGTGAGCGTCTCTTCATTCTCGAACAACGTTGAGGTTCGCAGCTAAGATATAAGTCGAGAAAATTATCCTCATTCGCAGCCACCTTTTCTGATGTGTATGTTTGTACACTTGTATTGCCGCATAGGCCTATGCCGTCAGTGCCCTGACGCATGGGTCTCACGGTTTGGGTTCTTTCCATTGAGAAATTTGGCAATATGTTGGCTCAGATGTCGAGCTGGTGAGTGTCTCTTCATTCTCGAACAACGTTGAGGTTCGCAGCTCAAATATAAGTCGAGAAAATTATCCTCATTCGCAGCCATGTTTTCTTATGTGTATCTATGTACACGTGTATTGCCGCATTGGCCTATGTCGCCAGTGCCCTGACGCATGAGTCTCACAGTTTGGGTTCTTTCCATTGAGAAATTTGGCAATATTTTGGCTCAGATGTCGAGCTGGTGAGTGTCTCTTCATTCTCGAACAACGTTGAGGTTCGCAGCTCAAATATAAGTCGAGAACATCATCCTCATTCGCAGCCATGTTTTCTTATGTGTATCTATGTACACGTGTATTGCCGCATAGGCCTATGTCGCAAGTGCCCTGACGCATGAGTCTCACAGTTTGGGTTCTTTCCATTGAGAAATTTGGCAATATTTTGGCTCAGATGTTGAGCTGGTGAGTGTCTCTTCATTCTCGAACAATGTTGAGGTTCGCAGCTCAAATATAAGTCGAGAAAATTATCCTCATTCGCAGCCACCTTTTCTGATGTGTATGTTTGTACACTTGTATTGCCGCATAGGCCTATGCCGTCAGTGCCCTGACGCATTGGTCTCACGGTTTGGGTTCTTTCCATTGAGAAATTTGGCAATATTTTGGCTCAGATGTCGAGCTGGTGAGTGTCTATTCATTCTCGAACAACGTTGAGGTTCGCAGCTCAAATATAAGTCGAGAAAATTATCCTCATTCGCAGCCATGTTTTCTTATGTGTATCTATGTACACGTGTATTGCCGCATTGGCCTATGTCGCCAGTGCCCTGACGCATGAGTCTCACAGTTTGGGTTCTTTCCATTGAGAAATTTGGCAATATTTTGGCTCAGATGTCGAGCTGGTGAGTGTCTCTTCATTCTCGAACAACGTTTAGGTTCGCAGCTCAAATATAAGTCGAGAAAATTATCCTCATTCGCAGCCACCTTTTCTGATGTGTATGTTTGTACACTTGTATTGCCGCATAGGCCTATGCCGTCAGTGCCCTGACGCATGGGTCTCACGGTTTGGGTTTTTTCCAGTGAGAAATTTGGCAATATTTTGGCTCCGATGTTGAGCTTGTGGGTGTTTCTTTATTCTCGAACAACGTTGAGGTTCGCAGCTAAGATATAAGTCGAGAAAATTATCCTCATTCGCAGCCATGTTTTCTTATGTGTATCTATGTACACGTGTATTGCCGCATTGGCCTATGTCGCCAGTGCCCTGACGCATGAGTCTCACAGTTTGGGTTCTTTCCATTGAGAAATTTGGCAATATTTTGGCTCAGATGTCGAGCTGGTGAGTATCTCTTCATTCTCGAACAACGTTGAGGTTCCCAGCTAAGATAAAAGTCGAGAAAATAATCCTCATTCGCAGCCACCTTTTCTGATGTGTATGTTTGTACACGTGTATTGCCGCATTGGCCTATGCCGCCAGTGCCCTGACGCATGAGTCTCACAGTTTGGGTTCTTTCTATTGAGAAATTTGGCAATATTTTGGCTCCGATGTCGAGCTGGTGAGGGTCTCTTCATTCTCGAACAACGTTGAGGTTCGCAGCTCAAATATAAGTCGAGAAAATTATCCTCATTCGCAGCCATGTTTTCTTATGTGTATCTATGTACACGTGTATTGCCGCATTGGCCTATGTTTCCAGTGCCCTGACGCATGAGTCTCACAGTTTGGGTTCTTTATATTGAGAAATTTGGCAATATTTTGGCTCCGATGTCGAGCTGGTGAGTGTCTCTTCATTCTCGAACAACGTTGAGGTTCGCAGCTCAAATATAATTCGAGAACATTATCCTCATTCGCAGCCATGTTTTCTTCTGTGTATCTATGTACACGTGTATTGCCGCATTGGCCTAGGTCGCCAGTGCCCTGACGCATGAGTCTCACAGTTTGGGTTCTTTCCATTAAGAAATTTGGCAATATTTTGGCTCAGATTTCGAGCTGGTGAGTGTCTCTTCATTCTTGAACAACGTTGAGGTTCGCAGCTAAGATATAAGTCGAGAAAATTATGCTCAATCGCAGCCACCTTTTCTGATGTGTATGTTTGTACACTTGTATTGCCGCATAGGCCTATGCCGTCAGTGCACTGACGCATGGGTATCACGGTTTGGGTTTTTTCCAGTGAGAAATTTGGCAATATTTTGGCTCCGATGTTGAGCTGGTGAGTGTCTCTTCATTCTCGAACAACGTTGAGGTTCGCAGCTCAGATATAAGTCTAGAAAATTATCCTCATTCGCAGCCACCTTTTCTTATGTGTATGTTTGTACACGTGTATTGCCGCATTGGCCTATGCCGCCAGAGCCCTGACGCATGAGTCTCACAGTTTGGGTTCTTTCTATTGAGAAATTTGGCAATATTTTGGCTCCGATGTCGAGCTGGTGAGTGTCTCTTCATTCTCGAACAACGTTGAGGTTCGCAGCTCAAATATAAGTCGAGAACATTATCCTCATTCGCAGCCATGTTTTCTTCTGTGTATCTATGTACACGTGTATTGCCGCATAGGCCTATGTCGCCAGTGCCCTGACGCCTGAGTCTCACAGTTTGGGTTCTTTCCATTGAGAAATTTGGCAATATTTTGGCTCAGATGTTGAGCTGGTGAGTGTCTCTTCATTCTCGAACAAATTTGAGGTTCGCAGCTCAAATATAAGTCGAGAAAATTATCCTCATTCGCAGCCACCTTTTCTGATGTGTATGTTTGTACACTTGTATTGCCGCATAGGCCTATGCCGTCAGTTCCCTGACGCATGGGTCTCACGGTTTGGGTTTTTTCCAGTGAGAAATTTGGCAATATTTTGGCTCCGATGTTGAGCTTGTGAGTGTTTCTTCATTCTCGAACAACGTTGAGGTTCGCAGCTCAGATATAAGTCGAGAAAATTATCCTCATTCGCAGCCATGTTTTCTTATGTGTATCTATGTACACGTGTATTGCCGCATTGGCCTAGGTCGCCAGTGCCCTGACGCATGAGTCTCACAGTTTGGGTTCTTTCCATTGAGAAATTTGGCAATAGTTTGGCTCAGATGTCGAGCTGGTGAGTGTCTCTTCATTCTCGAACAACGTTGAGGTTCGCAGCTCAAATATAAGTCGAGAAAATTATCCTCATTCGCAGCCACCTTTTCTGATGTGTATGTTTGTACACTTGTATTGCCGCATATGCCTATGCCGTCAGTGCC
Organism: Crossaster papposus; assembly: GCA_037893245.1. Classification (NCBI taxonomy): domain Eukaryota; kingdom Metazoa; phylum Echinodermata; class Asteroidea; order Velatida; family Solasteridae; genus Crossaster; species Crossaster papposus. The sequence continues at coordinate 76,123 of JBAIAA010001007.1, forward strand.
CTGACGCATGGGTCTCACGGTTTGGGTTTTTTCCAGTGAGAAATTTGGCAATATTTTGGCTCCGATGTTGAGCTTGTGAGTGTCTCTTCATTCTCGAACAACGTTGAGGTTCGCAGCTAAGATATAAGTCGAGAAAATTATCCTCATTCGCAGCCATGTTTTCTTATGTGTATCTATGTACACGTGTATTGCCTCATTGGCCTATGTTGCCAGTGCCCTGACGCATGAGTCTCACAGTTTGGGTTCTTTCCATTGAGAAATTTGGCAATATTTTGGCTCAGATATCGAGCTGGTGAGTGTCTCTTCATTCTCGAACAACGTTGAGGTTCGCAGCTCAAATATAAGTCCAGAAAATAATCCTCATTTGCAGCCACCTTTTCTGATGTGTATGTTTGTACACGTGTATTGCCGCATTGGCCTATGCCGCCAGTGCCCTGACGCATGAGTCTCACAGTTTGGGTTCTTTCTATTGAGAAATTTGGCAATATTTTGGCTCCGATGTCGAGCTGGTGAGTGTCTCTTCATTATCGAACAACGTTGAGGTTCGCAGCTCAAATATAAGTCTAGAAAATTGTCCTCATTTGCAGCCACCTTTTCTTAGGTGTATCTATGTACACGTGTATTGGCGCATTGGCCTATGCCGCCAGTGCCCTGACGCATGAGTCTCACAGTTTGGGCTCTTTCCATTAAGAAATTTGGCAATATTTTGGCTCAGATGTCGAGCTGGTGAGCGTCTCTTCATTCTCGAACAACGTTGAGGTTTGCAGCTAAGATATAAGTCGAGAAAATTATCCTCCTTCGCAGGCACCTTTTCTTATGTGTATGTTTGTACACGTGTATTGCCGCATTGGCCTATGCCGCCAGTGCCCTGACGCATGAGTCTCACAGTTTGGGTTCTTTCTATTGAGAAATTTGGCAATATTTTGGCTCCGATGTCGAGCTGGTGAGTGTCTCTTCATTCTCGAACAACGTTGAGGTTCGCAGCTCAAATATAAGTCGAGAAAATTATCCTCATTCGCAGCCATGTTTTCTTATGTGTATCCTTGTACACGTGTATTGCCGCATTGGCCTATGTCGCCAGTGCCCTGACGCATGAGTCTCACAGTTTGGGTTCTTTCCCTTGAGAAATTTGGCAATATTTTGGCTCAGATGTCGAGCTGGTGAGTGTCTCTTCATTCTCGAACAACGTTGAGGTTCGCAGCTCAAATATAAGTCGAGAAAATTATCCTCATTCGCAGCCACATTTTGTGATGTGTATGTTTGTACACTTGTATTGCCGCATAGGCCTATGCCGTCAGTGCCCTGACGCATGGGTCTCACGGTTTGGGTTTTTTCCAGTGAGAAATTTGGCAATATTTTGGCTCCGATGTTGAGCTGGTGAGTGTCTCTTCATTCTCGAACAACGTTGAGGTTCGCAGCTCAGATATAAGTCGAGAAAATTATCCTCATTCGCAACCATGTTTTCTTATGTGTATCTATGTACACGTGTATTGCCGCATTGGCCTAGGTCGCCAGTGCCCTGACGCATGAGTCTCACAGTTTGGGCTCTTTCTATTGAAAAAATTGGCAATATTTTGGCTCAGATGTCGAGCTGGTGAGTATCTCTTCATTCTCGAACAACGTTAAGGTTCGCAGCTCAGATATAAGTCGAGAAAATAATCCTCATTCGCAGTCACCTTTTCTGATGTGTATGTTTGTACACGTGTATTGCCGCATTGGCCTATGCCGCCAGTGCCCTGACGCATGAGTCTCACAGTTTGGGTTCTTTCTATTGAGAAATTTGGCAATATTTTGGCTCCGATGTCGAGCTGGTGAGTGTATCTTCATTCTCGAAAAACGTTAAGGTTCGCAGCTCAGATATAAGTCGAGAAAATAATCCTCATTCGCAGCCACCTTTTCTGATGTGTATGTTTGTACACGTGTATTGCCGCATTGGCCTATGCCGCCAGTGCCCTGACGCATGAGTCTCACAGTTTGGGTTCTTTCTATTGAGAAATTTGGCAATATTTTGGCTCCGATGTCGAGCTGGTGAGTGTCTCTTCATTCTCGAACAACGTTGAAGTTCGCAGCTCAAATATAAGTCGAGAAAATTATCCTCATTCGCAGCCATGTTTTCTTATGTGTATCTATGTACACGTGTATTGCCGCATTGGCCTATGTCGCCAGTGCCCTGACGCATGAGTCTCACAGTTTAGGTTCTTTACATTGAGAAATTTGGCAATATTTTGGCTCAGATGTCGAGCTGGTGAGTGTCTCTTTATTCTCGAACAACGTTGAGGTTCGCAGCTAAGATATAAGTCGAGAAATTTATCCTCATTCGCAGCCACCTTTTCTTATGTGTATGTTTGTACACTTGTATTGCCGCATAGGCCTATGCCGTCAGTGCACTGACGCATGGGTCTCACGGTTTGGGTTTTTTTCCAGTGGGAAATTTGGCAATATTTTGGCTCCGATGTTGAGCTGGTGAGTGTCTCTTCATTCTCGAACAACGTTGAGGTTCGCAGCTCAGATATAAGTCGAGAAAATTATCCTCATTCGCAGCCATGTTTTCTTATGTGTATCTATGTACACGTGTATTGCCGCATTGGCCTAGGTCGCCAGTGCCCTGACGCATGAGTCTCACAGTTTGGGTTCTTTCCATTGAGAAATTTGGCAATATTTTGGCTCAGATGTCGAGCTGGTGAGTATCTCTTCATTCTCGAACAACGTTGAGGTTCCCAGCTAAGATAAAAGTCGAGAAAATAATCCTCATTCGCAGCCACCTTTTCTGATGTGTATGTTTGTACACGTGTATTGCCGCATTGGCCTATGCCGCCAGTGCCCTGACGCATGAGTCTCACAGTTTGGGTTCTTTCTATTGAGAAATTTGGCAATATTTTGGCTCCGATGTCGAGCTGGTGAGTGTCTCTTCATTCTCGAACAACGTTGAGGTTCGCAGCTTAAATATAAGTCGAGAACATTATCCTCATTCGCAGCCATGTTTTCTTCTGTGTATCTATGTACACGTGTATTGCCGCATAGGCCTATGTCGCCAGTGCCCT